>JAECXJ010000332.1:0-550236 GCA_018152295.1 Drosophila carrolli
TAATGAACACATAATAAATTTTGCAAAAAATAGTACTCTTAGCAATCATATGCCAACCTAATTTGTTGGATCGGTAGATCCTTAGATATGTTCGGCGACCACAAACATTTAGTTAGTTTAAATAATTAAGCCAAGTATAAACTTACTAAGATAGAAGGATAAGTTTAACTGTATGTAGCATGTAACCTGCAACAGGGTTGACGGTTATTGCAACACGAGCTGATGGTGTGTGTATTCAAGGAAAGTTGCACGTGCTGGTTCCGGCTGTATGATCGGTAGAAGGTGGGGTTCTATAGAGTCCTTGTGCTACTTGCTCGCAAATACTTTTAAATCTTAAAAAAAAAATCACGTGCTGAACTTGACAACGATCGGGGTAAAAGTACACGGGTTAACAAGAAAAAGGTACCTCTTCTTAATATCCCATGGAAGATGATATTTCAGGGCTTTCCTGTTTATTTATGCTGGGCTGGTGTTATAGCCACATCAGATGCCCACCCAACCATGATCACCGAACTCCAAAGTTTAAGCTAATTGGTGATAATTGGTAATATATCTCCAAATAATAATTTAAATTTAATGTATGCAAAATAAATTTTAATTGCAATTTCAATACAATGTTCATGTAAACTGACTCATTTAATGTTTTTGTAATTTTTTTATTTTTTTTTATTTATTTTTTTTATTGGTACTTTTTTAAGTACTTATCAAAATAGTTTAATTTATTTATTTCTATATTTTTATATATGTTGAAATTTTAGCTAACATAATTTTTTCCAGTGTAGTCGTGGTAATGTGAGCGTTTAGTATTTAGACTGATCCAAGACTCCAAAACTATGTGAGCCCTTGGTAATTACACTGAACAAAGACTGTAAAACTGTGTGAGCGCTTGCAGTTAGGAATGCTTACATTTTATTTTGATTTCTCACTGTTTCCTTTCTGCAAACAAATACACATTTCAAAGTCCGATTTATTTACTCTCACATCACGAAACACTTTCTTTATTTTCACTTAAATTCACCAAATAACTATATAATAGAAAAAATATAAAATAATTAGTATTAAGTTCACTTACATATTTTTTCTTCTCCACGTCCAAAAGATCTTTTGCCGGTGGGTGTGTACTCTGTTGGTGTAAATGTTTTGATGTATTTTTAGAACTTGGTGATAAGGAATTTAAAGGGTTTTATTTCATGTTGTTACTTTACTTTTTCCACATTTCCTTGCCTGCAGTTCTGGTTCTATTTTTGTGTGATATAAGTTGTTTTTGATTTCACTTTTACATGATTATTTTAACAGAGCACAATGAAGCAAAAAAAAAAGCAATGATCTTTTTCCTTTTAAACGCAGATATTATTTTAATTTAATTTGGCGGTTGCCTATATATAGTACATGGGGCCCAAACCCAACTGATCTTGGCCAATTAAAGGCATGGTAAAACTTTAAACACTTGTCTGCAAAGGCACTTATAACTGCTGGGCGGGAACTGCAGGTAATCCCATGGAGCAACTTGAAAGCGGTTCCGGGTCAGAGGGTACTTC
This sequence comes from Drosophila carrolli, assembly GCA_018152295.1. Lineage (NCBI taxonomy): Eukaryota > Metazoa > Arthropoda > Insecta > Diptera > Drosophilidae > Drosophila > Drosophila carrolli. Next base: position 1,539 of record JAECXJ010000332.1, read on the forward strand.
TTAGCCGGTCATCTCTGTGGTCGACGCCGGTTTCAGTAACGCCACTGACGCAGATGTATTGGTGCCTTTTCTTCCTACAGCCGTTGTCAATTTTACAGTGCCGACTGCAGATGAGCAACCAATATAAGGTCGTAATTTTATGGCGGCTTATAAGGTTTTAATTTAATGGTGGAACTGGGTGCCTAAAAATAAGGGGCGGCGTATTTAGGAACTCGTGCTATTTTTTTTTGTTTCTAAGAATATTAAATACCTTTAACTGGCACCCAAAATCCAAGCAAAATTCAAGAAAATTACACGTATAGGTACGCGATATTATATTTCACTGAGCCCAATATTATTTAATGAAAAACTGTACTTATTGACAATGAAATAAATTTGAATAAATTTTTACTTCGCGCTGTTGGTCTTTCTAGTTAGGCAGCCATGAGGTAAAAGAACGACCAAAGAGGAATCTGATCAGAGCTAAGTGGAAATTTTTTTATATAACTATTGGAAGTATGGTATAAATCAAATGATAATGATCTGGGCTTACTTTATTTTGAGCGTTTCAAAAAAGCTTATCCTGAAACAGGGTATACTTTTAGGATAGGCCAAGCGCATTACATGTAGCATAAATTATTTGCCAGGAAAAGAAAATTACGTATCTGATGCATTATCTATGCTAAATTTTAGGAAAATATATTCGGAAGTACTTTAGAATATATCAAACTGCTGCTTATACTAGTGTTAGTAATACGAATATACAACCGTTGTTGTACAATATTTCCACAATTTAAAAAATAGTGTATTAATGAGATCACAGGTAACGTAGCAAAAGGAATTATTAAGGAACATTTATGGAAAGAATATTTATTAAAAAAACTGGAAGATAAATTTAAATATTTCTAAATACAAAAGAACAAAAATAAAATTAACAAGAAAGGAAAGCTAACTTCGGTCGGAGCCGAAGTTGACATACCCTTGCCAAATATTCTGTAAATTATATTGGTTGGCCATAAATAAAACCAATAAAAAATCCCAACTTCCTAACTTTAAAAACACCAAAGATATGGTATTTCCGATCAATCAGTTATATGGCGACTATAGGATATAGTCGGCCGATCCTTATAAAATTTGGTAGGTCGGATTGATTGGTCAAAAATAAAAACCATAGAAAATCCGAACCTCATAATATTAAAAACACCAAAGTAATGGCATTTCCGATAGTTCAGTTATATGGCAGCTCTATGATATAGTCGCCCGATCCGTCTCGCTCCAAATTATATACTACCTGCAATAGAAAGACAACTTTGGGAAAGAGACGGACGGACAGACGGTCACATGGACATGGCTAGATCTCCTGGTGATGCTGATCAAGAATATATATACCTTATATAGTGAAACTTTTGACTGAAATTATAATACCCTCTGCAAGGGTATAACAACAACAAAGGTATACTTTTAAAAATTTATTTTCGTTTGTTCTTACGGGACCTATATGATATAGTCTCGTTCCGACTTATATACTACCTGCAATAGAAGGACAACTTTTGGGAACATTTCAAGCAGATAGCTTTGAAACTAAGGGACTAGCTTGCGTAGAAACGGACGGTCCAACAGATGGATCCAAATACCATAATTCGCAAATTTAACAACAAAGCTTGTTTGCAAATTAGAAAATATTTAAACATTCTTAAGTCGCCGTTGTTCTTTAAAAGACATCGCGACGAACTTCATCGGCTCTGATGCGGACCCGTTAGGAGAACCAGGCAGTATCGAAACATTCGTATTAAAAATTTGATGCGAATTTGCGGTCAAACTTTCTAGAGCACATTATTTTTGAAGACTTTAGGAGGCAGGAGGAGGAAGACCGGTCACTGCCTTTTTATTGCTTAGGGACGTTATTTATTCAAAAATCCATCTTTTTACTTTCATGTGGTGCAAAAAAAAATTGACATGTGGATCTTGATTTTAATTATATTTAAAAACGAGGACGGAAGCTAACTTCGTCACGACTTTTTTTACCGATAAGCTTTTTACCCCGCTTAGATGAATTTTTATTGGTTTAAAAACATGTTAATATTTATTTAGCCGACTTAAAAGCCACTGCCGATGAAACCCACTTTTGTATTCTTGTTTGTTTGTTGTTTTTGGTATTTTACAACCAACTTTGAATAATAAATATAAAGACAAGAAACGAAACAAAAATATAATAAATACAAAGAACTAGAACCTACTACCATTAATAATAATAATTTAATTTTCGCATTTTACCAACTGATAACTTAAGCTTTATAGTATAAACAAATAACTGTTTCTCATATGCAATTGCAATCATCAAAGATTGTCGCAATGTCTTCAGATCCTTATTTAGGCAGCATAGAAACAATCTTCATAGTCCAACAGGTTACAAGTGCCAATTTCGACGACCAACTTGCTTACAAGAAGCTTCATGACGTCTCTACATCCTGGAGTACAACGCGAACCGTTGGAAATTTTGGGCAAACAGTGCTTACTGAGACCCACATCTGTTTCAATAATATACAATCATATTGAATCGGAGTGATTAAGCTGTTTAAAATAAATCTGGCACAATAAGCTAAGTATGTGAGTCAGTAAATTTACGTTTTGTGCTTTGATATCCTTAAATTTATTGGTATGCGAGCACCGGTTCTTAGCGTCAATTTTACAGAATTGTAAAGCAACTATTTAACCATAATCGGCTTAAACCCTCCCCTTCACACATGTCGTGTGCCGCTGGATTGTTTCGAGCCGCGCAATTCGATCCCTATTGTCAAGGTAGTCCGACAAAAATTACATAATTTCCTTAACCCACTTTTCTGTTGGGTCACTTTTCTTTTTAATCGGTCTTTACTAGCTCATGTTGAAATCATTAATCACATTATATTGTGTGCCCCAAAGTTATGATACACCAGGTGATTTCAGCTTTATACAAACAATTTTTGATTCACTTATATTATTACTAACAAGAAAGGAAAGCTAACTTCGGGCGGATACCCTTGCAGAATATTCTTTAAATTATATCCTTCAAAATTATTCATATGATGCATTCTTAATACTCACACAAAATCCCCAACTTCCTAATTGAAATTTGGTAGGTTGGATTGATTGGCCAAATATAAAACCCATAAAAAGAACCAACTTCCTAACTTTAAAAACACCAAAGTTAAGGCATTTCCAATCGTTTAGTTATATGGCACCTATAGGATATAGTCGGCCGATCCTTATGAAATTTGGTAGGTTGGATTGATTGGCCAAAAATAAAACCCATAGAAAATCCCAACTTCCTAAATTTAAAATGGCATTTCTGATCGTTCAGTTATATGACAGCTATATGATATAGTCGCCCGATCCAGCTCGTTTCGTACTACCTGCAATATAAAGACAACTTTTGGGAAAGTTGCAAGCAGATAGCTTTAAAACTAAGGGACTAGTTTGCGTAGAAACGGACGGACGGACAGACGTACATGGCTAGTTCGACTCTCCTGGTGATGCTGAGCAAGAATATATATATAAATGCCTCCTTCACTGCGTTGCAAACTTTTGACTGAAATTATAATACCCTCTGCAAGGGTATAAAGAAGGAAAAAACAACAAAAAATCCTGTAAGTTAGTTTAGTTACTTAGAAAATAGAAAACAAAGTAAATTTGGCTCCACATAAGTCACATAATCACATAAGTCACTTTTTGGTTTACTTTAACACTATATTTAATTGATAAAGGAAATGATCTAATATTTTGTGGGATAGCCCTTCATTTTAATGACCTCATTAAGTCGTCTAGGCATAGATGAAACTTAAGTTTAAAATCGAGGTTGATCGATTTTCTCCCACTCTTCTTGTATCACTGCCACCAGATCTGATTTATTTTGAATTTCCAAACCCCTTAAGTTCTTCTCCAATTTATTCTACACGTGATCCCTGGGATTTAGATCTGGATTCTACAGCAAACACAAGCGGGCATTTATCAGTAAAAATAACATTGTGCCAGAACACAACAGGATAGTTTTTATAATTTTTTTCCAAACGCAATCCATTGAAGTCAATTTTTGTTGACATGTGTGGTTTCCTACGTGGTGTGTAAAAGCCGAATTCTTTAATTGTTCTGCGAACCTTTTCTGGTTTAAAGTCTTTGTTAAGAGATGTACTAATAGCAACACTAATGTTAACAGCATTTTGAAAAGGGTCCTTATCAATTATATGTTTGATGGTGTTTTTTCCCTATCATTTACTTTGGGCAGACGTCCAGTTCTTAGGTTATTTTCATTTTTAAAACGCCCAACCACGTGTTGAATAGTTGACCGGCTTATAGTCATCAAATTGGCAATTTCGCCGCAGGATTTTCTTTCTTATACGGGTAAAATTAAAATAAATTAAAATAAAATTTAAATTAATTTACGTTCTTCCTGCGAGAGCTCTGCTGCATTTTCACTTTCAGTCAAAAGTTTGCCACGCAGTGAAGGAGACATTTTCGACACTATAAATATACTTGATCAGCATCACCAAGAGAGTCGATCTAGCCATGTCCGTCTGTTTGTTACTACGCAAATTAGTCCCTCAGTTTTCAAGCTATCTGCTTTAAACTTTTCTAAAAATTGTCTTTCTATTGCAGGTAAGTCGGTTGTTTTCATTTTGTTTTGTTCTTTGGGTTTTGATAATATTTAAATATTATGGAAATACGATTTTAATTAAATTAAAATCGGGCATATAAATTATATTGCCCCTATAGAAAAATAGAAAATAAAAAAGAAACAAAATAAAACAAATTTGGATTTTGCTGTTTTTCTATTAAACCGAATCCTTTCCGATAAAGTAATTACTATATTTACTATATCAGAATTACGCTATTAGGCTTGTCAAAATCGGACAACAATATCATATAGCTGCCATAGAAACGATGGCAAAAAGCAGCGCAAAATCGACATGACGTCATTGCTTTAATTAATATAGGCATATAAATCGAAATGTAGTCATCTTGTAATAACTGCAAGAGAATATAAACTCCGGCTTGCCGAAGATTGCTTCTTGTTTTACCTGAAACTGATCAGAAAAGCGCAGGTACGCAAAAGAATGTAATACAAAGCATAAGTAAGTTTCGTTAAAATGACAAAAATGGATTAGGAAAGAGCGAACTTCAGGGTCAACCGGGCCTCACAAAAGAAATTAGATAATCATGACAGGGGGAATACACTAAGCAAGTTTTTTTTTTTTTTTATTTAACTTTGCTTTTATTTATTGAATCTTCTCTTAATTTTGAGACTAACAATAAGTTTACCAATCTTAACATTAAAATTTAACTAACAGTATAATAAGACTGCATTCTGGTTGCGCGTCCCTCAAGTCGGTCGCTGGGTGGGTAAGTCATTGCGACAAAGCACTATGGGGAATTTGCCCGATTTTTATACCCTTGCAGAGGGTATTATAATTTTGGTCAAAGGTGTGCAACGCAGTGAAGGAGACTTCTCCGACCCTATAAAGTATATATTTTCTTGATCAGGATCACCTCCTGAGTTGATATAGCCATGTCCGTCTGTCCGTCTGTCCGTCTGTCTGTCCGTCTGTCTGTTTCTACGCGAACTAGTCTCTCAGTTTTAAAGATATCGAATTGAAACTTTGCACACACCCTTCTTTCCTTTGCACGCAGTATATAAGTCGGAACGGCCGGGATCGGCCGACTATATCCTATAGCTGCTATATAACTGATTGATCGGAAATGCCATAACTCTGCTGTTTGTTAAGTTAGGAAGTTGGGACTCTCTATGGGTATTATATTTGGCCAATTAATCCGACCTACAAAATTTCATAAGGATCGGCCGACTATATCTTATAGCTGCCATATAAGTGATTGATCGGAAATGCCATAACTTTAGTGTTTGTTAAGTTAGGAAGTTGGGATTTTCTATAGGTTTTATTTTTGCCCAATTAATCCGACACATCAAATTTCATAAGGATCGGTCGACAATATTCTATAGCTGCCATATACATAACTGAACAATTGGAAATGCCATAACTTTGGTGTTTTTAAAGTTAGGAAGTTAGTATTTTTATGAGTATTAAGAATGCATCATATGAATAATTTTGGAGAATATAATTTGCAGAATATTCTGCAAGGGTATTTCAACTTCGGCTCCGCCCGAAGTTAGCTTTCCTTTCTTGCTTAGAATAAATTAATAACTCGCGAACTATGTAACATATTTCAGTGAGGTTTTTTTATAGTGTTCTACATACCTATACACACCTGTTGGAAAAGTGAAAGTATACCACCCCCCAACCAATTTTTTATATTTTTTATAACAAATTTAGCTCTATATGGTCTTAATTTTCAATTTCAATGTTGTACAAAAAATCATAGTCGTTTTCTTCTTCATAATTATCAACATCTAGAGACTCGTCTCCAGGTTCATATTCGCATAATAACAATTAAATGACTTCTGGTGGAAGAGCAAGCAGCTTATGTTTTCGGACGCGCTTGTTCAAATTCATTGATAAAATGATGGGGTCTGAAGTAACCATGGCTCTCTGAAAAACATCTGTGAAGTTGGAGATTCGACTGTGGGATCAACTTACTTGCTAACAAAAGTGAATTTGCCATCTTCTTTTTCTCGAAGACCCTTTTGCTTATGCAAAACTTCCAGCAGGGCTGCGTTTTTGATCAAGAGATTGGTTTCTAAAAAATGAAATTCCGCGATAAGTCGCACGAAGCGCGCGATGAGACAATATGTTCTGAATTCGCAATTAATGACTCTACAACATGGATATAGACACTCACCGAACAAAGTTAAACATTTTTTTAAAACTCTATTGAAAGTTTAACTTTCTTTCCAAACGAAAACATCACCTGCTACATTTACAAATTGTTAAAATTGGACGCACATATTAAGCAATGTGTAAGTATTTTTACACAGAACATACCTTGAGAATTGGTAATCATTTAATTTTGTTGCAGAGATAATGATTTGAAAGTGAGCTTCAAAGTTAAGCAAAATGTAAACAAACCATGTGCGCTTGCAACAGCTGACTTTAACAGTTGGTATTTAAATTCTAGACTTTTAAGTTGACATTTGCGGTATGTTACCAAACAGCTTGATGTTTTCTTAATACATTAAAAAAAAAGGAAATCGGCATACTTTTAAAAAATACATTTATTCCAAAAAATCGGGCAAATTCCCCATAGTGCGAAGGCGTGATTGGTTGATCAACCTTGTATGACCTCTCGCCAGGTGGTTAGGATGCAACGATAGCTTGGTATCCTTCTGTTCTGCGATCACTTCTTTGACTGGTAGAATGTTTAAGCCGCGATGTATCTTTTCGTTGCGAACGTACCACGGTGTCCCGGTGATTGTTCTCAAGATCTTCGATTGAGCTCGCTGGACTATGTCAATATTGCTATTGCTGGCATTTCCCCATAACTGAGAGCCGTACATCCATATAGGTTTTAGTAGCGAGTTATACAGCAGGACTTTATATTCAAGACTAAGGGGAGACCGAGCGTTGATAAGCCAGTGAAGGCTACTGGCTTTTAGCTTTAGGTGTGTTCTTTTGGCTTCAATGTGCCGGCGCCATGTGAGTCGTTTGCTTGCGGGAGTAGAGTATGGTTTAACATGAGCGGCGGGCAGTTTTGCCTGTTCAGGGTGAACGTAACGTGCTTACATAGCATAAGAGAAGGCTTATAGGTCTATACGACGTGGGAATTGTGTGGTCTTTTCCTGGCTTTGCTATCATTATTATAATCGACTTTTTCCATCTCACTGGAAAGTGGCCAAGTTTTCAAATGACATTAAAAAGCTGAGTGATAGTGCAAACGGCGCAATATGGGAGCTCAATGATCATTTTGGGAGTTATAAGGTCGCAGCCCGGGGATTTTTTTGGATTCAGCTGAATTTTGATGATGTTAACGATTTCGTTTAGGCGAAACTCAATTGGTTCATGTTGAAGCTGAGGCTCATGTGGTAAAGTCGGCAAGGTGAACGCACTGGTTGCAGGATTTGATTGGAAGACATTTTTAAGGTGGTTGGCAAACGTGCTGGCTCTGTCTGCATCGCTGCGCGCCCAGCCGCCTGTGGGATTTCTAATAGGCATCACGGTTACTTTCGGTGAGCTTAGAGTAGGGTGAGCTCTCCATAGTGAGTGTTTTGTACTAGATGTAGACAATTGCGCTATGTAGGGCGGTGGACATGTGCTTCTTCTTGCTGTAAAGCTTTTGTGAGTTGACGTGAGGCATATCTTAAGCTTTGCCTAGCAGATGGCGATCTGTGGAGTTGCCACTCTGGACGTAAAGGTCGCTTTTCGGAACGAGCTGTTGTATTTGTAGATTTGTCTTCTTTTGGTTGCTTTGTGTACTTGTAGTTTGGGGTGTTGAAACTCGTGCTGCAGAGACAAGTGCAGACTCCAGTGTATTAACAAATCTGTCTACGTTAGCTTCATCGTTGAGATGAGGACTTAGCTCAATGTGTGAGCTAATGTATTTCTTGTACTCAACCCAATTGGTTTTCTGTGATGTCAATTTAAACGATTGCTCCAATGCGCCTGGATGTCGAAGTAGAATGAACAGGACAGGCGAGTGATCAGATGAAAGATCCGAGAGGCATTCGGCGCTTATCAGATTTTTATACCCTTGCAGAGGGTATTATAATTTTGGTCAAAAGTGTGCAACGCAGTGAAGGAGGCATCTCCGACCCTATAAAGTATATATATTCTTGATCAGGATCACCTCCTGAGTTGATATAGCCATGTCCGTCTGTCCGTCTGTCCGTCTGTCCGTCTGTCTGTCCGTCTGTCCGTCTGTCCGTCTGTCTGTTTCTACGCAAACTAGTCTCTCAGTTTTAAAGCTATCGAATTGAAACTTTGCACACACCCTTCTTTCCTTTGCACGCAGTATATAAGCCGGGATCGGCCGACTATATCCTATAGCTGCCATATAACTGATTGATCGGAAATGCCATAACTTCCGTGTTTTTAAAGTTAGGAAGTTGGGATTTTCTATGGGTTTTATATTTGGCCAATCAATCCGACCTACCAAATTTCATAAGGATCGGCCGACTATATCCTATAGCTGCCATATAACTGATTTATCGGAAATGACATAACTTTGGTGTTTGTAAAGTTAGGAAGTTGGGATTTTCTATGGGTTTTATATTTGGCCAATCAATCCGACCTACCAAATTTCATAAGGATCAGCCGACTATATCCTATAGCTGCCATATAACTGAACGATTGGAAATGCCATAACTTTGGTGTTTGTAAAGTTAGGAAGTTTTGGATTTTTTATGAGTATTAAGAATGCATCATAGGAATAATTTTAGAGAATATAATTATAGAATATTCTGCAAGGGTATATCAACTTCGGCTCCGCCCGAAGTTAGCTTTTCTTTCTTGTTAGGAATGTTTTTGGTAATTGCAAAGTCTATTAAATCGGGTAGTTTCCTTGGGTCTGCCGGCCAGTATGTTGGTCTGCCAGGAGAAACATAGTCCAGCTTGTTCTTGGCTTTTATAACTGCATTATAGAGCTGTTTGCCTTTTGGAGTCACGAGACGTGATCCCCAGTGTGTGTGCTTGGCGTTGTAGTCCCCTGCTGCTATGAAGTGGTCTCCTAGTGAGTTGAAAAACTGCATAAAGTCATCTTCGGCTATAGTGAAGCGAGGGGGCAGTATACGGCGGCTAGTGTAAGTTGGTTGCCAGTATTTATTTGTATATTTATAGATGTGGCCTGTATGTAATTTTTAGCAAATTTGTTAGGATAGTGGTGCTTAATACGGCTTCTGATTAGAATTCCAGTCCCACCATGTGCTTTACCATCTGGATGATTGTAGCGTGTAACGTTCGGCTGGAGTGTTTGGAATCGAGGGATCTGTACTTGCGGGGCACGCTATAGGGTCCGGCACTAACTCGTCGGCTTTGGGGGTGTTGTTCTTGCTTTATACAGACCCTGACACAGTCTACACATTATTATTAACAGACAAAGAATTGAGCGTGCTTGCGACAAAATTATAAGTTAGTCTACTAAACCGGAAGAAATATAAATAAATTCAAAAAAAATGAAAAATATAGATTGTAAAGAATCAGAAAAAGAAAAGAAAGAAAAGAAAAGAATAGAAAGAGAGAAATCTTAACACAGCGAAGACACTGATGTTATTGTGCTCGCATGTTGCCCACCCTGCCTATGATCACCTGCCGCAAGAGCATGGCTCTGGTGACCCCTTATTCACCCTACGACTGTGGAAACATCAGCTGAGTTCAGTAAGTTTTGGACTTAAGCTTCCATTTTTATCATAAATTCAGGGAAAGAAAACATAATTAATAGTAGTTCAGTAATAGTAATTCGTAATAAAGTAATAGATATAAGAATGGTAATAATGTTTAAACAATGACATTGGTAGATAATCTTAATTATAAAAATATATATATCTGGTTTTTGTAAGATAAGGTTAGAATTTCAATTTGTTTTCGAGTAATTTGTTTGTTTTAATTTAATTAGAATTAATAAAATATTTAGTTTAAATCCTAAATTAAATTCAAGTTAATTCTCTATTTGATTTAGGGTAAGCTATTAATTTGATTTGTTTGTTATAATCTAATTAGAATTAATAAAATATTTGGATTAAATTCAAAAATTAAATTCAAATTAATTTCTTACTTAATATTTGTTAGATAATATTTTTTTCGTTAATTTAATGCTTCACTGATTTCTCGTGATTTATAATATTGGCAATTCAAATAAAAGTCATGTTTAGTTTTCAAAACAAATATAAAGGTGGATATATGAAATAAACAATTAATTTTTAAACTCACTGCAACTCTTCCATCGACGAAAGATCGATCTCCCGACTCAGGTGTGCTGGAAAAAAAACTTATGGCGTTTTCACCATAGGGTTAAAGTAAATTTAAGAACACTCGATGTTTTGAAAACGATTTTTTTTTAAGAAACTTCCTTGCCATTATTTTTTTTTTTTTCTAATTCTTAATACAAAAAAAAAATTGTTATTTAAATTTAGGTGTATATATTATAAACTAATTAAGATCAGCTCCATTATATTTTGGGTTCACTGTGGTTGCGGTTTAAATAAGCTCACAATTGATTGCCAGAGATAGCACCAACAAAAAAAATTTTGCGCCTGTGTGCATTGGGGTAAGGCTGCTGCTGATGTGTATGTGCACCCAAAGATCTCACGCAGGTGTAGCTGCGTATGTGTACGTGCCAAAAAAAAAAATTGCACACAGGTGTAGCTGCGTAGGTGTACGCGCCAAAAAAAATTGCACACAGGTGTAGCTGCGTAGGTGAGCGCGCCAAAAGATTATACGTCCATGTGTATAGGTAATGGCTCTTAAATGCTCGTATGTGCAATAAGGTTAGGTGCGCATGTGTATTCGTTGTTGTCAGGTTAGGTGCACAGGCCGTTCATGAGGGTGCTCCTCGGTACAGGCGCTGGTTTTCGGCGCTACCAGGTTATGTGCACATGCGGCTAGGGGTGCTCCTTGGTACAGGCGCTGGTTTTCGGCGTCACCAGGTTATGTACACATGCGGCTATGGAGGTGCTCCTCGGTACATGCGCTGGTTTTCGGTGCTCCCAGGTTATGTGCGCATGTGGTTATGGGAGTGCTCCTCGGTACCTGCGACGTCGGTTTTTGTTGGCGCTACCTGGCTTACATGCTCCTCGTCACGTCGATTTTACAAATTGCTAACTGGGCACAACCTGACGATTAAGGAACGGTTACAGCAAATACCTACTAACAGACACGGTTCTCGAGCATATCTACCTTGCGATCGTGCCCCGAAACGTTTGGGGATTTTCCGGGTCGTGGTCGGCAGAAATCTCGCCAATCCAATCAAAAACACCACTTGCTGCTGGCCGGGACACACTCTCGCGGCCGGGACGACTATAAGTTTTCCCTATTCAGCTGCCTAAAACGCGGCCGGAGGTTAGACACGGAAAGAAAACCAATTCGCCGGGAAACTTACTCGGTTCAAGCTTTGGCGGATGCCTTTATTTAACTTTTCACTATCGAATCGCAATACTTGCGATATGCACGCGTACCCGAGTTAAGGTTTCGCACTTCTGGACTGGGAACTTAATTTTTTCGTGCATGTGCACGCCGCGACTGCTCGATTGAAAAGAACCAGAACGGAACCGGGGAATGTTGGCCTAGGCTGCCAGCGGAAATGCATCGCAGCCGGTAATCACGCCATGGTGGTAGATAGGCTTTCCCGAGCTCCTCTGGTACAGCTGATCATGCCAGCCCTGATTAATTGGCATCCCCAAAAAAAATACTAAGTAAGCTGGGCTTACTAATATTTATGGTCTGAAACTAAGCTAAGCTCAAACTAAAAACCTAACGAATATTTTTCTGGGCCGAACAAAAAAAAAAATTTTCGTTGCTTCAGTCGCCGCTACAAAGCCCCCCCGAAAAATCAGTCTAGGGGACATCCTTGCTGATTACCTAGACTGATAACGACTGAAGTCACGTTACTGTCGGATATCTTTCGCATGATATGTGCCTAATAAACGTCCTTGTAAGTCTTCTAGTTCGTAATAAGCGTTTCCTAGCTTCTTCCGAACTCTCGCTTTCACAAAAGAAGGACCGAACTTGGCATTATAGCCTGTCTGAAAGCAACTTTGTTTAAAATTTCGGCGAAATACCTCTTGCCCTTCTGCAAAGCACACGATTCGAGATCGAAGATTATACCGCTTCTCATTCTCATCGTGCTTTTCCTGCATTCGCTGACAAGCTTTATCACGAACAATCTCAAAAGAATCTTCTCGATTAAATTTTAAGGATCGATCATCTAATAAGTTTAATTTCCTTAACAATGAGTAAGTGGAACCGGAGGTAATCATGTGCTGGCCGAAAACCATGTAGTAAGGCGAGGTGCCTATACTAGCATGAACCGATGATCTTAAAGCACAACATATCCTACTCAAATACTCGTCCCAGTCCTTCTGATCAGGACGCAAATAAGCCCTAATTGCGGAGATTACAGAGCGATTAACGCGCTCAGACGCGTTGGCCTGGGGCGAATGCACTGCCGTCAGTGTGTGAGTAACACCGTACTGTTGCATAAGCTTCTGAAAAGCATGAGAGCGGAATTGCGAACCGTTGTCGGACAACACCGTTTCCGGAGCTCCATACGCCATAAACAACTCCCCATCAAGGTATTTTATAACGACACTAGTATCAATCTTTCGAACGGCTTTTAGAAACACATACTTGGAAAAATGATCTAAAACGATAAAAATACCAATGTTTCCACTTCTTGACCTAGGATAAGGTCCAAGAAAGTCAATAAAAAGACGTTGGAAAAATCGCTGACTTTCAGGGGCTTTTCCTAAGGGAGGACGCGGTACGAAATTTGGAGCCTTTGTGGTTTTACACACTTCACAAGCATTTATATAAGTCTTTATATCAGAAACAAGACCAGGCCAGAAATAGTATCTCCTCACTCTCTCAATGGTTTTGTGCATGCCACAGTGTGACGACAAAGGGCTATCATGCGCTCGCGAAAGGATTTCGGGAACTAATTCTCTGGGTATCCAGAGCTTCCACGCATACTCATCGTGAACTTGATCTCCCGTCAAGTGTTCGGCTTTCCGATAAACATAACCGCTGTCGGTCTTAAGATCGGGAAAACTAGCTTGGTTTGCCGCCACTTTCTCTACAAGATCAACATACCCAGCGGACTTAAAATGTTCCGAACTAAGATCAACGAGCAACCCTTCACGCAAGTCTAAAGCGGCTACTGTATCCTCATTAACGCGAGACAATGAATCGGGAACTATGTTTAGGGATCCCTTACAATGCTCAATATCGAAATTATACCTTTGCAACGCTAACGCCCATCGAGCTAATCGAGAATTTAGGTCATGATTAGGCATTAACCATTTCAATGATGCGTGGTCGGTTATGATTTTGAATTTATGTCCTTCCACATAGGCCCTAAAATTTTTAAGAGCTACGATCGCTGCTCGTCTCCTTCCTCAGAGACTTGTACTAAAACTGCGCCTACACCGGTTTTACTTGCATCGCAATGTATCGCAAATGGTTTAGAAAAATCAGGGCTACATAAGACCGGAGCCTCACTAAGACACCGTTTTAACTGTTCAAATGCTTTAATTGCCTCATCAGTCAAACTAAAACGCCGTTTCGTGGTCATCAAATCAGTCAGAGGAGCAGAAAGCGATGCAAAATTTGGAACAAACTTGCGATACCACCCACACAAACCCATAAAGCTTCTCAAGCTGCGCAAAGTCCTGGGTAGCGGAAAATTCGTGATAGCAGTCACCTTTTCAGGGTCGGTGCGTATTCCACCGTCACCTATTATATGGCCTAAATAGCGCACACGCAGCATGCAGAAGTGACTTTTGCCAATGTTGATTGTCAAACCGGCACGCCTTATCTGAAGAGCTACCTCTCTAAGTACTTCGAGATGCCTTTCAAAACTAGCAGAAATTACCAACAGTACAACAGGGAAATGACGTTGTTTGATTGGTTTAGCCATACCCACATCGATCGAATGCACAATTAAATTGGTCTTGCCGAGACCTTCTTGAGTAAAAGAGGGAAAACAATTAATTACGTTTATTAGCTTGGCTCTTTCAGCCTCGGACAAATCATGTTGATCGGTTTCGACCTTCCCGTTACTATCGCTAGACTCTAGCTCGGAAATATTCAAGCATTTTGGAAGCAAATCATACAACCTCCAGAAATCTATTCCCAAATACAAATTTTGCTTCAGCGAGGGTATTATATAAATCGTCAATGGCTTTTTGACGTTACTATATTCAATATCTAATTTTAATCGTCCTACTATCTGTTGAGATCTTCCATCTGCCGTAGATGCATTAGCTTTTAACTTTTTATAATCGTACTTATCTAATACTTCACAAGCAGGCAAGAAAGGGCGAGGATCTTTAGGCCTTTCAGAAAGAGAGCTGAGGTACGCTACACCGAGTTTACATTCCTTAACATTCTTCCAAAATTCTTTTATTCGCTTCGAACTACGAGATTTAAGCTGTTCCAATTCAGGTTTGTGGTCACTAGTCGTGATAGCCACGGTTCTTAATTCTGAGATTTTGCTGTGTAGCAAAGGACTAGCAGATAATTTTTGTTCGTCAGGGAAGGTAAGTGACACAACTGTGGCTGCGTCATCTATTCGTCGGTCATTGTCGCTTGACTTCGGACGGTGATCGAAGCCTTCTGTCTGAATGGCGACTTCGACATGCCGGTTTTGTAGTTTTTTGAACACTTACTACAATTCGGTTTGTATGTATTGGCCGTTCCACAGCCGTAACAAAAGATACGTCTCTCAGATACACAATCCTGATATCGGTGCCCTTCCTTGCGACAGTTCCAACATAACAACGAAAAAGCCTCGATGTCTACCTCAGTCTCGGATTCTATTTCTGTTTCCATGACTTCTTGTGCTTTATTGAGCTCGGAGACTTCCCGCTTGAATAGAGAGTTTCGGGCGTAACCCGAATATCGTTTAATATCGGCCAAAAAGTCTTCACGTCGACGACAAATTTCTCTTAATTCTGGAACTGATTTAATTTCGATATTTAACAGTTCATGTCTAATTTCGGGACGTAGGCTGTTCTTAAGGACCCGTACTAATTTATGCGGCGTCCACGGAACTTCTAGCTGATCAACTAGTCCTGATACAGTCTCATAAAAGCAATCGAAATTTTCATTTGGCTTTTGCTTAGTATTCCGTATCAGTTCCTCTATATCCCCATCATCCCTACTTGGTCTAAACTGTTGACGTAGGGCTGCACAAAATGCATCCCAGACAACTTCGCCGTGTGGTTTGTGATATCGGCAATAGAATTCGTTAGCTTTCCCTTCAAAAAGCACGCTAGCATTTTTACAAAGTACCGTGAAATTTCCTTCTAACGTTTCTTTCGTGAGTGTCTCTACTCTGTATATAAAATTGTCGACAGACACCCCGACTCCTGAATATTTTATTTTCCATCCATTTAGTATATGCACAACTTTATCCGGTCGGTTCAGCAAGTCAGACGTGGTGCTTCTTTGAGAACCAGGAGAGACCGTAATAAGCCGGGAAGTTCCCAGTGGTTCATTCGTTAAATCGGACTGAATATTCATACTTTCAATGCCTCGAGCAGCAGGTTGTTGAATGTTACCATTGCTACTAATTTGTGACGCCAAAGCTCTTGTTATACTGTCTGTCAATGAACTTTGAATCAATTCTGTCACTTTTTCCGACAGGGTAGAGAGTAGTCTTCGCTCCATGGCAAGTAAAGTCATAGCGTTAGCGGTTATAAAGCCTGCCGTATTATTACTGGGGTTTGTATTAACTCCTGATGTGGAAGGTCCCTCATCCATTGCTGATTTATCATTACTCTCTAAAGGCTGCTTACTTTTTGATCGACTGCGAGTTTGTAGCCCTGAATTATCAGGTGGCTTACCGACTGCAGGCCTACAAGCTGATTTGCATACTGGACATTGTGCGCTTTTCTTAAAATGCGCTTCTATGCACTTCCTGTGAAATTCGTGTTGACACGAGGTTATGAAAATTTCGACGACGGTCATTTCGGATTTACATATCGGACAAATTGTAGCTGGGCCACCTTCTGCCCCCTTATTCGGAGATCGGTCCACACCCATAATGCACACAGTTGAAAAATATTCTTAGGACAATTTCAAAAAAAAATCTTACGCCAACGCTAACCAACTGCAACCCAAGTTTTAACCAAGAAATAGTGATTATGTTTCTATAAGCAAAAAAAAAAAAATTGTAAAACCAAAAACCAATGTATATACGGAAAAGATATTAAATTGTTTCTATAGACAAAATTGTAACCAAAAAATATATATATACGGAAGAGATATTAACTGAACTCCTTGCTAGATGTCCCACGAGTCGAGGGTGTTTTTAAGATTCTCGGAAATTATAGAAATTAAAGAAAGAAAAGATTGTTTAGGCTTTATAACAAAACCTTTTCCAAAACCCAAAGGAGGGAAGTAGATACTTTCCTATTTCGGACAGCGGACAGCGACCTGTTCACAACATAGTCGCATGTATTCCAGCCTATGAAAAGGGAATATAATACTTCAGGAAAATGATAAATCCAAGATTGCCACTAATTATTTGTGGATATGACACTACTTACAAGTGATGCCAGTATTTTCCGAACAGTTAAATAAATGTCTATCTTTAATTTACAGAGTATAGTTAGTTCAACGACTTGGTATTTTAAGCTGGGACAGAAGACCTGAGTTGATTTTTGGTATTTTCTGTTTTCCTCAGACTTTTAGACACCTTATCATCTCTGCTAAATTTAGGAAAATTCTTTAGTTAGTTTATTATTCCGGACAGTTTTGAATACTTATATTCACTTAGCATGTTTTCCAAGAAATAAAAAAATAAAAAAAAAGAATTTTTGAGAAAAATAGGAAGTAAAGTTTTTAAAGAAATTGAATTTATTTACCAGTGAGTCTTAATGAATAAAAATTACTCAGTAAGGCCCCTACACGTTGGGCGCCACTTTTCTTATTAATAATAATTAATTATATCTGTAGCGTGTAACGTTCGGCTGGAGTGTTTGGAATCGAGGGATCTGTACTTGCGGGGCACGCTATAGGGTCCGGCACTAACTCGTCGGCTTTGGGGCTGTTGTTCTTGCTTTATACAGACCCTGACACAGTCTACACATTATTATTAACAGACAAAGAATTGAGCGTGCTTGCGACAAAATTATAAGTTAGTCTACTAAACCGGAAGAAATATAAATAAATTCAAAAAAAAAGAAAAATATAGATTGTAAAGAATCAGAAAAAGAAAAGAAAGAAAAGAAAAGAATAGAAAGAGAGAAATCTTAACACAGCGAAGACACTGATGTTATTGTGCTCGCATGTTGCCCACCCTGCCTATGATCACCTGCCGCAAGAGCATGGCTCTGGTGACCCCTTATTCACCCTACGACTGTGGAAACATCAGCTGAGTTCAGTAAGTTTTGGACTTAAGCTTCCATTTTTATCATAAATTCAGGGAAAGAAAACATAATTAATAGTAGTTCAGTAATAGTAATTCGTAATAAAGTAATAGATATAAGAATGGTAATAATGTTCAAACAATGACATTGGTAGATAATCTTAATTATAAAAATATATATATATGGTTTTTGTAAGATAAGGTTAGAATTTCAATTTGTTTTCGAGTAATTTGTTTGTTTTAATTTAATTAGAATTAATAAAATATTTAGTTTAAATCCAAAATTAAATTCAAGTTAATTCTCTATTTGATTTAGGGTAAGCTATTAATTTGATTTGTTTGTTATAATCTAATTAGAATTAATAAAATATTTGGATTAAATTCAAAAATTAAATTCAAATTAATTTCTTACTTAATATTTGTTAGATAATATTTTTTTCCGTTAATCTAATGCTTCATTGATTTCTCGTGATTTGTAATATTGGCAATTCAAATAAAAGTCATGTTTAGTTTTCAAAACAAATATAAAGGTGGATATATGAAATAAACAATTAATTTTTAAACTCACTGCAACTCTTCCATCGACGAAAGATCGATCTCCCGACTCAGGTGTGCTGGAAAAAAACTTATGGCGTTTTCACCATAGGGTTAAAGTAAATTTAAGAACACTCGATGTTTTGAAAACGCATTTTTTTAAGAAACTTCCTTGCCATTATTTTTTTTTTCTAATTCTTAATACCAAAAAAAAATTGTTATTTAAATTTAGGTAGTATATATTATAAACTAATTAAGATCAGCTCCATTATATTTTAAAATTTGCATGGGTGTTTTCCCATTGGGTTCACTGTGGTTGCAGTTTAAATAAGCTCACAATTGATTGCCAGAGATAACACCAAAAAAATGTTGCGCCTGTGTGCATTGGGGTAAGGCTGCTGCTGATGTGTATGTGCACCCAAAAGATCTCACGCAGGTGTAGCTGCGTATGTGTACGCGCCAAAAAAAAAAAAATTGCACACAGGTGTAGCTGCGTAGGTGTACGCGCCAAAAAAAAAATTGCACACAGGTGTAGCTGCGTAGGTGAGCGCGCCAAAAGATTATACGTCCATGTGTATAGGTAATGGCTCTTAAATGCTCGTATGTGCAATAAGGTTAGGTGCGCATGTGTATTCGTTGTTGTCAGGTTAGGTGCACAGGCCGTTCATGAGGGTGCTCCTCGGTACAGGCGCTGGTTTTCGGCGCTACCAGGTTATGTGCACATGCGGCTAGGGGTGCTCCTTGGTACAGGCGCTGGTTTTCGGCGTCACCAGGTTATGTACACATGCGGCTATGGAGGTGCTCCTCGGTACATGCGCTGGTTTTCGGTGCTCCCAGGTTATGTGCGCATGTGGTTATGGGAGTGCTCCTCGGTACCTGCGACGTCGGTTTTTGTTGGCGCTACCTGGCTTACATGCTCCTCGTCACGTCGATTTTACAAATTGCTAACTGGGCACAACCTGACGATTAAGGAACGGTTACAGCAAATACCTACTAACAGACACGGTTCTCGAGCATATCTACCTTGCGATCGTGCCCCGAAACGTTTGGGGATTTTCCGGGTCGTGGTCGGCAGAAATCTCGCCAATCCAATCAAAAACACCACTTGCTGCTGGCCGGGACACACTCTCGCGGCCGGGACGACTATAAGTTTTCCCTATTCAGCTGCCTAAAACGCGGCCGGAGGTTAGACACGGAAAGAAAACCAATTCGCCGGGAAACTTACTCGGTTCAAGCTTTGGCGGATGCCTTTATTTAACTTTTCACTATCGAATCGCAATACTTGCGATATGCACGCGTACCCGAGTTAAGGTTTCGCACTTCTGGACTGGGAACTTAATTTTTTTCGTGCATGTGCACGCCGCGACTGCTCGATTGAAAAGAACCAGAACGGAACCGGGGAATGTTGGCCTAGGCTGCCAGCGGAAATGCATCGCAGCCGGTAATCACGCCATGGTGGTAGATAAGCTTTCCCGAGCTCCTCTGGTACAGCTGATCATGCCAGCCCTGATTAATTGGCATCCCCAAAAAAAATACTAAGTAAGCTGGGCTTACTAATATTTATGGTCTGAAACTAAGCTAAGCTCAAACTAAAAACCTAACAAATATTTTTCTGGGCCGAACAAAAAAAAAAATTTTCGTTGCTTCAGTCGCCGCTACATGATTTGTTCTGTAGAATGAATAACCTCGTAGTTGAAAATTGTATTTGTTTGTACGGTGTGTTTCTGAAAGCAGCATTACGTCGATATGGTTGTCGAGTAGGAATTGAGCTAACTCAAGTTTATGCTGTGAGACGCCGTTAGCGTTCCACGTAGATATCCTTAGGGAATTTGGATTGTTGTGAAACCAGCATTTGAATCAATAGATTTTGGTTTCGCATTAAATCTTGCATAGTTGTGCACATAAACGACATAAACTCCGTAATTTTGTTGACGAGAACATTGGAACTTTTTTCTCGAATATAAATAGGCGGAGGTTTGGCTTCCTTTTCTCGACTTCAGTAGATTCGGCCGCCTCAACGTCATAGGCGTCATAGTTCATGGGCGTTTCTATTCCAGCTATGCTAGCATTGTTACGGGTTATTTTGCGTTGAGAATATAGAGGGCTCAGCTTCCTTTTGATTTGGATGTAGCGATCCATACCAGTCTGCACAGCCGGCTTAGCACTTTAATTGTTTTTGTTCTGTTTTTCGGGCAGCGCAGCGGCAGACGTATTAATATTTGCGCTGCTAGCTGATGATGTCGATACGGTTGCAGTTGTTGTTGTAGTTACAGTTGACGTTGTTAAAGAAATTGCGGTGCTAGTTACTGCTGATGAGCTTAGGTTATTGCATACCTGCATTGGAGCACATTCAGCGCTCTTTGGCAGCAGAGACGTCGATGGTAGCGAGGGGGAGCAAGAACGCGCTCTCTCGCTCGCTACGTTTAAGAATTCGGTCAAGTTGGGGGTAATTGCCCGCGCTTGATCAGAGCTTGCATTATTTTCGGTTCCTTTAAAAGAGAAGTACGCGTTATTTCTTTGCACTGAGAGCCGTCTCTCGTCTTGCTCACGTTGACGTTGTGTGCGAACGTCGTTCAGACTGATTGTATTCGTGGTAAAGTTAATTAGAATTTTAAGTGTTAAGTTTTATATTAATTAAATGACCAATCAATATAAACATTCGCGATTTCATGGCAGAAAGCGTCTTTTCGCGTTATAGTAGATTTATTAAAACGGTCACTGCACTTTTGTGATCTTATTGAATACTTTTTCCCGGAGCACAATAAATACACGTCTGCATGCGACTACGGTTTAACATGTTACTAAGCAAGTTAAGTACCAAAAAATCGTTCAGTATTCCGGACCACAATATTGATTGATCAGTTCGAGTGACGCGATGAACACGAATTCACACAAAATTGTGAGCTCTCCACGAAATGGCTATTCAGTTAACTATCAGCTGGACACCGAGACGTCGTATGCAATTATTTAGGCAGGCATAGCTTGGCAAAGTATACGACACTGACTTATCTCTTGCCCAAAGTGATCCATTGCAGACCATAAGAAAACGTCCGAATATATTTATATTAGCCATACCGAAGGCTACTTCTTTTTTGTTTTCATTCTCTGAAGTCCTAAATTTAAGCATGCTACTATTTGACATTGTTCACATCTCATCGTATGTCAAGCTATTTTCCACTACTATCCACAGACATATAAATAAATATACATATGTGAGAGTAACCAATCTTTCCGAAAACCCAGAATTTCGTATTGAGAGCTCTCCCCGATGGAAATAAAAAAGGGAAAGTTTGCACATGCAACTTTTTGTCAAGCGCCGAAGAATAAATATACAGTGGGGAGAAAAAGTGATTCTACAATCAACATTTTCATGTTTGAGAGCTCATAATAATTAAACAAATGAAGTAAATGACAAGAACTTTTTTTCTTGAATTAGATATTCATTAGATATTGTTTATTTGTAACAATTAAGCGTAAAAAGCAAAAATGCCTTAAAAGATCTGTCGGCTTTGTAGAAAAATAGTTTGAAATACAAGCTTTCAGATGGTATACATATTTATTGCAATAAAAAATGCCTTACACCTGAAAAAAAATGTGGGAACCTTATTTTTTTTGCCCCTTTATCTCACCAGTAACTTTAAAACACATAAACCAAACAAAACAAAAAAAAGTCTCTTGGTCAGACTGAGACTGAGCTTGATAATTTTTTTTTTGGGCTTAAAATGACAGTTAGGAGAAAAACTATTGAGCATATTTTGGAACCGGCTGGTAACAAGTTCCGGTACAGCTTGCAACCTGAAAGGTTCCTTAAAATGGTGAAGATCTGCAGCCAGAACCTCTAAACGACGGATTGGATAGTGCTGACTGTATAACAGGCGAAGGGATCGAAGCGAAGGCAGCTCGACTCGCAGACCCGGGATAAGCCCTGGAAACTGATGTGGAGCCTGACATCTTTTTTTTTTTTTTTTGGACGCACTATGCACTAGATCAGCGCAACCAAGTGGCCCTTGCGACACCAAGCAGTGCTTGTTACGCGCGGACCCTAAAAGGCGTAAAAACGAGATCGCGAGAAGTTAAAAAGGACAATGTAGTGGCTGACAGACTAAGATTAGAATTACGTACGAGACTAATACTAATACTAATTTTGTGCTAAGTAAGATAAAATTAATGCTTTTAGGCTTGCCAAAGAGTCGATAGTAGAAATAATATGGTATAGTCGTTATAGTCGTTACACAGTACTCTAAACGGTTCAAGCATATCAAAGTTAGGTCTACAAATATTTAAAGTAAGAGAAACATAGTTCCTGGTAATTCTATTAGGCACGGAGAAGCTTATGCGACCCAGTAACTCGGGACTCTCCACATCCCCGTGAATAAGTTTATAATTAAAAGTTGTGCCAAGCATCGTTCTACGGTTTAAAAAGGATGGTAGATTAATTAGGATAAGTCTACAAGGGTAGGATGGTAAAATAAGGCGAATGCACTTAAGGCCCCGAAGAGCAACTAATAAAATGTTCTTTTGCACAGACTCTATCCGGTCTATATGTACACCATACTGAGGACTTCAAACTGCTGAACAGTACTCCAGGATTGGACGGACTAGTGAAATGAGCAGAGTCTTTGTAACATTGGGAATTCTTTTGACCTCCTTTTAATAAATCCAAGTACTCCCCTGGCTTTATTCACCATAGAAGTAATATGGTCACAAAACATAAGTTTTTGGTCAAGAAGGACGCCAAGGTCATCAACATGCGTAATTCTAGACAACGCACAACCACCTAGCGTATACATTGCATATTGTGGGTTCACCCGAAAAAATGTCATTACTTTACACTTAGCGCTATTTAAATCCAAAAGATTTTTACAACACCATGTTTGAAAAGCATTTAGGTCAGTCTGAACTGCTAGAAATTTCGTAATATTGCAGGCATAACTTAACGTCATCTGCGTAAATAAGGACACGCGACTTTGTCTAGACTAGAGGGAGATCGTTTATAAATTAAGTGAAAAGAAGTGGCCCAAGGTGGCTTCCTTGTGGGACGCCTAAAGAAACTGGGATCAAATCAGAGATCGAGTTTTTAAAGAGGACTCGTTGAGTCCTACCATTTAGATAACTTGAGATCCATGTTAGAAGATCACATGGAAACCCTAAAAGGTCTAGCGTTAATACAAGAAGCGAGTGATTTACTGAATCAAACGCTTTACTAAAATCAGTGTTAACTACGTCAGTCTGCATGTTCTTTCTAAAGCCATTTATTACAAAAGACGTTAGCTCCAAGAGGTTTGTCGCCGTAGATCTTCGCCTTATAATAGTGTTTTTGAAAAGCTTTGGGATGGCGGTAATTTACAATTACTTGTATTGCATTTATTTCCTTTCATATGAAGGGGAATAACAAATGACTCCTTCCAAATAAGTGGGAAATGAGATGTTTTTAAAGACAAGGTATACAATTTGTACAGAGGTCTACACAGAGTTTCAGCACAGTATTTAAGCACGCAGCCTGGAACTCCGACCGGACCCGGTAAATAGACTGGCTTAACTTTATGGAGATCCAAAAGAACCTTTCGCTTAACCTCGGACAAAAAATCAAGCTCGACTTGGATATGGCATTTGAATAAGACGGATTTGGACGGGATGAAACAGAATATGTTGTCTGGAGAAACTGGGCAAATATATCGGCAATTGCCTGATCAGAGTTTGCCGTAGAGTTTTCGAATGATAGCGATGCAGGGTAACATGCTGATTTACGCTTAGTGTTAACAAAATTATAAAACTGTTTTGGATCTTGAAAAAATGGAAGGCAGATTGTGAACCGCACATTTTAAGTTTATTGAAAAGTCTGGACATAATATTTTTTTAGGTGTGATAACTCCTTATTAAACCACGGAGGTTTATTTGAAATTGACGGAGCGAAGGCAGCTCGACTCGCAGACCCGGGATAAGCCCTGGAAACTGATGTGGAGCCTGACATCTTTTTTTTTTTTTTTGGACGCACTATGCACTAGATCAGCGCAACCAAGTGGCCCTTGCGACACCAAGCAGTGCTTGTTACGCGCGGACCCTAACAGGCGTAAAAAACGAGATCGCGAAAAGTTAAAAAGGACAATGTAGTGGCTGACAGACTAAGATTAGAATTACGTACGAGACTAATATTAATACTAATTTTGTGCTAAGTAAGATAAAATTAATGCTTGCCAAAGAAAAGTTAAAAAGGACAATGTAGTGGCTGACAGACTAAGATTAGAATTACGTACGAGACTAATACTAATACTAATTTTGTGCTAAGTAAGATAAAATTAATGCTTAGGCTTGCCAAAGAGTCGATAGTAGAAATAATATGGTATAGTCGTTATAGTCGTTACGCAGTACTCTAAACGGTTCAAGCATATCAAAGTTAGATCTACAAATATTTAAAGTAAGAGAAACATAGTTCCTGGTAATTCTATTAGGCACGGAGAAGCTTATGCGACCCAGTAACTCGGGACTCTCCACATCCCCGTGAATAAGTTTATAATTAAAAGTTGTGCCAAGCATCGTTCTACGGTTTAAAAAGGATGGTAGATTAATTAGGATAAGTCTACAAGGGTAGGATGGTAAAATAAGGCGAATGCACTTAAGGCCCCGAAGAGCAACTAATAAAATGTTCTTTTGCACAGACTCTATCCGGTCTATATGTACACCATACTGAGGACTTCAAACTGCTGAACAGTACTCCAGGATTGGACGGACTAGTGAAATGAGCAGAGTCTTTGTAACATTGGGAATTCTTTTGACCTCCTTTTAATAAATCCAAGTACTCCCTGGCTTTATTCACCATAGAAGTAATATGGTCACAAAACATAAGTTTTTGGTCAAGAAGGACGCCAAGGTCATCAACATGCGTAATTCTAGACAACGCACAACCACCTAGCGTATACATTGCATATTGTGGGTTCACCCGAAAAAATGTCATTACTTTACACTTAGCGCTATTTAAATCCAAAAGATTTTTACAACACCATGTTTGAAAAGCATTTAGGTCAGTCTGAACTGCTAGAAATTTCGTAATATTGCAGGCATAACTTAACGTCATCTGCGTAAATAAGGACACGCGACTTTGTCTAGACTAGAGGGAGATCGTTTATAAATAAAGTGAAAAGAAGTGGCCCAAGGTGGCTTCCTTGTGGGACGCCTAAAGGAACTGGGATCAAATCAGAGATCGAGTTTTTAAAGAGGACTCGTTGAGTCCTACCATTTAGATAACTTGAGATCCATGTTAGAAGATCACATGGAAACCCTAAAAGGTCTAGCGTTAATACAAGAAGCGAGTGATTTACTGAATCAAACGCCTTACTAAAATCAGTGTTAACTACGTCAGTCTGCATGTTCTTTCTAAAGCCATTTATTACAAAAGACGTTAGCTCCAAGAGGTTTGTCGCCGTAGATCTTCGCCTTATAATAGTGTTTTTGAAAAGCTTTGGGATGGCGGTAATTTACAATTACTTGTGTTGCATTTATTTCCTTTCATATGAAGGGGAATAACAAATGACTCCTTCCAAATAAGTGGGAAATGAGATGTTTTTAAAGACAAGGTATACAATTTGTACAGAGGTCTACACAGAGTTTCAGCACAGTATTTAAGCACGCAGCCTGGAACTCCGACCGGACCCGGTAAATAGACTGGCTTAACTTTATGGAGATCCAAAAGAACCTTTCGCTTAACCTCGGACAAAAAATCAAGCTCGACTTGGATATGGCATTTGAATAAGACGGATTTGGACGGGATGAAACAGAATATGTTGTCTGGAGAAACTGGGCAAATATATCGGCAATTGCCTGATCAGAGTTTGCCGTAGAGTTTTCGAATGATAGCGATGCAGGGTAACATGCTGATTTACGCTTAGTGTTAACAAAATTATAAAACTGTTTTGGATCTTGAAAAAATGGAAGGCAGATTGTGAACCGCACATTTTAAGTTTATTGAAAAGTCTGGACATAATATTTTTTGAGGTGTGATAACTCCTTATTAAACCACGGAGGTTTATTTGAAATTGACGGAGCGAAGGCAGCTCGACTCGCAGACCCGGGATAAGCCCTGGAAACTGATGTGGAGCCTGACATCTTTTTTTTTTTTTTTTGGACGCACTATGCACTAGATCAGCGCAACCAAGTGGCCCTTGCGACACCAAGCAGTGCTTGTTACGCGCGGACCCTAACAGGCGTAAAAACGAGATCGCGAGAAGTTAAAAAGGACAATGTAGTGGCTGACAGACTAAGATTAGAATTACGTACGAGACTAATACTAATACTAATTTTGTGCTAAGTAAGATAAAATTAATGCTTTTAGGCTTGCCAAAGAGTCGATAGTAGAAATAATATGGTATAGTCGTTATAGTCGTTACACAGTACTCTAAACGGTTCAAGCATATCAAAGTTAGATCTACAAATATTTAAAGTAAGAGAAACATAGTTCCTGGTAATTCTATTAGGCACGGAGAAGCTTATGCGACCCAGTAACTCGGGACTCTCCACATCCCCGTGAATAAGTTTATAATTAAAAGTTGTGCCAAGCATCGTTCTACGGTTTAAAAAGGATGGTAGATTAATTAGGATAAGTCTACAAGGGTAGGATGGTAAAATAAGGCGAATGCACTTAAGGCCCCGAAGAGCAACTAATAAAATGTTCTTTTGCACAGACTCTATCCGGTCTATATGTACACCATACTGAGGACTTCAAACTGCTGAACAGTACTCCAGGATTGGACGGACTAGTGAAATGAGCAGAGTCTTTGTTACATTGGGAATTCTTTTGACCTCCTTTTAATAAATCCAAGTACTCCCCTGGCTTTATTCACCATAGAAGTAATATGGTCACAAAACATAAGTTTTTGGTCAAGAAGGACGCCAAGGTCATCAACATGCGTAATTCTAGACAACGCACAACCACCTAGCGTATACATTGCATATTGTGGGTTCACCCGAAAAATGTCATTACTTTACACTTAGCGCTATTTAAATCCAAAAGATTTTTACAACACCATGTTTGAAAAGCATTTAGGTCAGTCTGAACTGCTAGAAATTTCGTAATATTGCAGGCATAACTTAACGTCATCTGCGTAAATAAGGACACGCGACTTTGTCTAGACTAGAGGGAGATCGTTTATAAATAAAGTGAAAAGAAGTGGCCCAAGGTGGCTTCCTTGTGGGACGCCTAAAGAAACTGGGATCAAATCAGAGATCGAGTTTTTAAAGAGGACTCGTTGAGTCCTACCATTTAGATAACTTGAGATTCATGTTAGAAGATCACATGGAAACCCTAAAAGGTCTAGCGTTAATACAAGAAGCGAGTGATTTACTGAATCAAACTCTTTACTAAAATCAGTGTTAACTACGTCAGTCTGCATGTTCTTTCTAAAGCCATTTATTACAAAAGACGTTAGCTCCAAGAGGTTTGTCGCCGTAGATCTTCGCCTTATAATAGTGTTTTTGAAAAGCTTTGGGATGGCGGTAATTTACAATTACTTGTATTGCATTTATTTCCTTTCATATGAAGGGGAATAACAAATGACTCCTTCCAAATAAGTGGGAAATGAGATGTTTTTAAAGACAAGGTATACAATTTGTACAGAGGTCTACACAGAGTTTCAGCACAGTATTTAAGCACGCAGCCTGGAACTCCGACCGGACCCGGTAAATAGACTGGTTTAACTTTATGGAGATCCAAAAGAACCTTTCGCTTAACCTCGGACAAAAAATCAAGCTCGACTTGGATATGGCATTTGAATAAGACGGATTTGGACGGGATGAAACAGAATATGTTGTCTGGAGAAACTGGGCAAATATATCGGCAATTGCCTGATCAGAGTTTGCCGTAGAGTTTTCGAATGATAGCGATGCAGGGTAACATGCTGATTTACGCTTAGTGTTAACAAAATTATAAAACTGTTTTGGATCTTGAAAAAATGGAAGGCAGATTGTGAACCGCACATTTTAAGTTTATTGAAAAGTCTGGACATAATATTTTTTTAGGTGTGATAACTCCTTATTAAACCACGGAGGTTTATTTGAAATTGACGGATAGTATAACGGAACGCACAGATAAAAGAAGGAATTCAATGCATTATAAAAGATATTAACGGCCTTGTTAGTGCATGAATAAAATTCGGACCAGTCATAGCCGGATATAAAAGTATTTAAAAGATGAAAGTTTGCCTTACGAAAGCAGCGGATTCGTTAAACGGACTTTTCGGATTTTTTATTCAGCTCTGTTCTTGCGTCTACAGTCAGCTCTAGAGTTCACTTGGGATAGCGCAATGTCAAGCAAGCCGTCAATAAAGTCATGCTGCGCTAAAGGAAGTAAAATATTAGAGTTTTCGTCAGGGGACCATGTCTCACTAGGTATATTAGTATCCCAATACTAAAACCCAATACTATTAACTGATCTCGATCAGACAATTTTTTGGAAATGAACTGAATAACGGAAAGGTGATTTGCGTAAATAGGGAACTCAGATGATGGTGGGATATATGAACAAGTAATATATACAAAACTACCGGGAAACGATAATTTTATACCTAGCAATTCGATGTCATAAAATTCTTCGAATAGATTCTTAGATATTCAGACGAAAAGGTGGAGTCGACATCAATCAGGACTCCACCTCCCCGTCTGGTCTGACGATCAAGCCTATAAATTGTGTACTTACCCTTATCTTAGTAACCTATGTGTCGGATTACAGCGTTGTTGCAAGTATTTTAATAACAACATTTTTTAAACTTGCTGGATAAGACCTTTTGCTAATCTCCAACTTAATCATGAGAAAGGTAAAATCCTGGCGGCTCCTGGAGCATGGCTTTTTTAAATAGTTATTAAATTTGATGAATCAAGATTCCGTAAAAAAACTTAGTAGACTTTTAAAATAACTCCCTAACTTTTGTTAAAACCTTAACAGGGCCAGCCAATGGAGCCCTATCATCTTAGAGCAGCAAGGAGACAAAAGAGGCTAGAGCGCAAGGGTGGCTTTTAAAATTTAGACTCCATGGAAAGCGCGCGTAAATTCATCAAATAAACTTAATCGCAGGGTACAGAAGAAGACTGGAAGACTCTCTACAGATATGAACCCCGCAAAGGAAATCGGCGCTCATGGTACCGATTCTGTTAGACATAGAGGTTATTTCCGAAGCCTAGTGACTACGTAAAAAACCTGAAAAAAACCCCGTCCCAACGTAGGAAATAACATTTGAGGTCCCTTACTTGGTCATCAGTCTGTCATTATTATTATTTATAATTTTTATAGTTATGCAAATTGAATCACCCTCATATAAACACACATCTATTGTAGTCTTCTCCAAGTGCACCGTTGCGTTGGCACCGAAGAGATTATCAAATTGGTCCGTTATAAGCAAGCAAGGTCAACGGTCATCATTTTACATTAATATTACACCCCTTAAATAACATTAAAAGGTGTAAAGAGTGGTCTTGAAAATTCTCTTGTACCAACTAAGTCAAACCTTATAATGACACCAAACGTAGTAAAACAAAGCTTAAAATCTTTATGATCCCCAGGTGCGTATGGTACCATAACCGAGCCACTGATCTTTGAGGAAAAGGTATCCGTAAGACGGCTTTGACAATTTTATATAACCTTTTTCACATCGGTATCATCAGCAAGGATTCTTTGCCTGGATTCAATGGCTGGAATTAAAACCATATTAGACCTCCCGACTCACAACACGCCTACAGGAAGGGAATTGTTGTGAAGTTCGCTCCTACATCCTAAGTCACTATTATCAATACGTTGCAAGACTTCGGTATACGAGGTGTGTTCAAAAAGTAAGGTGACTTTTCAAATTTCGCGGGCAACATATTTTCGATTATCGATTTTTTTGTTTTGTTATATTGGTACACTCTTCCCTAACATCTGTACCAAGTTTCAATGGAACATCCTCTTTTGTTTGGTTGTGAGAGGCGTAAAGTTACAAGTTATTTTGCGAGCTCGGCGATTTTTGCTATCGAAAAATATGGATCAAAGGATTTGCATCAAATTTTGTGTAAAAAATAAAATTAAGTGCTCTGAAACACTTGAAATGTTGACAGTGGCATACGGTGAAACTGTTCTGAGTAAAAAATGTGTACAAGTGGTACAAACTCTTCCAAGATGGCCGGGAAGATGCCAATGACCAGCCTCGCTCTGGACGCCCAAGCACGTCAACAACTGATGAAAACGTTCAAGCAGTGACGAAAATTGTTTTGGAAAATCGTCGAATCACTATCAGAGAAGTTGCTGAAGATGTCGGTATATCGCTTGGCTCGTGCCATGAAATTTTTTCAAACGTTTTGGGTATGAGTCGTGTGTCAGCGAAGTTTGTTCCGAAATTGCTGGTCATTGGCATCTTCCCGGCCATCTTGGAAGAGTTTGTACCACTTGTACACATTTTTTTTACTCAGAACAGTTTCACCGTATGCCACTGTCAACATTTCAAGTGTTTCAGAGCACTTAATTTTATTTTTACACAAAATTTGATGCAAATCCTTTGATCCATATTTTTCGATAGCAAAAAATCGCCGAGCTCGCAAAATAACTTGTAACTTTACGCCTCTCACAACCAAACAAAAGAGGATGTTCCATTGAAACTTGGTACAGATGTTAGGGAAGAGTGTACCAATATAACAAAACAAAAAAATCGATAATCGAAAATATGTTGCCCGCGAAATTTGAAAAGTCACCTTACTTTTTGAACACACCTCGTATAACACCTCTCAGTGCATAGCATAACTGTGAAGGCGACGTTGGGGAGTTTTACTATGACAAGACAACTTAACAGAGGGACAAGGAACACAACAAATAATATTTGCGCAAGATGTTAGGAGGTGTTTGTTATGTTATTTCCCACGCGGATAATCTCACAATAGCCTTCTCGGGAAGTTTCCCACAGACCCGTGTGACCGTAGGACGGACATCAAAAGTCAGAACTACTTCTATACAGATGCCTCCAAGCCTAACGAGACATCCACTCCAAAAATCTGCTACTAAACATATAATTTAGAATACTGTTGTGTTTTCCCAGTAGAAGTACTAGCTATCAAGATAGTCCGGATGGTCAAGCAGATTTAAGGTCTGTTGACTCTGTATCGTCCAACTCCAAAGAGATGGCAGAGCAGTTCGATATCCATGTTATATCAGTCCCATTAGGAAAGTGCGCCAGGGACG
This sequence comes from Drosophila carrolli, assembly GCA_018152295.1. NCBI lineage: Eukaryota > Metazoa > Arthropoda > Insecta > Diptera > Drosophilidae > Drosophila > Drosophila carrolli. The sequence continues at coordinate 33,208 of JAECXJ010000332.1, forward strand.
AGCAGCCTTCTCTCTTGCTACTCTCGCTACTTGCAGGCTCAATTGCAAGGAAATTGTTAACCTCACAGGTGGTGTGGCCGCATAGGGGAAGAAGAACTCTACTCCCTTCGTTAAATAGAGTTCGGCCTGGTCCAATTAGGACAAGGGCTTGTTGGAATCTACGCAGCCCGTCTTTCAGTACAACATAATGACTTCTGTAAGAGCTGTCAAGACGAAAAGGAAGATGATGAAAAAGTGGTAGCCAGACAGGCTGGCTGAGTTTAATCCCTCTCAAAATCGTAATGATCGGATAACTTTCTTACAGTTTCGGATTGACACCACCTCAAGAGAGTTTATCTCACCCCTTAAATTAAGATCTTTTTTCACCTTCCATGCTCTGCATGAAAATTAATCTCTTGTGTTATTCCGGCGAAGTTAAATGACAAACAAAAAACGGACGAGCTAGTCTGACTCTGGGCTCGAAACAAATATATGAAAAAAAAGATTTGAATTGTGAATGAACTTAATGGTATTGCCCAGTAAATATCATATAGCAGGAACATGTTGTCACCTGAGCATATGAAGAAAATTATTGGAAAATTTTTCAGGGTCAGCTTAAAGTAAAGTGGCCGTTTAAATTTAATCCAGATAAAGATCCAGGTAAGTCAATTTGCATAAAGTAAAAACATCGCTTAAATAAAATGTAATTAGAATTTATGGAAATGAAGCTCTTTCTATAAACAATACAATGTTTTCTTTCTCAGTCCCCAGTATAAGTTTACAAAGCTGCGTGTCGTTTTCGATGCGCCGTGCAAAACTACATCTCGCGTTGCCTTTAATAACATTCTGATGGTTGCGCCGACAATCCAATATGAATTGTTTATAACTTTACTCCTCTTCCCGCTACACAGTTTTGCTCTGGCTGCAGACGTACAAAAAAAATGTATCGCCATGCGATGGTTAATAAAGCAAATAGGCAGAGTCAACTTATAGTGTGGCGTATTTAACTTTACTCCTCTTCCCGCCACACAGTTTTGCTCTGGCTGCAGATGTACAAAAAAATGTATCGCCATGCGATAATAAAGCAATTCGGCAGAGTCAACTTATAGTGTGGCCCTTCTAATTGCATGAGATTATACAAGCTCAACACCTTAAGTCTGGAATGTCTCAGTTCTTAATGCCTCAGGAAGTCCACTCATCTGAGAGATGAGTAATCTCGGATTCAGAGTCAACGAATACGTTAGGAATATCGTTACCTTCAAGTTCCAACTTTACCCTGCTGTCATGGGTCTCCGACCCACAAAATTGTAGTTAAAGAAAATATCCTATTTCAGGAGCAAGCTAAATTGTTATGAGTGGACTCCGATGAATTACATCATGTTAGCTAAAACACTGTCTCGATTGGATGGGATATCTATTTCTCGGTTTGTATTAACCGATCCTTATCAACCGAATAGTTTTTTGGTCGGATTCAGAGTCAACGAATACGTTAGGAATATCGTTGCCTTCAAGTTCCAACTTTACCCTGCTGTCATGGGTCACCGACCTACGAAATTGTAATTAAAGAAAATATCCTATTTCAGGAGCAAGTTAAATTGTTATGAGTGGACTAAAACACTGTCTCGATTGGATGGGATATCTATTTTTCGGTTTGTGTTAACCGATCCTTATCAACCGAATAGTTTTTTGGTCGAATTCAAACAGAACCCATAAGCCTGTAACTAGAAATTGCGTCGTCGACGAAATCGTATGGTCAATTTGTCTTCCAGAACCATTGTTGTTAAAAGAATAAAATTATGATTGGGCACATCTCACATTTCGATATTTATGAAGAAATTTTTCTACAAGAGACAAGGAAGACTGCTTTTGGGCGGACCTCTTTTATGCACGTTTCGGTTTTTACGATTATTACGAGGAAATAGAAAATGTTCCTAAAGGCTCCAGAGACGGACCAAGAAACGAAAACTTGGTCAAAATTTTTATTTTTGCGAGTTGGAGTTGGTTTAGTAAACGCCACTAAATCATACAATGTCAAGTTTCCTTTCTTGAGTACAACGGCGTCTTCACTACAACAGTTATAATGCATTACTGAATATCTTTCTCTGAGTAGGTCTGCCGTTTGTAAATTGTACATTGCTTTTAAAGCAAGCCTCGACTAATAATGTATCCTGTCTTTAATATGCCATTTGAATTAAGAACAGACCCTGTCTAAAATCGCCATAAAATATACGCCCAAGCAAGAAGTCCCTTACCAATACTATTAAAATGAAATATTACACGAAGATGACAAATGCCCGTAGGTCTGAAATTTCCTACTTTTTAAAAGTATGGTCAAAAATGACACAAACGTTTTAAACAGTAACAAAGAAATGCAGATCTTGCAAAACGTATTCAAGGCTAATGCTTTAATTACAATAGACGGTCCTAACATTTTAGTCTTAATTTAACACTCCCTTATTAAAGATTTCCCATCAACTGTCTTCCGATACTCTTAATCTCAATTTCCGAACACAGCAGAATAGACCGGGCAGTGCAATACTATTAGCGACTATAGAGTTGAACAAAACATCCCGTTCGGTGACGGGAAAAAAACCAGTGTAAATAATAATTGCAACATCAGTCGCGCGTGAGGTATTTCCCGAGTCTACACTTAGCTTATAAAAAAATATCAAGAAGAGTTAGAGCTTGCGCTTTCGCATTTTAACAATGCAATGAGACTACAATCGCAAATTTTTGAAAGAATCGTATTAGAGAAATTAGTTCTATGTAATCTATGAAATACTTATACATGGCATCTTGATCTAGTCTAAGTATTATTAACGTCACTACTGTCACCGTCAAGACCACTGAAGGAAACGCTCTAGGATTTACCTCCTGACTTTTACCGATCGCATTTCCTTGAATGAAAGCTTGTTTGTGACCTACCAAGGGATTCTGAAAAAAAATCCCATCTTCTTAGCCTTTTCACAAGTAAACGTGACAATGCATTACAGTGCTTTATCCTGCCCTTCTTAGATGAGTTCAGCCTCAGGAACCTCCAACATATTGTCGCACATCACCACTTAGCGCTATTTAAGCCCAAACATCACGTTTGAAAAGCGTTTAGTACCAATTGAAAGCCTGACTGCGGAAAATTTTGGGATAGCGAATGTATTGTATTTGGGATATCCCCCTTCTTATGAATGGGTATAAATAAGCAGTGTTGCGACATACCTAGATACCTTTACCTAGGTACGTACTGGTACTTTTTACCTTACCTAGGTATACAAATAATTGGATACCTTTTACCTTACCTAGCGACACCTTTGGAATTATTAAGGTACTTACATAGGTATTGAACAATGCTCTAATATAAAATAGCCAAATCTAACTGCGACATTGAAGTAAGCAAATCGGCAAGAAATCTCCACAAACACCTTAAGGTGAGCCATATGAGTTTGTTTTATATGTAGGAGATGAACATATACATTACTTAAGTACATATTTGAGAAAGAAAATGTCAATAAGGGTAAAATCTGAGTTTTATTTTATATAATGTTGTGTACGTATGTATGTACGTATCACTACATCGAAGTATTTATGAAACCCAAGTGTATTTGGCGCGCAAAAATTGGACGTAATATTAAAAAAACTCTTCCAAAACTTTAGAGGCATGAAAGATAAGACGGATATGGAACTTTCTAAGGAACAAAATAATTCAAAATTCAGAACTGGGCTGAACTGAACTCAATGTATAATATTATTATGTGTTTATATAAATATTTGCAGATCAATCAGAAAGTGTGCGACTTCATTGTTGGCGGAGATGCAACCAATATCTCATGTTAAGCATGACAAACATTTAACAGCGTTACATATGTAACTATAAACGCATTTTGGATGCATTCCTATAATACAATACAGTTCTGCCCAGCTCTTTGCCAGTTGAAAGATTATTTAGTTGTGGAAGTCAAATTCTAACCCCAAAACGAAACAGGCTGGGAGACGAGTTTTTTGAAACATTATTTATGTTAAACAAGAAAGGAAAGCTAGCTTCGGGCAGAGCCGAAGTTGAAATACCCTTGCAGAATATTCTGTAAATTATATTCTCCAAAATTATTCATATGATGCATTCTTAACACTCATAAAAATCCCAACTTCCTAACTTTAAAAACACCAAAGTTATGGCATTTCCAATCGTTCAGTTATATGGCAGCTATAGAATATAGTCGGCCGATCCTTTTGAAATTTGATAGGTCGGATTGATTGGCCAAATATAAAACCCATAAAAAATCCTATCTTCCTAACAAATTACAAACACCAAAGTTATGGCATTTTCGATCAATCAGTTATATGGCAGCTATAGGATATAGTCGTCCGATCCCGGCCGTTCCGACTTATATACTGCGTGCAAAGGAAAGAAGGGTGTGTGCAAAGTTTCAATTCGATTTCTTTAAAACTGAGAGACTAGTTCGCGTAGAAACAGACAGACGGACAAACAGACGGACGGACAGACAGACGGACAGACGGACATGCTTATATCAACTCAGGAGGTGATCCTGATCAAGAATATATATACTTTATAGGGTCGGAGATGTCTCCCTCACTGCGTTGCACATTTTTGACCAAAATTATAATACCCTCTGCAAGGGTATAAAAAGACAACATTTAAATTATGATTGTTATAAGAAAATGAAAATAAAATGTTTCATAAGTTAAAAGATTGATTATCATTTTGATATAAAAAAATCAAACTTTACTTTCTTGAGTTAGATAAAGAAACGCTCTAGGATTTACCTCCTGACTTTTACCGATCGCATTTCCTTGAATGAAAGCTTGTTTGTGATCTACCAAGGGATTCTGAAAAAAAATCCCATCTTCTTAGCCTTTTCACAAGTAAACGTGACAATGCATTACAGTGCTTTATCCTGCCCTTCTTAGATGAGTTCAGCCTCAGGAACCTCCAACATATTGTCGCACATCACCACTTAGCGCTATTTAAGCCCAAACATCACGTTTGAAAAGCGTTTAGTACCAATTGAAAGCCTGACTGCGGAAAATTTTGGGATAGCGAATTTTTTTGTATTTGGGATATCCCCCTTCTTATGAATGGGTATAAATAAGCAGTGTTGCGACATACCTAGATACCTTTACCTAGGTACGTACTGGTACTTTTTACCTTACCTAGGTATACAAATAATTGGATACGTTTACCTTACCTAGCTACACCTTTGGAATTATTAAGGTACTTACATAGGTATTGAACAATGCTCTTATATAAAATAGCCAAATCTAACTGCGACATTGAAGTAAGCAAATCGGCAAGAAATCTCCACAAACACCTTAAGGTGAGCCATATGAGTTTGTTTTATATGTAGGAGATGAACATATACATTACTTAAGTACATATTTGAGAAATAAAATGTCAATAAGGGTAAAATCTGAGTTTTATTTTATATAATGTTGTGTACGTATGTATGTACGTATCACTACATCGATGTATTTATGAAACCCAAGTGTATTTGGCGCGCAAAAATTCAGTATGTATATACATATGCACAATATATAGTCAAATGTTTCTAAATACGGAATTTTTGCGCATAAAATGCCGTATGTATGTCAACATACAATTATACAAGGGTATAAAAAGACAACATTTAAATTATGATTGTTATAAGAAAATGAAAATAAAATGTTTCATAAGTTAAAAGATTGATTATCATTTTGATATAAAAAAATCAAACTTTACTTTCTTGAGTTAGATAAAGAACTGATTTTAATTAAGCTAAACAATTATTCATTATGACTACGCGTCGCTCCATCGCACTATGGAGAATTTGCCCGATTTTTTGGAATAAATTAATAACTCGCGAACTATGTAACATATTTCAGTGAGGTTTTTTTTATAGTGTTCTTCATACCTATACCCACCTGTTGGAAAAGTGAAAGTATACCACCACCCCCCACCCAATTTTTTATATTTTTTACAACAAATTTAGCTCTATATGCTCTTAATTTTCAATTTCAATGTTGTACAAAAAATCATAGTCGTTTTCTTCTTCAATTATCAACGTCTAGAGACTCGTCTCCAGGTTCATATTCGCATAATAACAATTGAATGACTTCTGGTGGAAGAGCAAGCAGCTTATGTTTTCGGACGCGTTTCTTCAAATTCATTGATGAAATGATGGGGTTTGAAGTATCCATGGCTCTCTGAAAAACATCTGTAAAGTTGGAGATTCGACTGTGGGATCAACTTGCTTGCTAACAAAAGTGAATTCGCCATCTTCTTTTTCTCGAAGACCCTTTTGCTTATGTAAAACTTCCAGCAGGGCTGCGTTTTTGATCAAGAGATTGGTTGCTAAAAATGAAATTACGCGAAAAGTCGCACGAAGCGCCCGATGAGACAATATGTTCTGAATTCGCAATTAATGACTCTACAACATAGATATAGACACTCACTGAACAAAGTTAAACATTTTTTTAAAACTCTATTGAAAGTTTAACTTTCTTTCCAAAACCCAAACGAAAACATCACCTGCTACATTTTCAAATTGTTAAAATTGGACGCACATATTAAGCAATGTATAAGTATTTTTACACAGAACATACCTTGAGAATTGGTAATCATTTCAAATTTGGCTGTCTTACGTAATTTTGTTGCAGAGATAATCATTTGAAAGTGAGCTTCAAAGTTAAGCAAAATGTAAACAAACCATGTGCGCTTGCAACAGCTGACTTTAACAGTTGGTATTTAAATACTAGACTTTTAAGTTAACATTTGCGGTATGTTACCAAACAGCTTGATGTTTTCTTCATACATAAAAAAAAAGGAAATCGGCATACTTTTAAAAAATACATTTATTCCAAAAAATCGGGCAAATTCCCCATAGTGCATCGCTGCCACCGTCTCTGCCGCTGCTGCCGCTTCTGCTAACGTTCTTTATTATTATTGGTTGCTGCTCTTCTTCGCTGTCGCTATTGACAAAATTTTTTGTCATTGGCCAATGCATTCAAGTTATTGTTTTTGTTGTATAAATTATGTTTTAGATGTGTCCACACGTTGTCCCTCGCCGCTGTCCGTGAGGGTAGGGGGTCACACTCCAGTTGCCACCGTGGCTGGTTCCGGGGGAGGGGGTGATGACGCAATCGCCTCCGTGGCTGGTTGTTCTAATGGGTAAGCCGGGCGGTTGCCACTGGCCCTCTTCTATCCTTTTAGGAAGACTACGTTGGGAGTAACTGACTCCGTTGCTAACGGCCCTTAAGGCACGATAACCAATATACTGATTTTGCAACTAAACGCTAGGGTGGTCCTAATGATCACCCAAGATCTGTGTCAACTTATGACTACTCCTTAACAGTGTTAACAACTCTCCCCTTAGGAATATGACCGTCCTCGGTCATCTGGAACTTATCAACAGCTTGTTTGATCTCCCGTGCGTCTCGTCTCCTCCTCAGCATCATGATGAGTAGGAAGGAGCAGCTGATGAGAAGACTGGCTCCCACGCCGACCGCGAACCAGGTGTCGGTAGTTCCAGCCGATTTCACTTCCTCCTTAAGTCCTTGGATGACCTCCAAGTTTTGGCTGTTAATTCTTTGGAGGAGTGGCATGCTTAGCGTGGGATCGTGGCCGATGATGTTGAGTAACGGTGATGCCGCCATGCCCGGAGTTTTCCTTATGTCTTCATGTTGGTTGGAGTATTTGGTGCCATTGATGAGAGCCACTCGCTCGAACATGACGAGGTGCGAACCGTTGGTGGTTATTTCAGGGCCATCGTCAGTGTTGACTTTAGCTGGGCACTCGTTGATTATTATTACTCCGTCATCTATTAACGTGATGGGGCTTAGGTGACTGGCTTGCGTCTCGCATAGTGCGGTACTCCCCGCGTGTAGGCCTCGAGCACAAGTATCGTGATCCGCCAGTTTGCAAAACGACGCGTAAGTTGTTGGTATGCAATCGGTGACTGCTAGGACGTCGCTATTGCATTCGGCTACTGTGTTCTCCTTCAACTGCAGGATGGTGTGTTGGTGTGATACAGGGAAAATTGTGACCTTTTTACAAATTGTTTTAATCTTAGGGTATGCGATTAGCACATGGATTATACTATCGGACTGAAGGACTCTAATGTAAGACGCCTCTAGTAGGCTAATGATGGGGACTTCTGTGGGGTGATCAGCAAATACAGACTTCAAATCATTTTGATTTAAAATTGCTGGGTTTATGATGTTGGCTTTTGCAAGTGTGACTGTAAGCATTACGTTTTGAATCTCCGTTATTAGTATTCTATTCCTGGCCAAAAGTACCTCGTACAGGTGAGAAGTGTCAACTACATTATTTTGTTTTGCCTTGATAATTTTATTAACGGTCTCTGTTAATTCATTAATTTTATTATGCGTCTGCATATTTGTTATAACCTGCCGGTTATTTGATTCAATTAAACGTGCCTCGGACATTTTTAGCATATCGAAATCGGCCGCATCAGGTGTGCTCGCAATTACTTTGAGTGCGGTGCCTAGGAAGTCTAGGCTCCTGGCCATCCTTTAAAACAGACAATAAACTTCTAACGTGTTCGGTATCGACGTCTAACAATTTTCTCATATGAGACTGTGGGAATAAATCGGAGAACCTAGTAGTTTCTTCTACTATAATTGAAAATTCGGACTTGAATGTCGAAGTAAGTTTCTCTGTTCTCATACTAACGCAATTCCGTCCGTAATTGCGATGTACTGAGCATGCGCATAATCCGTTACTCTAGAGTTAACTACGGTTAACGTTATCAATAAAATTCCCGCGATCCTGTAAGAAGGCGAAAGGTTAAAACTACTGCGTAAGTATGCTAAGGTTAGTATGTAAGAAAATAAAGTAAAAAAGGTAAAAAAAAGTTGAGGGGTATTTATACCCGTTACTCGTAGAGTGACAAAAGTATGTAACAGCTAGAAGGAAGCGTTTCCGACCCTATAAAGTATATATATTCTTGATCAGGATCACTAGCCGAGTCGATCTAGCCATGTCCGTCTGTCCGTCTGCCTGTCCGTCTGTCCGTCTGTCTGTCTGTCTGTATGAACGCTGAGATCTCGGAAACTATAAAAGCTAGAAGATTGGCATTTTGCATGCAGATTCTAGGAGTTCCTACGCAGCGCAAGTTTGTTTCAAAAAGGTGCCACGCCCCCTTTAACGCCCACAATCGCTTATATACGATTTTAAAAATTTAAATATTTCGGAAAAGTAAAAATGCAGTTTTATTGTGTTTTCAATACCTATCGAAATTTTTCAAATCGGACCATTCGTTAAAAAGTTATGCGTGATCAAAATTTCTATCTCCATCTCCCTCGCACTCCCTTTACCTGAGTAACGGGTATCTGATAATCGGGGCACCCGACTATAGCATTCTCTCTTGTTTTATCTAAGGTTGTCCTTGTGGACCACCCTCCCTCTAATAAGGACAGACGTTCCCATGTCTGCTTGTACGCGCTCTTCTGTGTACAGTGAGGATAGTTTATTTCCTAACCTTTTGTTATTTTTGATGTATACTTTTTCTCCTACCTCAAAAATTCTGTTTTGTCTAGTAGGGTTCCACCTATTTAGATTTTCAATATTACTTATTATCGCCAATTTCTGTTCGGCATTGGTTGATTGCAAGGCCTGCTTGGGCGGCAGCCTTGTCACAGAATGTATTGTCTTGTTATACTCTAACGTGGCTCTCATAATAAGCTCAACCGTATCGTCAATTTGTTGGCCGATTTTCATGCACCTAGCTAGTTAGGGTACTGTGGAATCGCTCCACTTGCCCGTTTGATCTGCTGTGTAGAGTGGGTGCGTTAACAATGTCAATGTTATATTGATTTTTCAATAATGAGGTTATAGTCTCCGAGTTGAAAGATGCCTCATTATCACAATATATTGGAAAGAAATTTATTACTTGTAATATGGGGCTGCGCACATCGACTATGGCCCTAGAAAGTAATGGCTGTACTACAGCGAATTTTGAAAATTTATCTACGCAGGTTAAAAAGCCTCTTATCCGTAGAGTATATGTCTATATGCAGCATTTTGCCAGCATATGAGGGGGTTGGTGTGATACCCAACTCCTGCTTCTTGGCGTGTCTGTTGTACTTCCCCTTGGTGCATGTCTTGCAGTTTACAACCACTTCGTTAGCGAGTTTGGACATATTTGGAAAGTAGTAGTCCTGAAGGACTTGTTTAACATTTTCCTGGGCTGCCTTGTGAGCGCGGTTGTGTTCGCAGATAATTATTTCTTTCTGTTCATTTGGATCCCTGTTATCATTCACGAATTTTTTGCAATGCCAGAACTTGGTTGCTGGGAATTCGGTCACCAAGGCATGTTGGATGCAAGCTAGTGCGGGGAGGTCGCAGTAAATGGCGTTAACAACATCTACGTTTACTACCTCTTTGACCAATTCGAACAGCGAGTCCTTGTTATTGAATTGGATTATGTGTCGGTTTTTGGTCCCGAAAACTATGAAGTGTCGCCGTAAAGGCTGCTCTGCTTCCTCCAGTATTATTTGATTCCTGTAGCAGTTCAGGGGTTTATCAGTGGATTCGACCGTGTAGGTCAAAGAAAGTTCACTGTGAATAGTGGCTACGTCAGATTGGGGTTCGTTTAGTATAGAGTTCAAAATTTTCCTTTCCGGGTGTGTAGAATACCTTGACGTTATGTTCTTCGATGAATGCTTTTCATCGTTTGATTTTGTCATTTGTATTTCGCTCGGATACAGCGAGGGTAAGAGGTTGATGGTCCGTAAAAATCCGGATCTCTTTTGTGCCGTATAGGTAATTTTGTAATTTTCCTATGGCCCAAACAATTGCCAATAATTCTATTTCGTTTGTTGCGTAATTGAGCTCGCAGTCTTTCAACGTGCGAGATATCATTGTGATTGGGACAGTATTGCACCGATATCGCTTGCTGAAAGAAAGTTTGAAGTCTGGATATGTTAGTATCACATCTTCTGATGACAAAATGTCTCGCAGGCGCTCGAACGCTCTGCGTTGGGTCTCATCAAATTCGATAGCAACCTTTTTTGACATGTGTTTGTTAACAGTGCCATTCTCTCCCTTAAGTATGGAGGTAAGTGGTCTAGCTATGATAGCGAAGTCCTTGACAAAACTTCTGTAGTAGCTGGCCAATCCTAGAAAAGACCTGAGACTGAACAAATTTTTTGGTTCGGTGTACTCCTAAATGGTTTTTACCTTTTCCGGGTCTCCGTTTGATGCCACTCTCATGTTGGCTTCGCACAGGCATTTTAGGATTGTGTCAATGTGTATAACGTGGTCGGCAGCATTTTCGGAGAAAATTATCACGTCGTCTACATAGACGTAACAAATTTTCCCGATCTGTTCACGTAGTACGTCGTCCATCGCCCTTTGAAAGATGCTTCCCGCATTTTCAGTCCAAAGGGTAGTCGGCCAAATTGAGCCTTTAGGCCAAATATGTGCATAAAGCACTTTTCTTTTATATTACTGGAGCCATGAATGGAACTCACAGTGAATGGGGAGTCGACAAGCATTATGTTCCTCAGCTCCTTTAGGGGCTTTACATAACTCTTTGCCGCTCCAGTGTTTTTTTTTTTTTTTTTTTTCGCGCGGAGTCCCACGGCCCACTTACCCGCTCAACCGACCGAGGGGCGCAGCCGTGTATCGTACGGCACGATTCGCGATAAGATAGACGCGAGATAGGAAAGTAAAGGTAAAGGTCCGGGGAAAAAAGTAATAGTTAGATCAATCTTGTGCCAATGAAGCAAGTATTAATCGTTTTAGGAGCGGCAGAGAGTCAAGATTTGATATTACAGGAAAAAGTCTATTATAGTCAGAACATAATACTCTGAAAGGCTCATGCAAGGCATAGTTAGATCTACAATTGATTTAAAGTTAGGGGAATATAATTTCTAGTTAATCTACTTGGCACAGAAAAGTTTAGCCGACTTAACAAGTCGGGGCAGTCAATATCACCATGTATAAGGTTATAAATAAAGATAGTACCAAGCATCGTTCTACGGTTGGCTAGGGATGGTAAATTAATCAAAAGAAGTCTACTAGAATAAGAAGGTAAGATAAGATTTGCATCCCAGTTTAGGCGCCGTAAAGCAAAAAGAAGGAAGTTTTTTTGTACAGATTCAATACGACCAATATGTATTCCGTATTGTGGACTCCAGACGGGAGACCCATACTCCAGAATCGGACGGACTAGCGAAATAAATAAAGTTTTAGTCAAATAAGGATCATCGAATTCTTTTGACCACCTTTTAATAAATCCAAGCACTCCTCTGGCTTTATTAACCATGGACGAAATGTGATTAGAAAATTTTAGTTTAGGGTCCAAGAGAACGCCAAGATCGTTTACAAGAGTTATTCTATCCAAAGAGCTGCCACTTAACGTGTAAGTCGCGTATATCGGATTGGCCCGATAAAAAGTCATCAGCTTGCACTTGGAGCCGTTTAAATTTAGTAAATTATCTCTGCACCAATTTTGAAAATTATCTAGATCGGATTGCAAGTCTAAATGGCAGGAAATGTCCTTATACTGCAGGCACAACTTAACATCATCTGCGTACATAAGTACGCGAGAATGACTTATAATTGAGGGAAGATCGTTAATAAATAATGTAAAAAGAAACGGACCCAGATGGCTCCCTTGTGGGAGACCGGAGGTAACACGGAGAATTTCAGAAATTGAATTTTTAAAAAGAACCCTTTGTGACCTGCCATTTAGATAACTTGAAATCCATTTAAGCAGATCAACTGGAAAACCTAAAAGGTCAAGTTTATGAATAAGAAGTAAGTGATTTACAGAGTCAAGTGCTGCAAATGAGGAGTAATAATTTTTTCAAAAAGCTTAGGAATAGCTGACAACTTAGAAATACCTCTGTAGTTACTGGCTTCTAACTTGTTACCTTTTTTGAAAAGAGGAATAACAAATGATTCCTTCCAAATATTTGGGAATTGGGACGTTTCTAGAGATAAGGTAAACAACTTGTGAAGAGGTTTTCACAGGGCCTTAGCGCAATACCTAAGCACGCACCCAGGAATACCATCGGGCCCTGGCGAATAAACAGGCTTAATACGAAGAAGATCCAAAAGAAGAGAGCTTTCTGTTAAAGTGGGACAGAATATGAGGTTTGACTTGGGCATGGTGTAAGAATAAGGCTGAGATGAATAATCTAAAGTAGAGTAAGTCGTTTGAAAAAATTGGGCAAATATATCGGCTATTGCCTGATCTGTGGTTCCCGTCATGTTTTCGAACGACAGCGAGGAAGGAAAAGAATTAGATTTACGCTTGGTGTTAACAAAATTATAAAACTGTTTCGGGTCCTGAGAGAACTGGACCTTACAACGGTTTATGTAACTATTATAACACTGAGCATTAAGCACGGTAAATCTTGACCGAGCACTTAAATATCTAGTAAAAACAGATTGAGAACCGGTATTTTTATATTTCCTAAAAAGTCTGGACTTTACATTTCTTAAGTGTGTCAACTCTTTGCTAAACCAAGGTGATTTATTGGAAGTTGACGGATAGTACCACGGAACACAGGAATTAAAAAATGAGTTTATTGCAGTATAAAAAACATTAACTGCATCGGACATATTATTGCATAAGTAAAGATCAGACCAATTAAAGCCAGAAATAACATTATTAAGCCTCAGAAAGTCTGCCTTGCGAAAACAATGTATTCGTTTGGATTTTTCTGATTTTTCTTCTATAACTCTACCCGTATCAAATGAAAGTTCGATTGTTGGGTGATATGGATCTTCAGGTTGCGTGATTGGTGCTACTCTGGACAGAAACACACCTTCAGGATTCGATACAAAACACAAATCAAGTAGGCGACCTAATGAATTTCGAACATGGTTTACATGAGATGGAGATATGTCAAGCAGGCCATCAATAAAATCATGCTGTGCTATAGGTAGTAAAACATTCGATCCATCCTCAGTGGACCAAGTAACTCCAGGTATCATCTAGAACTATCAACTGATGCCTATCGGAAAGCTTATTTGCAACGGACTTAATAACGGATAGGTGATTTAAATAATCAGGAAGTTCAGACAACGGCGGAATATATGAGCAAGTTATGTATATAAAGTTACCAGGAAGCGATAACTTTACACAAATAAATTCAATGGTATTGAATTCATCAAAAAATAACTCCTCAGACGGGAAGTTTGAATCAATTCCAATTAAGACTCCACCTCCACGTCTAGAGGGACGGTCATACCTATATATTGTGTACTTACCTGGAAAAACTTCGGAGCTAAAGATCTCCGGCTTTAACCAGGTTTCTGTGAACACAATAATATGAGATGCAAGGGAAAGGCTATCGGAATACAATTTAGTGAGTTTGCTACGCAAACCTCTTGCATTCTGATAGGAAGAAGGAGGTTAGAAGTTAGTTTTTTGAAATTGGTACACTGGTTTGGCCTCTACTAGGAAGTTTTACTCCCACGGGCCCCTTCTTCTTTATCTTAGCCTCGAACTCTTTTACAACCATATTATCCGGCCAAAAGTCGCCCGAGCATATGACTTCAAAAAGCTCGTTAGGGACAGTTATCTTGAAAGATGAAATGTCTCTAGCATAAGAAAACTTAAACTTTTCCACCTTTACACTATTACAATCGGCTTTAGTTTTGTCTTGTATATAAGATAATACATCAGAAGATGTTTGATCAGGGGAAAGCCGAGAAACGAAAATTTGTTTCTTTAGTGGAGCCACTAAAAGGGATTTTGGTGGAGCAGACATTGTTTCTGCAAAACCAACTTGAGCCGGTTGTCCGGACTCAGTAGCCCCTTGTGGTGGTGATGCTACATTCTGAGAGATAGGTGGCTCCACTAATTGTGAAACCACTACGGACAAATCGGAATTCTTAGAAGTCCCTGGTTGCATGCATTCTGTAACGGATTGTTCGGATACCGAATCTTTTTTAGCTGCTGATCTTAGCAACATTTGAGGGTTTGCTGAAATCAGCTGCTGATCCGCCGGAATGCTCTGTTGTTCTTTTGATTTCGGTTGCGTGGTGTTCCCCTTTTGCTCCTTACCACCAGCGGCCTTTTTGCGCTTCTTCTAATAGCTTACGACTATTAAACTGCGAGTCCAGCGCAGAGAGGAGATCATCAGCTCGGCGAAAACTATCTCTAGCAACTCCGAAACAGCTAATCAGCCCCATCAGGCCGCCTTTAGTTTGGCGCATGAACGATTTCATCTCGTTCGCAACCTCGACACAAGCGTCACAACAAAACTGCAAATTGGGCCCCTTCGAATGGTCATCACTTGTCCGGCCAGTAAAACCAGCGCACTTGGTGTGCACCATATTTTCACACAGCCAGCAAGTCATATTTGACTGGTCAGCCCTGATTACGAGGCTGCATTTTTTGCAGAAGCAGACTAAATTTTTATTATTCATTTTATATTTATTGGGACCACTGTACCAAGAAAGCAAATTGAAATTTATAAACGAGCAGTTATAAGTACCGCAAGAGCGCAGAAACTGCACGCTTAGAACTTTCAAAGCAAAGAGAGCAAGAGAGCGGGAGCGTAAATAAGTTAAAGTGCATGCACAAAAGAGAAAAAGCGGGGGATATAAATAGGATAGAAAACACAGATAAGAATTACGAAAAACTAAAACAAATTATTAGTATCAATACAAAGTGCACTCGCGAAGCGAACGGAGTTTAAATTTATGTTTAAATAACCGAAAGAGAATTAATGTTGTTTTTATAAAACCCACCGATGGGAATAAACGAAAACAAAATACAAAATTCGATGCGCAGAAAAAAAACACGACCGTTCACTTTGAAAGTCAAAGACGAATTGTCTAAGAGTATTTTTATAGTTCTCCCCGCCAGCCCTCGCTCAATAAAGGGCAAGCGGGACCTTCCTCTAAAAAATTGACGAGGTCGTTACAGTCAAATGAGTCACTGTCATTATCAACTGCGTTTATTGCGACTGCGGCCGCGTTTTTATAATCTTGAATTTCTTCCGCGTTTGCGGCCTGCTCAACATTGTTAGCCCGCTGGTGCCTTTGGCCAGTCATTCTCTCCGAAGAGTTTGGTCTTTTTGAGCCCTGCAAATTTTGGTATTGAGTGCTGTTTCCCTGTTTAAAATATGTAGGATGTCGGAATTTAGAAGATGATGGATCAATGTCCATAGGTTCAGAGGATTGATTTTGTTTACCCTGATCTACCCAGTTGTCCTGTTTACGCCAAGAATTTTAGTTTTGATACTTGTTTGGCTTTTTGAAAAAATGGGGATTTTTTTCTGGTCCGCGGTCGGCACCAGAATTTTTCCCTTGTTTCTCGGGCGCTCGGTGTTGGCCCTTGCGAAAATCAGTATTCTGATTTCTTTGCTCAGCTACCTTGGCATATGTGGCCGCGAACATACTTCGTTCAATGCTGGCCTCTGCCTCTCTGGCCAATGCCAGTGCTGCTAGCAGGTCTTTTGGCTGTGCTGGAAACACAACAGCCCTTAGTGATTTTTTTAGACCAGAAATGAATACGTCTAGGGCGTCAGCCCTAACTTCTTTATTAAGTAATGCAGCCCTTTCATGAAAATTTTTTTTGTAACGAGGGTCAATTTTCGTTCGACCTTATCGTAGTATTGCATAAGTGTTTGGTCGCCTTGACGGTGTTGTTTGATCTGCGTTGGAGCAGTCTAATCTAGCTAATATGGCTTTAAAATTAAGCACTGTATTATACGAAACTAGAAGCGCATGCGCTGGTCCCTTAATTTTGTTTCTAATAATAGTGACGGCTGGTAATGATAAGATTCGAAAAGTTCATAGGCATCGGTGGCGGATTGCCTCCATTCCACGTACTCATCTTGTACACCAGTAAAATCTGGAATTGACTTCACTACATGTAATGGTATATCGCACTGTGGTGCTCCCGGTACTACCGCTACCCTCTGGTAGGATTCTACTTCTGGCGCTTCTATATGCAAACTCTGAAGCTTTTGATTAACGGCACTGATCTGATTCGCGAATTCGGCTCTAAGCCTCAGTTCTTGATTATTTAATGCGGCCTGAATTAATGCCTCTATTTGTTCCGCGTTCATGGTTTCTGCGTTATATTTTTGTTGTGCCCATACTGGTTGATATCTACTGGGCCCTCTAATTAATTCTTCTTCACTATCACTTTCAAGACCGCGTTTAGTTTCCCTATATGGGCCTGGAAAACTCATAAGGTCACTAATTGGTTGACACTAAACACAAGTTATTGGGAGGCCGAATATTTTAATTCAACAAAATTAATTTTGTATATTATAATTTTATATCAATAATTTGATAACAAAACAAAATTGCTTAGGGACGGCCGATATTAATTCACATAAGTCACATTTACAGTTGCTTTATTTAAACTATTTTTAAATTTTGGGTAAATAATTTGTAGGGATTTTTATTTATTATACCCTTGCAGAGGGTATTATAATTTTGGTCAAAAGTGTGCAACGCAGTGAAGGACACATCTCCGACCCTATAAAGTATATATATTCTTGATCAGGATCACCTCCTGAGTTGATATAGCCATGTCCGTCTGTCCGTCTGTCCGTCTGTCTGTCCGTCTGTCTGTCCGTCTGTCTGTCCGTCTGTCTGTCCGTCTGTCTGTCCGTCTGTCTGTCCGTCTGTCTGTTTCTACGCGAAGTAGTCTCTCAGTTTTAAAGATATCGAATTGAAACTTTGCACACACCCTTCTTTCCTTTGCACGCAGTATATAAGTCGGAACGGCCGGGATCGGCCGACTATATCCTATAGCTGCCATATAACTGATTGATCGGAAATGCCATAACTTTGGTGTTTGTAAAGTTAGGAAGTTGGGATTTTCTATTGGTTTTATTTTTGGCCAATCAATCCGACCTACCAAACTTCATAAGGATCGGCCGACTATATCTTATAGCTGCCATATAACTGAACGATTGAAAATGACATAACATTGGTGTTTTTAAAGTTAGGAAGTTGGGATTTTTTATGAGTATTAAGAATGCATCATTTGCATAATTTTGGAGAATATAATTTACAGAGTATTCTGCAAGGGTATATCAACTTCGGCTCCGCCCGAAGTTAGCTTTCCTTTCTTGTTTTTTCCCTGTATGTGTATTTGAAGTTTGACTGTATTCATTTTGATCTGCCCACTTAAATTTTTTGGTGTCGTGGATTCGGTATTAAAGTTGGGTGCCAATTATGTTTTAGATGTGTCCACACGTTGTCCCTCGCCGCTGTCCGTGAGGGTAGGGGGTCACACTCCAGTTGCCACCGTGGCTGGTTCCGGGGGAGGGGTGATGACGCAATCGCCACCGTGGCTGGTTGTTCTAATGGGTGAGCCGGACGGTTGCCACTGGCTCTCTTCTGTCCTTTTAGGAAGACTACGTTGGGAGTAACTGACTCCGTTACTAACGGCCCTTAAGGCACGATAACCAATTTCAAGTAATAAGATAAGTGTTAACGGCTAATGCCGGAGTTTTATATTCAAGCCAATGGTCTTTATTGAATATCAAGATAAAAACTGAAAACATATATTACTTTACGTAAGCTATGCGCGGCCGGCAAGCCGACCGCTCGTGCAGCGAAGTGCTGACACTAGCAAAATCAACATAACTCACCATACCGTGTACCAATAGGAACCATGCTCGGCCCCTAAAGGCGTTTATACTGATTTTGCAACTAAACGCTAGGGTGGTCCTAATGATCACCCAAGATCGGTGTCAACTTATGACTACTCCTTAACAGTGTTACCATTTGCAACTAAACGCTAAGGTGGTCCTAATGATCACCCAAGATCTGTGTCAACTTATGACTACTCCTTAACAGTGTTAACATATACACTTGGCCGAGTTCGGTCTACTCTTACTTATGTCTGGGTCTTTATATAATTTTGGGTGTTAACTCATATTTTTAAGAGGACTAAAATCTGAAATCTAGTCTTATTTTAAGTTGAATTGATTCGCCAATGTAATAAAAAAAGAAACAAATAAAAAAATAATACAAAAAAATCATAATAATTAAAAAAACAATATTTTTACCGTTTACCTTTACCCAGGTACTGGGAAAATTAAGTACCTTTACTCTGCTAGGTATTTATTTTTGCCCAATAGCTTTTACCTTACCTAGGTATAAAAACAGTTCCTTTCCGGACTAAACATATTTTTGGTGTGACAACTCTTTATTAAACAATGGACGTTTATTGGAAATTGGCGGATAATATAAAAGAACACACATTTAAAATAAGCAGTTATAAACGGCCTGAGTCATGTTATTGCACGAATATAGTTCGGACCAGTCAAACTGGATATAAAGGTACCTGAAAGGAGTAGAGTGATGTCAGAGTCGGTAAATGAAAAAAAACAAACGATTATAAAGTTAAGCACTGCACAGCTTAAAGCGAAGCTAAGTTCTGGTCTAGAGGCATTTATATCAACAGTACTCATGAACGTGTTGGCGGTTGTATGGCATTACGAAAGAAATGATAATCCATCATAAGATCAAGGAGATGGCAAAAATTTGAAATAAGAAGTTTTCGGATATAGTCATAATTTCGTACATAAGCAAAAGCTGTAGGTCTTCACATTACATATACACATTATACATTACATTACACATTATATATTCTTAAGAGACACTCTTATAACCATCATTTGAGCTATAATAGATTAACGGAAGCCCGTTTGGGAAAATACTTAGAGCTTAAGCCTATATATTTCTTAATTCAAATAGCGGATTCTATTCGGCATGTGGGCAATTCAGCTTAAAAAATGTTTATTTTAATGTTATATTTTTAATGAAATTTTTAACAAAAATGAAACCATAAGTCCAACCACATGCCCGCTTTCACGGATAGAAGAAAAAGTCCTGGTGCCGATTGAAAAGTTAAAGTGGTTATAGTAGAAGCTAATAAAAAACAAAAAGATCCATGCTATATACACGGATGCGATATATATGTTATTCGCGAAGAATTGGAAGAGAGTGCAGTTTTAACAAAATGATTACTAATATCAATTTTAAATGAGGCTAAACGAAATACTGTCGGAAAATCCGTTCCGCAGGCAATTCCCCCGCCTCAATGCCGCCTGCCGAGCGTCGCTTTTTCAACATTTAGCGGAAAACACTGCGAATTTAAAAAGCCCAAGCCCAAAACTGTTCAGCAGGTCCTATCTAATCCTAAGAAGAATGGAAACATTAGGTTTTCGTTTGTCGCTGCCAGGAACGACTCTGTATAATGCGTGTATGGCAACTCAGCTGAACACCAAATTGGAAACTCCGCTTTCTTCGCAGCTCTAACAGTTCAGTAAACATTCGATTTCGCTAAAGGTCACCCTTGTGCATTAACTGCCTTCGAAAGGGTCACACTGTCAAAAAATGTAAATCGAACAGATGCAGAGTGTGCAATTCCCCACACCATACGATACTGCATATATATTCCGCAAACACTAATCTCGTGTTAGCACCCCCTGCTCAGCTCACGCTCATACAGGAGACTCCATCCGCTTCGCATGTTTTGCATGCGACTGCATCGGACAGAGTCATTCTTGCAACTGCTGTTGTGAGCGTGGCAAATTTATATTGGCTCAAGCGTTGCTCGACATAGGATCACAAATAAGCTCTGTGACCGATGAGCTCGCTCAGAGACTTAAAATTTCAAATTGGTGGGACTAATGCCCAAGCTACAAGAAAAACTGTACTGGACACTGCTTCGGCCTAGATTGCATAAGTTAGCCCTTGCGGCGAACATAAAAACGGATCTGACCAAATCTTTCAGCTCATAGTATGGAGACGAGATCCTTCTGAGTCTCTGAAAACCTTTAAGTTAAATATCTTAACATATGGAACTTCGCCAGCACCCTTTTTGGTGATCAGGTGTTTAATGCGGCTAAGAGAGATACATCTACATCTGGTAGGGCTGAAATGCCACTAAGGCTAAGACGTAACTAAGCCCTTGAAAAGTAAAACTTTGCCTCGCGTGTCAGGTCATTGCTAAATTGTCCCATTGATAATGTTTTCCTATGGACATACTCCGAGATTACCTTACACAGGATCAAAACCCATCATTCGTCGTTGTCGGTTTTTGTGTCAAACCGGGTTGCAGAGATTCAGGAGTGGTCGCAGAACGCAACTTGGAGACACGTTCCCACAAAAGTTAACCCAGCAGACATAGTGTCCCATGGATGTGACGTTGATGAGCTTACAACGTCCATCTGGTTCTGCGGACCTCTGTTCTTGCTGAACTCAGAAATTAATTGGTCTGTAAATAGATATTTCGAACTGCCGGCCGAAGTAGTGACGATGGAATTACGGCATTAGCTCTCGTAGTCAGCTTAGAACCAAATTATTTGCTTTAGACAATAGAAAACTTTTCGTCACACCTGAAGCTTGTGAGAGTTTTCGTATGGGTTTTCCGCTTTATTCAAAGGTGCAGAAAAGGATCGAAGACCTTTTAAAAGTATTTCGCCAAGATAATTGAATTTCGCTTTTGATAAAATTGTTAAAGTTATCCAATTTCACGAATTCAGCGATGATATTATTAAAATTCGGAAAAATAAACCGGTAGCAACGAATATTCAAAAGCTAAACGCCATTATTGAGGAGAATAAAATAAATTAGTGTTTCTTGACATTGGTACGAGTTTGAGGTCGTTTATTAAATGCTTCTATCCCGTAAAAAGACAACTCTTGACGCAAATTATGGGAAACTTGCGAGCAGATAGACTTCGAGCTCTCCACCCGTTTAACATCTGTGGCGTCAATTTTTGTGGCCCCTTTAGCACAACGTATCGTATCCGTGGTAAGCCACCGTACAAATCGTACGTGGGCTTGTTTGTATGTTTTGCGTCCAAAGCAGTCCACTTGGAGCTAGAGTCTGACCGTTAGGTCACTGATGATTTTCAAAGGTTCGTGAGTCGTCGCGGGATACCGGAGAAGCTGTGGTGCAACCACTTCGTCGGCGCCGACCGACACATGAGGGAGTTCCGAGCCCGCCTGATGGAGCAGGGGGGCGGTATACAAACATACGCATAAACAAGAAAGGAAAGATAAATTCGGGCGCAGCCAACGTTGATATGCCCTTGCAGAATATTCTGTAAATTATATTCTCCAAAATTATTTAAATGATGCATTCCTAATATTCATAAAAAAATCCAAACTTCCTAACTTTAAAAACACCAAAGTTATGGTATTTTCAATCGTTCAGTTATATGGAAGCTATAGGATATAGTCGGCCGATCCGACTTATGTACTACGTGCAAAAGAAATAAGGGGGTGTGCAAAGTTTCAATTCGATATCTTTAAAACTGATAGACTAGTTTGCGTGGAAACAGACAGACGGACAGGCGGACATCAGGACGCGATCCTGATCAAGAATATAAATACTTTATAGGGTCGGAGATGTCTCCTTCACAGCGTTGCACACTTTTGACCAAAATTATAATACCCTCTGCAAGGGTATAAAAAAACGATGCAAGTTTGCGTTCAAACCGCCCAGAGAACCGCACTTCGGCGAACTTTGAGAGGCAGGTGTGAAGTCTGCAAAGCACCTGTTCGTTCGGTCGGTCGGCCAAAACCTCTTGACCACGGAGGGGCCCGGTCATCTCCTCACCAGCGTGGAGGCCGTGCTGAACTCTAGGCCTCTAGAAACTCTCAGCAGAGACCCAATGGCGAGGTGTCTTGTCGCTTAAGAAGAGGTTATGGCAGCGAAGCCTGCAACAGAGGACATTCCACCCCAGCACTGTAGGATCAGGCGAGTGGAAGCGCTTCACGCGGGCGCCGATAAGAAGGTTCGGGTGGCGGAATTTAAATTTTCTAGTTGTAAGTCGAGAGCGGAAGCCAATAAAGTTTTCATTCGCTCTTACGTATTCGCCCCGTCATTCGCCCCTTAGCTAAGCATAGGTCTGGATTTCGTCGGCAAGGTGTAAAATTAGGTTCTGTCTTATCGCCCAGCCACCTATTTCACCAGACTACACGCTCCTTAGGTTATTTTAAACCATGACTAGATCTCGGCGTTATAGTCTTGTAGATTCGTTGTCGTTCGGTGTCTCGACTTTGCGATCTTGATCCTGGGGCACTTGACACTTGACTTGACTTGCTTACTGGTTTCGCGTATACGCACTCGCTTTGATTCTGGCTTTCATTCTCGCTTTGATTCTCGCTTTTATTCTCGCTTTGATTCTCGCTTTCTCCGTCCTGGGTACGGCTTTTATTCCCCTATGGATCACATAATTGCTAAGCATTCTTTCTCAATTGCCGAGAAACTCCTCTCCGACCCAGTCAGGGACCGACGGGAATACGACATCACTCGCTCTCATTGGTAAGAATTTGGTTTGAGAATAGCACCGAATAGCAAACGTCGATCTGTACCAGAAGCGTCTTAGGAAATCGGGGCACGCCAAATTGGGTCGGGGACTAATCATGCCTTTAAGACTTAAAATGCTTGCGGATAGACGACCGTCCACTCTTATTTTGTCTTTTCTGAAGAAAATCCATGACGTCACTCTCAAGTACTGCCGTTTATCAGGTGTTAAACAGTGCTATCTCCGATAAGACACACAGTTGGTATGTAATGTAGTTTATCATTGGCTTTGGAAACGCCGGAAACCACCTCAGTTTTCCAGTTTTCTTTCCCACCATTACTATTGGTGTTGTCGTCTACTTTGGTGTTGATGACGCCCTGCAGCTATGGATTTTTAGGATAGTACGCTGTTTGATTGTGTACTGCCACGTTAGATGTGCCTTTCCGATCCTGCAGTTTCTGTATCTCAAAAATCTTCCGAAAATCACTACGGCGTCATCACGATTGCCACAGACTGTCTTTCTTTCAACCATCCTCGGTGTTCGTCCTTGCCGGTATAGCACGGCTGTATCCTGCGAATTCCACTTCGGTTCCGATTCTGGTGAGGAAACGACATCCTAGAACCAGGCCGCCGATCATTCCTGGCAGGATACGCAGCTCCATTAACACTGTTCTCGTACCAAGTCAGATGTTGATTTCCAGCTGTGATTGTATGTTCCCACACCATCCGTTGCCATCCGTACTTGCCTTCTCGTGGGACCGACCCTTCTTGCCGCTTGCAGCATGTCCGCCACTCTTTGCTGATAAAGCTAGCTGTGGCGCAGCGTCGCCACCAGAACGTTAGCCGTTTATTTCGACACATCTTAGTCCAGTGTTCTGAACCCCAGCATTTCCGCTACGATCGGCTGTCGTTCCGTTTCAATGCGGCGTTTGCCATAGTATGCCATTTACTGTTTATGGGGATTGTTCTCCAGCTCGAACTTCTCACTTTGCTGGTCGAGTTCCTCAAGCTCGGGGGGCATCGCCAAAAGGGGTGTGAACATTTGAAAGGACACCGAACTTCTTTGGCAGACATCCCCAGGGATACGTGAGCTTACTTTCTTTGCCTGACCTGGCTATTGGCTAAAAGCCACATCAGGTCTTTGCTCTGCAGCAGCTTCGGCATTGTCTAGAGCGAATGTCACGACCGACCATTCTAAATATTTGATGAACTCCAGGGGCTTATCTTTGCCGTCGTAGCTAAAGTTCCAGTCATGTACCTACTTGTCCAATTTTGCGTAGTCCTTCGAAAGCGGCCTTGTCCTTTCCTTCCTTTCCCAGCTACTTTTCCGCTTCCTGTCGTTGCTTGCCATGCTTAAAACTTACAGGTCTGCTATCAAGACCTCGGTATTCGGGGTTGCAAGCTTAAACTTTGTACGGGCCGCTTCCGGAATCTTCTTTCCAGCTCCATCACCAAGTCGGCGATATTCGGCTCCTCTCCTGTCTGGGCAACGAGGTCTCCTCTCCGAGGAGTGTCTTCTGGCACTTGGCTCACCTCTGCGAAATCCTACTTCCTGTGAATATAGGTCCAGGACTTTCCCATATCGGATTTTTTTGTTACCTCGGTCGGGACAATCACTTATGGGCGCCAGATTGCACGACCTGCTTTTATGATTCACAGAGGCTGTGGGTTTGTCCCACTCAATTAATATTGGATAAAACGCAAGGTTTGGTTGGGATCGTACTGGTTTATTTATCTCTTTAAGTAGAGCTTTATCTGTAATTCACTGCGCTGTTCTCTGTGCCGTCGCTCCTTGTTGGCTGCTGCAGCGTCGCCTCAGACTGTGACAGCGTCGCCATGCAAGGTGTATCGCATAATAGGTATAACTGAATTTTTCCTTATCGCCCAGCCACCTTTATCGTAGGCTCCCGTGGTTTGGTATGAATTTCGTCTGCAAGGTGTATCGCCTAGCAGGTTGAACTAGGGTCTGTCTGATCGCCCAGCAACATTTATCGCCAGACTCCACGCTAGACTTAACCACGACATAGCACCCTTAGATCTCAGCGTTGTAGCCTTAGCCTTGTAAACTCGTCGTCATTGAGAACATAGCACTTGGCGACCTTTTATAGAACGTTTATTCCCTTTATTTCCTTGCTCCAGCCACTGCCGTATCTTCTCTCAAGAATCTAAGAAAAATATTTATATATATTCTTGAAAACCATTTTAAGCTACTTAGATGAAACTTTCTATCCGTTGCAGGTAGTTATTAATTCGGAACGGGACGGATCGGCCTACTATATCATACTATATAGCTCTCAAAAGAGCCAAAGGCAAAATAAAATCGTTTCTTCTTTGATTCTTAACATATCCATAAACTGCGTTTGGCAGTTTCAGAAACACGGTTTTAAATTTTTAAAAATCGGTCGATGTATAGTAACCATAGGCAAGATTAGAAAATAGGTACAAAATCAGAAAATTTCCATAACTTTGTTGTTTTTCAAAACATTTACATATTGCTATCATACGGTTCCAGTCATTGGTTTTTAAAGTTGAAAGAGTCGAGTTAAGACGTGCTTAAGTTTTATTAGGAAGCTACGATTAAGCTTTTATTAAAAGTTATTCGACTCACAAAAACGAAACAAATCTGACAAGATTCAACAAAGTGTGGTTGTCAACACGAACGATGACGAAGACGACCCAACGGTTTGGAGCGAAAAAGCGAGCTACATAAAAACTAATCACGTTTCCAAACACCAACCACCAACCGGAATTCGACAAAATATATAAAATAAAGGGAATCTTCAAAAATACTGGGAAAAACGCACTACACTGCTAAAAAAGATCGAGCTTAGGTAATAAATCTCTAGCTGCATATCTGAAAACTTAGACCTTAATTCCTGCAACAACGAATACAACTTATGGAGGTCGACTAAAGGGTTTGAAAAAATATTATCGCCAATAATTCTTATTAACTCTTATTAACGTCCAACAAGGAAGCGTATTGGGACCAGCTCTTTAAATATAAGGCCGACATGTCACTTACAAACAACTGCACTGATGACGCAGCCATGGCAATAATCTCAACTAGAGATGAAGCTTCCGAGCTTCTGCAATGTGAGCGAGACCTTATTGAAGCTTCGTTCCCTCGATAGAAAATTGGAATCAACACTATGAAAATTTTCCAAATAGCGTTTCAGCAAATCCGCAAAGTACCTGTGCAAAGAATCTTGGCTTTCATCTCGACTGCAGATTAGCATGGAAAAACCACATTAAAGCGAAATGTCAGCAATTGAAAACACTAAAAATATTTTGATTCGCCTCTACAAATCCATACTGGAGCCTGTTTGGAACTACGCTATACAGCTTTGGGAAACTGCTTGTAACTCAAATACTGACATACTTCAGCGTCACCACTCAAAAACATTGCGACAAATTGTCCATGCGTCTTTTCACTTATATTTTGCAAATGTTCATATAAATTAAGCAGGGAAAAGGCAGTGTGGAATGCGAATTCGTGGTCAAAAGAGTCTCTTTCTTCTCAAAAATTATTTGTTTCGCAAGCTTTATATCTTTTGTTAAAACCTGGTCTCTTCGTCACGAAGAATATAATACAAGGGACATTATAAGAATAATAGAAAACAATTGTTTGAATGGTCTTGGGAACATGGAATACTCATCTGAGATGACTCGAGTAAACGCAAAATATTGTAATTTTATTTGAAACATAAGTGATTACACCCTATCTTGTGGTCGTGGCACTCGACTAAATCGCTTCTCCTTATTTTAAATTGTACATATATAGGAATCCTGGATTTCCTAATACAAGGTTTTGAAATGAAATTAAAGCTGACACTGCGCAGAATAGATAAATATAAAGTAGTAATATTGGGAGAATCGAATATTTGCTGATCCTAAAGAACCGCATTTTGAGATAATTTAAAAAAAGTATAATCTTTCTAGATTCAACAACACACCTTACGCAGATTGACTGATCCTCGAATTCCAGATGGAATTTTCCTTAAATAAAGCTTCTCAAAAATAATTTAACATTATTAATATTAATATATTATACATATATATATATAAATATATATATATTATATAATTATATTATATAATTATATATTATATAATATATATATTTATACCCTTGCAGAGGGTATTATAATTTTGGTCAAAAGTGTGCAACGCAGTGAAGGAGACATCTCCGACCCTATAAAGTATATATATTCTTGATCAGGATCACCTCCTGAGTTGATATAGCCATGTCCGTCTGTCCGTCTGTCCGTCTGTCCGTCTGTCTGTCCGTCTGTCTGTCCGTCTGTCTGTCCGTTGTCTGTTTCTACGCAAACTGTTAGTCTTTAAAGATATCGAATTGAAACTTTGCACACACCTTTTTTTTTTTTGCATATATAAGTCGGAACGGCCGGGATCGGACGACTATATCCTATAGCTGCCATATAACTGATTGATCGGAAATGCCATAACTTTGGTGTTTGTAAGTTGGAAGTTGAGATTTTCTATAGGTTTTATTTTTGGTCAATCAATCCGACCTACCGAATTTCATGAGAATCGGTCGACTATATCTTATAGCAGCCATATAACTGAACGATCGAAATGCCATAACTTTGGTGTTTGTAAAGTTGAAGTTGGGATTTTCTAGGGGCTTTATTTTTGGCCAATCAGTCCGACCTACCAAATTTCATAGGATCGGCCGACTATATCCTATAGCTGCCATATAACTGAACGATTGAAAATGCCATAACTTTGGTGTTTTTAAGTTAGTTGATGGTATTAAGAATGCACCTTATGATAATTTTGAAGAATATAATTTACAGAGTATTCTGCAGGGTATAACTTCGGCTCCGCCCGAGTTAGCTTTCTTTTCTGTTTATATTTATTAATGGCTAAATAGTACAAAAAAAATAATTAAATATAATATAAATTTCCTTATCGTATTTTCTGTTGATATAGCTTGTAGGAAATCTTTAGTTTTTGAAGGTCTTGGAAATTATAAATATTATGGTTTTATATGGATTGCGGCCCAGTATGTGAATTTCAAAATAAAAATCATGGAAACTGGCAGAAATCATTTTATATTAAATAAGTGTTTTACCTCACGTATATTAATATGTTAAGAGAAGGTATGATATGGATTCAGATGGACATTTTTAATTTTATCCAAATCAAATTAAAATGGATCAGTAAAAATAATTTTATATTAGTGAAACGTGTTTAGAACACAAGCCGATCAAAACGTATGGTTTCGTTCGAAAAATACACAATTTTTTGATAAATTACAAATCGCGCTTTTTAAAATGCTCCAAATTAGATATAGTATACTAAAAACGCTAACGTCAAGTGCACCGACGTCATTATTTAAAATAATAACTTATAAAGTAACAATGTTTCGATTTGGAAAATTTCAATAGATATTGTATGAACAAATATATACCGCAAAATATTTAGATACTACCAAGTCTCAGAGTCAGTGGGTGTGAAATAAACTGCAGTCTCTAGCTCTTATAATTTCCAAAATCTGGGCGTTTATTCGTTTTTTTTTTAATAATTAGTTTTTGCAAAGTTTCATGGGAAAAGCGTTGAAAATTACGGAAAAATATTCGTAGCATCGGACAGACGGACAAGGCTAGATCGACTGGCCTGATGATGCTAATCAAGAATATATATAATTTATATATATATAATTTACATAATTAGAATTTTAATCACTTCCACATTATTGATTATGTTTGAAGGATTTTTAAGGGAGGAGTCCAAAGCTGATTTATACCTGTGCTTTTGCATCGGTATAGTGTATCTAAGAGTTCCCACTTAGGTTCAAAAATAGGTTTAAAAAATGACGTTTACCACATAACATAATAAAAATTTACAAAATACCCACCCTGAAGCAAGGGTTGTATTTGCGCATAGATTTCTAAAGGTTTTACGATTTGCTTGCAAACAGTTTAATGGTCCCCGAGCTAAAGTCCACTTAGACTAGATTCAATGTGGGTTACCATCGTCATGATTTGATCATGAATTCAGGAATATTTTTGATTTGAATGAATTATTGTAAGGTATACCCTCTTCCTCAAATCAATGGCATCTTGAATCCAGCCTCGACCTAAACGACCCCTATTGGCATATGCCTTTGTAGGTTTTATCTCGTGACCAGACTGCATTCACAGTCATGCAGACCTCTCTACCAATTTAAGGTCATGCCACTAGCACGATGTATACCTTAATGGACGAAGTGTTAATTACCTAAACGATTTGTTAGTAATTTCATCCAGTTTTTAGAGGTATCTTGTATATGTATGTATTTAAGAAATAAAAAACAAATTAATTATAAAGAAACTAGAGCACCCGGCAAACTTTGTCTCGCCCCAATTTCACGACTTCATATAAGCCCAGAGTAATAATAAAACACTGGTAATTCAAATTTCATAAAAATTTATTTGACTCGAAATCAGTGGAGAGCGATGTGATAAACAATATTTTTTGTTTTGTTATCCGGTGCAAAAATAAATAATGATGACGGCTTTCCCACACGCGAACAGGCCCATGTGAAAAAAATTGATATTCCAGATTAATCCCGCAGACATCCAACGATTGGCCTTGCGATCTATTGATTGTCATTGCAAATGTTACTGAACTGAAACCTCTTGAATTGGAATGGAAGATCTGTTGGAATAATCGGAATTCGTGGGATAAGAACTTCTCCTTTAAAGTTTCCCTTAATAATCGTCGCATGAATCACGTTTTTTAAGGTTTAACGGACAACCGCGTACCGTTGCATAATCTCGGATGATTTAGATTCCGCAGCATTATAATAATTGATCCCACTTTCAGTTGCAAATTATGCGGCGGAGTTCCTGGCACATCTAGTGAATTCAAAAATTCTGTCGGATAGTTGGTCGCTTCATCCTCGTCGGCCACGCTGTCAACGGATCTGTATGAATGCAGTTCTCCAGCGATTTGACTTTGAATAACGAAATTCAAACTATCTACGTCCTTATTCTTCGCTGCTAGTATTGCCCGTTCACTAATCCAATCGAGATTTTTATAATTTTGTGCAATGTCGGGAAACACTTATGTGATGAGTTCCTCTTTCGACGATGTGAGCTCGCAAAAATTTAGCTGGGAACGATATTAGTCCAGTCGAAACATCAACAGGAATTTCGCCATTGCCAAGCGCTAGCATTTGTCTCGAGAATTCAGCAGCGAAGGGGTCATTCTGCAATGCGACTCTCATATTCGTGGACAATTTAAACTTCTTGACATATCGCCACAAAGAGGACGATTTTAGGCATGCATTAACTTCATCGGCAGCCGTAGATTTCGGGATGACAGGAAGCGTTTGACGAAAATCTCTGGACAGCAATATCAAAGCCCCACCAAATAGTTTTGAATCACCTCGTAAATCCTCCATCGTTCGGTCAACTGCCTCCAAAGCTCGTTTATGCGCCATCGTGCATTCATCCCAAATGATAATTTTGCATTCTCGCATCAATTCCGAATTGTCGCCGAATTCATGCTCATCGTGCACGTTGGCTGGTCAACCGTCAGAAGATTCATGGGTAGCTTCAAAGCGGAATGTGCAGTTCGACCGCCTTCCAACAATGTAGCAGCAATGCCAGATGATGCAACAGCCGACGCAATTTGAGATCATGACCGAATCGTTGCCAGAATCAACGAAATGACGAATGTCTTGCCTGTCCCACCAGGAGCATCGAGAAAGTATAAGCCTCCCGTTTCATCGTCAACAACCTTCATTATCGAATCGTACACGTTCTTCTGTAGGATCTAGGGCCTCTAATGTTCACCAAAAACAAGCGAAGATAGAAGCATTCGTCTTGGCGTGAATGAACTGTGTATATTCGTCCGATGCGAACGGATCGCTTTCGCTTGTCGAAAATAAATTTGTCAACGTTGTCGCTGGTGGCCGTTCTTGTCCTTGCGCTGCGTTCGCGTCCGTAAAGTAGACACGCTGGCCGTTCTCCAAGTGAACAGATAAGTGCACGACAGTCGGGTGACGTTCATGAATCGGAAATGAAAATAGCCGCCAAATGGACTCGTTACAACTAACGTAGCGTCCAAGTTAAAATTTCGTTACCTCATCGTTTGCATTCGGATCAGCAATGCCAAACACCGCCATGTCGCTCCCTTTGTTCTCATATTTGCAAACGTATTTGATTGATTTGATAGAGTTGCAGTACTCAACATTGCAATGCGTTGAGAACGTTTTCGACAAAAGCGGGAAATATCCACGATTACTGTTACGTTTGTTTCACCATTACTTCGATCCCTTTGCCGTTGTCATTGGAGAACGACGCCTATACAATATATATATCCATCGTGTCCACTGATTGTTTCAGCCGTCAACGGACGGGGAAATCGTTTTGTGCAGTTTCCGTTATCCATACATACTGATTCTGGGTTGTGGACTCCGCAAGGGCCATGGATCATGCTCGTTGTCACAATGGAATGCAGCTCGGGTTCAGTTTGTTTATCTGGTATTTCGGCTGAAATAATCGAATCAATTTGATCTGGTCGGATCTTGTCGAACATCCAAAGCAGAATGTGCGCATGTGGTAAGCCACGCTTCTGCCACTCAAACGAGTACATCCAACAACGAACTGCGCCAAAAACCTTCTGCTTAACGATGTAATTCATAAGTACTGTGATCTTTTGCTTGAATACTCGTGCAGTGATGTCAGGTCGATCGCTAGATATTCGTCCTGGAAGCAATAGATTCGTAATTTCGGGCCATTTCGGATTGCATGTGAACGTGATGAATGAATCCGGGCGTCCGTAATTACGGACATACGTCATCCCATCTTGAGCGTACTCATGCATATGGCGCGGGCTTCCACCATAAGTAGCTGGAAGAATGGTCATTATTAGTTTCTTCTCCTAAAATTTGAATTCAGACTTAGTTGTAGATACAAAAAGAAGTGATGACTTGTAAACAAACCTGTCGTTGGATTGACCATCTTTTTGTTGATGTGATACCCATCTTCTCCACGACAGAAGTGCATCTTATGACCGACAACAATCACCACTGCGACTTCATTAATAGTGGGAGCATTAAATTGTCTTGCATGGCTTCCAGTGGGCCTTTTGTCAGCGCTGATAATGATTTTTTGGTCATCAGAATGCATTGTATCCAATGCGGTTTTGAACAATCTGACCAATTCATTACGCTCATACAGAAGATTTTGCAATTGTTGTATAATTTCACGTTTAGTTGCAGTGAAAATTGCACAACGCTGATTTAGTTCATCTTCCGTCATTTGAAAGCATTCGTTATATTTTTGTGCAAGCTTTAGGAAACTGTTTGATTGGGCTGAATTTCCAAATAGTAGCGAATACAATGGCTCTGGTGGATGAACCAAAACGGGCAATTTAATTTTGCCACCTGCGCAGCATAAGCCGGGGGTTTGCAATCGAAGCTTCAGTGCATTGCAATGCTGACATACGACAGACAATGAACCAATAACAACGCAGCTATGATCTTTGTATGGTGTTTCGGAATTGTATGCGAATGCAGCGCGATTCAAGTTTTCATTTGCGGCTGGTCTTCTTCTACTCACATTTTGTCGGGCTTAAGGTGGTCTTTGTGCAGCGCGAAGCTGTGCAAATCGGGCACGTGCCGATGCATTTATTTCTGCACCTCTTGCGTTCGATTATTACGGACATTCTGAGAATGTACCGCATTGCGTGAACGCCGTCCAAGTCTTGATCTAAAGGCAGGCATTATTTCCAATTCAAACTTTTTTACAGTTTTATGTACAACAATGAAGGCATTATTTCCAAAGACTGCTGTTTTAATAGTTTTATGAACAACAATGAATACATCTCTTGAGCCGATAGCGACATTTCCGGCAGGTTTTCCTAAAATTTTCTTATGTATTAACCTTCTTCTGGCAATTATAAACATTTGAAAAAAAATTTGAGCCGAATCGGCCCAGCCGTTCTCTTGTTTTACGATATCGTACATTTTTTGCACCATTTTTATACCCTTGCAGAGGGTATTATAATTTTGGTCAAAAGTGTGCAACGCAGTGAAGGAGACATCTCCGACCCTATAAAGTATATATATTTTTGATCAGGATCACCTCCTGAGTTGATAAAAGCATGTCGTACAGTCTGTCCGTCTGTCGGTTTCTACGCAAACTAGTCTCTCAGTTTTAAAGCTATCGATTGAAACTTTGCATACAGCCTACTTTCCTTTGCACGCAGTATATATATCGGAACGGCACGGGATCGGCCGACTATATCCTATAGCTGCCATATAACTGATTGAACGGAAATGCCATAACTTTGGTGTTTGTGAAGTAAGGAAGTTGGGATTTCTTATCGGTTTTTTTTTTGCAATAAATCCACCCAACAAAATTAAAAAAAGAGGCCATATCCAAACCAAAAAATAATGATCTAATGTAATTTTTAGTTAGGAAGTTGGGATTTTTATGAGTATTAAGAATTTCATCATATTAATCATTTTGGAGAATATAATTTATAGAGTATTCTGCAAGGGTATATCAACTTCGGCTCCGCCCGAGGTTAGCTTTCCTTTCTTGTTATATATATCGATTAATCTCAATGCCTGTAATTTGTGTCACGTACTCACAAGGCAACATTTTCTGTGCCTGTTCAATTTGTTTTTATTATAATTATTGAAAGTCAGAACTTACCTTTTATACAATATCGCATTTAAGGTTTTTCAAATTCGTAATTTGCTCTTTACAATATTCATCTGACAGAATCTACGATCAACTTCAGCTTTCGACCATGACAGTGAAATGGTGCCTTCCACGAACTCTACTTGTATGAAATTGATTTTATCATTTTATTTCTTAATATCCTCAGTGTTTTGACATTCAAAATATTCTAATACATTGATAAATTCCTTTTTATTTGAAGGTTTTAGCATAATTTAATCCGAAAATAAATTGATAAGTGAGATTTCAAATTTCTATATTTGTGGCATTTTAAAAAAAAGTTGGTAATTTGCCAGAAATAGCAAAATGTCAGTATTTCATACTCTGTACTTAAAGTGTGCAATACTGACAAAAGTCACTTCTGTTGCGTGTGTACAATTGGAGGCAATTACAAATTTTCAAGTAACTACAAATTTGAGGAGCTTGATAAGTTGTATGAGATTGTGCAGCTTTTATGCAAACCCTTTTTTTTTTACACCCGAACGCGATGAACGCATCCGAAAATTTTAAACGTTTCCAACCATGATTTTTGAAACCGTTTTCGATTTAAGTAAAACATGAATTGGAGGGGTATTAGTGCAGGTGTCTTAAGGAGAAGATAAGAAACTTTATGCATTTATTTCAAAGAACTAAACAATGCTCAGCTCAAATATACAGTTATTTAGCAAGAATGCGTAACAGTG
This sequence comes from Drosophila carrolli, assembly GCA_018152295.1. Taxonomy (NCBI): domain Eukaryota; kingdom Metazoa; phylum Arthropoda; class Insecta; order Diptera; family Drosophilidae; genus Drosophila; species Drosophila carrolli. The sequence goes on from JAECXJ010000332.1 coordinate 67,837, forward strand.
TTCGAACCTCTTGAATTTTTTTGTATGTTAATTATAAAAGTTTATGTCAAAACTTAAATTCATTCTAACCCCTATTAGCTTTATCGAGACTGAGCATCACAAAATTCCCTTAAAAGGATTCATTGTCTCGTTTTAACGGAGAGAGGGAATCCGCTTTAGACTTCCAATATTCCAAAAACTTTAAGGCAGAAGAGGAAGTGAGTGGGAACATATTAAATTTGTTTGGCCTCAAGACCTACGATCCGACGTCTATATCCTATAGCTCCCATAGGAACAATAGGGTGAAATCGGCTAAAATCTGATGTTTTTCAGGATATTTGGCGCAGTGTATAAGCTATTGAAATGAATCTTTCCAATCTATGCATACCTTGATCAGGGTAAAAGCCCTTGCCGATCGGACCCATAGCAATAATGGGGTGAAATCGGTTCAAATTTTATGTCTTTTTAGGATATTTCGCGCAGGTTATAAGCTATTGACATCAATTTGCCAATTCGTAATTCATTTATATTTCGGGCGGTATATCTTGATCATGGTAAAAGCGCTTGCCGATCGCACTTTTTATCTTATAGCTTCCATAGGAACAATTAGCTTAAGACCTGTTTGAAAATGGGTCTTTTTTTTGTTTTTTTATGCACATTCTTTAATAGAATAAATGCCGTATTGACATGAAACTATGCACAATAACTAATTTATTTATGTATACGCTGGATCAGGGTAAAAGTTCTTGCCAATCAGACAACTGTATACTATTGATGTCATATCAAAAATAAATTGGTTACATATAGGTAATCGTTTCTTTGTATATAATTACATAAAATTTCATTTATATTTCGGGCAAAGTGTACAACGTAGCTTATACATAAATTTTTCAGACCCTATAAGGGTATTATAAACTTCTTGACCAGGAGTCACCTCCTGACCTTGTTTTAGACATGTGGTTTTAGTCTGTTGTCCTTCTGCACTATCCTTTAATAAATTGTCCGTACTGACGAACAGCACAATAACGAGTCTTCCGTTTTAAAGATATCGAATGGAAACTTTACACTTTCAGGACTTGCCGGCGTATATAAGTCGGAAGTGACGGAATCGGACGACTGCTATCTTATAGTTCATAATTTTATACCCTTGCAGAGGGTATTATAATTTTGGTCAAAAGTGTGCAACGCAGTGAAGGAGACATCTCCGACCCTATAAAGTATATATATTCTTGATCAGGATCACCTCCTGAGTTGATATAGCCATGTCCGTCTGTCCGTCTGTCTGTTTCTACGCAAACTAGTCTCTCAGTTTTAAAGCTATCGAATTGAAACTTTGCACACACCCTTCTTTCCTTTGCACGCACTATATATGTCGGAACGGCCGGGATCGGCCGACTATATCCTATAGCTGCCATATAACTGATTGATCGGAAATGCCATAACTTTGGTGTTTGTAAAGTTAGAATGTTGGGATTTTCTATGGGTTTTATATTTGGCTAATCAATCCGACATGCCGAATTTCATAAGGATCGGCCGACTATATCCTATAGCTGCCATATAACTGAACGATTGGAAATGTCATAACTTTGGTGTTTGTAAAGTTAGGAAGTTGGGATTTTCGGGCTTTATTTTTGGCCAATCGCCGACCACATTGATCGCCGACTATATCCTATAGCTATTGAAAATGCCATAACTTTGTTTTTTAAAGTTAGGAAGTTAGGATTTTTTATGAGTATTAAGAATGCATCATATGAATAATTTTGGAGAATATAATTTACAGAGTATTCTGCAAGGGTGTATCAACTTCGGCTCCGCCCGAAGTTAGCTTTCCTTTCTTGTTTTTATTAAATTTAATCAATAATTTAGACGTCTTTCCTTTTGTTCCAGTCTCATATTTTTATACCCTTGCAGAGGGTATTACAATTTTGGTTAGAAGTTTGTAACGCAGTGAAGGAGAATAGGGGAGTCGATATAGCCATGTCCGTCTGTCCGTCTATCCGTCTGTCCGTCTGTTTCAATACCGTTTGCGAGCTCAGTTTAAAAGCTAGCGATCTGAAACTTTTAGAGTCGTCCTAAAACAAGTCTACGCAGATCAATTTTGGAAACCGCCCCGATCGGATGTCTATATCCTATAGCTCCTATAGGAACAATCGGATATAACTTGCAAGAATGGAAGATATATCGCGCAGTGTAAAAGCTATTGACATAAATCTTTCCAAATCTTATTTTTTTATTCGTACCTTGAGCAGGGTAAAAGCGCGTGACGATCGGACGTCTATATCCTATAGCTCCCATAGGAACAAAACGGTAAAATCTGTTAAAATTTAATGATTTTTAGGATATTTCGCGCAGTACACAAGCTATTGACATGAATCTTACCAAATCGTATTTTTATACCCTTGCAGAGGGTATTATAATTTTTGGTCAGAAGTTTGTAACGCAGTGAAGGAGACGTTTCCGACCCTATAAAGAATATATATTCTTGATCAGCCATGTCCGTCTGTCCGTCTGTCTGTCCGTCCGTCTGTTTCAATACCGTTTGCGAGCTTAGTTTAAAAGCTAGCGATCTGAAACTCTCACAGTCGTCCTAAAACACGTGTACGCAGATCAAGTGTGAAAACCGTATATCCTATAGCTCCCATAGGAACAAAAGGGTAAAATCGGTTAAAATTTAATGATTTTTAGGATATTTCGCGCAGTATACAAGTTATTGACATGAATCTTTCCAAATCGTATTTTTTATGCATACATTGATCAAGGTGAAAGTGCGTGCCGATCGGACTTCTAATTCATATAGCTCCCATAGGAACAATAGGGTGAAATCGGTCCAAATTTGACGATTATCAGAATATTTCGCGCAGTGTGTAAGCTACTAACATAAATTTTTCTCATTCTTATTTATTTACGCATATCTTGATTAGGGTGAAAGCGCTTGCCGCTCGGTAGTCTATATCTTAAAGGAGATAGGAAAAATTGTTAAAGGCTGCGAAATTATCCATATTTTTCTATTTGTATATGACATTTTTGCAGTATAAAAGCAATTGACTTGAAACGATGCAAATCTACTTTACTAATGTATACCTTATTCCTTTCGCTACTTTTTCACTTTTAGCAATTTCGGCAAAGAAGTCTTGCTTAATACCAATATCAGAGGATATTGAAATGTCAATCAGGGGGTGTTATAGTATTTTTATTTTTTGCATTTTTTTTATTTTGTTTTCTGAATGCACAACATCTTGAGAATATTGTGTTAAAGTTTTAGATCGATCCGAGTAAAGCTTCCGAACTTATGGGCAGTTGAACGTAGGTAAGTTAGCTCGTTTTGTATTAAAACGCTCTCTTGAAAAGTTACCCTTTTCAAAGTCGGTGTATCTCGATCCTGCAAAATCTATCGGACGGATCGTTTTGAAATTTTGCACAGTTGTTCTCAACTAAATTCCTCAGGTAACGCTGTCGAGTTTTTTTTTTTTGAAAATTTATTATTTTTAGAGCAACAAATATCTCGACGTTTTAGGCGAAAATCGGTGTGTTTGACTTTCAAGTAAATTAGAAAATCGAAAAAAAATAAAAACTCGACAGCGTTATCTGAGGAATCTTGTTCTTTAACTAATGCAATTGGATTTTTTCATTTCAAGTGATTCTGTGACCGGTTATCGTGTACACCGCAAAACATCTTTTCTTCGAGGCGCCGCCGGAGATTGCCTCAGTCAATTTTTAATATTTTTGGAAGAAAAAAATCACACATATTACAAAAAACAAAAATGAGCTGAGACTATCCGTATCGCCAATAAAAATTTTTAAAAAATGTCAGATTTGGCTTTAAATTTGTCATTATACAATGAAAAACGAATGCACGGGGCTGTTTTTGTAAATCATTATTATAATTATAATTTTGATAGGCAAATCATGTATTAATGTAAATATTTTAATCTGCTGATATCTGTTGATAAATTCTGTCGTAAAGTACAAAGGGGGTTACTAGAGCCGTGCTCTTGCGGCAGCTGATCAAAGGTAGGGTAGATAATATGCCAGCACAAGAACACTCTTGACTTCGAAGGTGTTAAATTTGAATTTATTTATATTTTTCCCGTTTCTCTTCAGTCATCGATTTCCGAAGCGAAGAGAAATTAATGAAATATACTGCGTTTGTTATCCCTCGGTAACTGAGGATGACTTTGGGATTGACGTATGGGCATGCAGTGGTCCAGAGATTTATTTTAGAAATTTTTCCAAGAATTTAAAATGAATAATAGAGTAAAAGGTAGATAAGCATACAAAGATTTCGTAAAATAATTTAGAAATAATCAAGAATAAATGTGTATTTTTAAATAAACAATGTGAGTTCCTAGGTCGATAGATATGGAAAATTAAAAATCATTATAAATCCCCTACCTGAAAATTTGCAAGCCCTTTATTGTTACCGATGATTTTGTTTAATTATTAAGGTCTTTGTACTGAAACTTTTCTCCATCCCACCGAACGCACAACACATAAAAGGGTAAATATAAAGATATTCTACCTACCTATTCTTGTAATTTTAAGGCCAGCACCCGGCTGCATATTGATTCTTATTGACTTGGATTTCGGGCCATACTAATACAACGACAGGATAGTGTACCATAACATGTTCTGCATCGTTTTAGAACAAATTAAGCGTTCTATAAAATGGTTTATGTTTTTCTCTCTGGCTCAAACAACGGAATCATTTAGACTTGACATTTTAATACCAAATATTAATATTATTTATTTATAAAATAAAAAAAGAGGGAAAACAATATCAATACGTTACCTTTTAAGCTTTGCAAGCGAATTCCATTCAACTACCACGATACTAATCAAGAATATACTTTTATAACTTTTAAATTATGATACTTATTATAAGAAAATATGAATTCCCATTGTTATTAATAGTAAGTCGTTATTTCAACGCAGAAGTATTTTTTAATAATATTTAAGTGATTCACATTTTTTATGATAATGGGCCTTCAATTTTTTGTTTTTATCCCCGAGAAAGGTTTATTATTTATAATAATTTAAAATGTATTTAAAAACACACTGAACCAATGTCCTCAATAAAGATTTTATTTTTACGGACTTACAACTTTAAGTCTTAAAGCTTTCACAAATTTTGACTTGAGCATTGGCTCCGCTTAGTAACCCCGCGAACCTTCTCACAGAACTCAACAGAACTAAATGAGCGAACATCCTTTAGTTGCCTTTGCTGTATATTTAGCACGGTGACGACGAAACAGTGTTCCATCATACTGGTGAGTATGCGTGTTTCCATACACTTACGTGTGGGTATTTGTTGGTCGATGTTGAATTGCTGCTGTGTGAGTGAAATTATAAACGGAGTACGGTACTTTGTAAAACCTGAATTGATAGGTAACTTTTTTTTAACATTTTGTTGTATATTTTGAAAGATATAAACTTGTAAAATTGATTAAGATGACAAAAGTATTAAGTTTTGCAACTGTGATTTTATTAAATGAAAAACTGACAATGGTATATGTGGATACTTATCTACAAAAACTCACATATCAAATTTATTATAGTTTTGATTTTACCAGGTCAATTTATGATGGTTCCTAAACGCTGCAAGTGTAGAAATAATCTGTTTAGTTTTATTATATCTTATCTAAACTTTACCAAACCAAGTTCATCAACGATAAATTTGTGCGCCTACAAAAATATAATTGACAAATTCAAGTACCAATTAGATCAGAACAGCAAAATTCCATTGTATTGACAACAACGTCTTTTACGAAAAAAAAATTAATTAACTGTTCCTTTTATAACTTAAGGACACAGCCGTTAATAAATATAAAAAGTAGTATAGGTTGGTGCGAAGTGTGCACGGGGAAATTTTTTCAATTCTTGGACAAGCCGCCTAAGAAAAGTAATTTGATTTGTGAAACTGTTTTTATACCCCTCATATTGTATTCATTGTATCCGTTGGAAAGTATGTAACAGGTAGAAGGAAGTGCAGAAGGCGGACTATTATTGGTTCAAGTCGTAATGTTGTGAGAAATAATGGATAAAACTTTACTGCTCAAAAACACATTTTTACGTGGTTTCATAATATATATATATATTCTTTTATCTGTATACCCATGCAAACAAATTATAAATATTCCTGATGGGAATAATCAGCCACTTAAGCCCATTTCTATGCAAACCATTTAAAAGTTAATTGTACAAAACTTTTTCTATTGCAGTTAATTAAAACAGTACCATAGTTGCCATTGTATTAAAAAAAAAACATTTTTACACTTTCCTTGTCAAGAGATCAAACAATTTTGTACGATTTGGAAATTAAAATTTGAATTTTATAAGAATTAATAGCTTCCAAATAAGCGTCTGTTAATATGCAAATATTTTTAGTTTTGAAGGTACTTTCCAATCGTATCTACACTCATAGCAAAATTAACCCTAAATTTTAGAAATTCGCCTTTAAACTTTATTTTTTCTAAATCCAAGAAAAGATTTATAATTTCAAGGAATTTTTTTCTCAAAACAAGAAAACTTTTCTTAAAGCAAGAAAGTGTTTCTCAAATGTAGAAATTGTCGCCATAAACTAAACTCACCCTAAATCCAAGAAAGAATTTCTATATTTTAGTAAAAATGGTACTTGTTTTTAGAAAGTTTTTCGGACCGTTCTCTTTGAATACATAAATGCGAGTATAGAGTAAACCAAACAAGAAAGGAAAGCTAACTTCGGGCGGAGCCGATGTTGATATACCCTTTGCAGAATACTCTGTAAATTATATTCTCCAAAATTATTCATATGATGAATTCTTAATACTCATGAAAAATCCCAACTTCCTAACTTTAAAAACAACAAAGTTATGGCATTTCCGATCAATCAGTTATGTAGCGGCTATAGAATATAGTCGGCCGATCCTTATAAAATTTGATAGGTCGGATTGATTGGCCAAAAATAAAGCCCATAGAAAATCCCAATTTCCGAACTTAACAAACACCAAAGTTATGACATTTCCGATCAATCAGTTATATGGCATCCTTATGAAATTTGGTAGGTCGGATTGATTGGTCAAATATAAAACCCATAGGAAATCCCAGTTTCCTAGCTTTGCCAAACACCAAAGTTATGGCATTTCCGATCAATCAGTTATATGGCAGCTATAGGATATAGTCGGCCGATCCTTAGGAAATTTGGTAGGTCGGATTGATTGGCCAAATATAAAACCCATAGGAAATCCCAGCTTCCTAAGTTTACAAACACCAAAGTTATGGCATTTCCGATCAATCAGTTATATGGGAGCTATAGGATATAGTCGGCCGATCCCCGCCGTTCCTACATATATACTGCGTGCAAAGGAAAGAAGGGTGTGTGCAAAGTTTCAATTCGATATCTTTAAAACTGAGAGACTAGTTCGCGTAGAAACAGACAGACGGACAGACAGACGGACAGACGGACAGACGGACAGACGGACATGGCTATATCAACTCAGGAGGTGATCCTGATCAAGAATATATATACTTTATAGGGTCGAAGATGTCTCCTTCACTGCGTTGCACACTTTTGACCAAAATTATAATACCCTCTGCAAGGGTATAAAAAGTGTGGAGAAAGATGTGTCAGAAGATGCCTGAAATTAATGTTACCAGATTGATACTTTGACTAAGCCCCTTAATTTGAACACACCTCAAAGAAGCAATCGTATACTTATATACTTGTTACGCCTAAACAAGAGATACAATCATTATGTTTGCTACTGCTTAATCCTTTGGTGAGGACATCATTTTTTTTCATTTTCGGACGTTGATGCACTATGATCAGCGCAAACAAGTGGCCCCTACGACACCAAGCAGTGCTTGTTGCGCGCGGAGCCTAATAGGCGTAAAAACGAGATCGCGAGAAGTTAAAAGCACAATGTAGAAGCGGACAGACTAAGATTAGAAATACGTACGAGACTAATACTAATACTAATTTTGTGCTAAGTAAGATAAAATTAATGATTTTAGGCTTGGCAAAGAGTCGGTATTAGAAATAATGTGGTATAGTCTATTATAGTCGTTACACAGTACTCTAAACGGTTCATGCATATCAAAGTTAGATCTACAAATATTTAATGTAAGAGGAACATAGTTCCTGGTAATTCTATTAGGCACGGAGAAGCTTATAAGGCTTGCATTCCAGTTAAGGCCCCGTAGAGCAGATAATAAAAAGTTCCTTTGCACAGACTCTATCCGGTCTATATGTACACCATACTGAGGACTCCAAACTGCAGAACAGTACTCCAGGATTGGACGGACTAGTGAAATGAACAGAGTCGTTGTAACATAGGGATCATCGAATTCCTTTGACCACCTTTTAATAAATCCAAGTACTCCCCTGGCTTTGTTCACCATAGAAGTAATATGGTCACAAAACTTAAGTTTAGGGTCAAGGAGGACGCCAAGGTCATCAACATGCGTAATTCTAGACAACGCGCAACCACCCAGCGTATACGTTGCATATTGTGGGTTCACCCGAAAAAATGTCATTACTTTGCACTTAGCGCTATTTAAATCCAAAAGATTTTCACAACACCATGTTTAAAAAGCGTTTAGGTCAGATTGTAAGTCTGAACTGCTAGAAATTTCGTTGTATTGAAGGCATAACTTAACGTCATCTGCGTACATAAGGACACGCGACTTTATCAAGACTAGAGGGAGATCGTTTATAAATAAAATAAAAAGAAGTGGGCCAAGTTGGCTTTCTTGTGGGACGCCTGAAGTAACTCGGATCAAATCAGAGATCGAGTTTTTAAAGAGGACCCGTTGAGTCCTACCACTCAGATAACTTGAGATCCACGTTAGAAGATCACATGGAAACCCTAATAAGTCTAGCTTTAATACAAGAAGCGAGTGATTTACTGAATCAAACTACGTCAGTCTGCATGTTCTTTCTGAAGCCATTTATTACAAAAGACGTTAGCTCCAAGAGGTTTGTCGTCGTAGATCTTCGCCTTATAAATCCATGTTGACATGGAGATATAATCGATCTACAAAAATGTTGCAAATGGGGTGTAACAGTAATTCGAAAAGCTTTGGGATGGCAGATAATTTGGATATGCCTCTGTAATTACTTGTATTGCATTTATTTTCTTTCTTATGAAGGGGAATGACAAATGACTCCTTCCAAATAAGTGGGAAATTAGATGTTTTTAAAGACAAGGTAAACAATTTGACCAGAGGTCTACACGGAGTTTCAGCACAGTACCTCAGCACGCAGCCTGGAACTCCGTCCGGACCCGGTGAATAGACAGGCTTAACTTTATGGAGATCCAAAAGAAGGGAGCTTTCGCTTAACCTCGGACAAAAAATCAAGTTCGACTTGGGTAAGGCATTTGAATAAGACGGATTTGGACGGGATAAAACAGAATATGTTGTCTGGAAAAACTGGGCAAATAGATCGGCAATTGCCTGATCAGAATTTGCCGTAGAGTTTTGGAATGATAGTGATGCAGGGTAACAGGCTGATTTACGCTTAGTGTTAACAAAATTATAAAACTGTTTTGGATCTTGTGAAAATTGGACCCTACAACGAGTCAAATAGCTTTTATAACACCGGGCGTTAAGCACGATAAAATTTGACCGAGCCCTTAGGTACCGAGAGAAGGCAGATTGTGAACCGCACATTTTAAATTTATTGAAAAGTCTGGAGTTAATATTTTTTAGGTGTGACAACTCTTTATTAAACCACGGAGGTTTATTTGAAATTGACGGATAGTATAACGGAACACACAGATAAAAGAAGGAATTTAATGCATTATAAAAGATATTAACGGCCTTAGCCACGTTAGTGCATGAATAAAATTCGGACCAGTCATAGCCGGATATAAAAGTATTTAAAAGATGAAAGTTTGCCTTACGAAAGCAGCGGATTCGTTAAACGGACTTTTCGGATTTTTTATTCAGCTCTGTTCTTGCGTCTACAGTCAGCTCTAGAGTTGGATGATAAGGATCTTCCGGTTGTGTAAGTGGTGACGTTCTTGATAGGCAAACGCCTTCTGAATTTGAAACAAAACACAAGTCCAGTAAACTTCCTAAGGAGTTCTTATCATGGTTCACTTGGGATAGCGCAATGTCAAGCAAGCCGTCAATAAAGTCATGCTGCGCTAAAGGAAGTAAAATATTAGAGTTTTCGTCAGGGGATCATGTCGCACTAGGTATATTAGTATCCCAATACTAAAACCCAATACTATTAACTGATATCGATCAGAAAATTTTTTGGAAATGAACTGAATAACGGAAAGGTGATTTGCGTAAATAGGGAACTCAGATGATGGTGGGATATATGAACAAGTAATATATACAAAACTACCGGGAAACGATAATTTTATACCTAGGAATTCGATGTCATAAAATTCTTCGAAAGTTAGTAATTCAGACGAAAAGGTGGAGTCGACAGCAATCAGGACTCCACCTCCCCGTCTGGTCTGACGATCAAGCCTATAAATTGTGTACTTACCCGGGAGAATTTCGGAGCTAAGAATATCCGGCCTTAACCAGGTCTCTGTACATACCATAATATTATATGGGAAAGAAAAACTATCCGAATACAATTTAGTCAGCTTACTAAGTAAGCCTCTTGTATTTTGATAGCAAAGAAGAAAAGAGGAGGCTAGTTTTTTGGGACAGAAGAGGATGTGGATGGCGCTGGGGATGGTTCTTTAATGGTATTTTCCATTTCCCCTGAACTATTCTTTTTTCTGTTAGCTTCGTACTCAAAGAGCAAAAAGAGCACAAAGAATACCAATCTTAAATGATGATACTTTCCTAGCATAAGAAAATTTAAATTGTTCGCCCTTCAAGTCATAAACTTGGATTTTGTTACGGATATAAGCCGTAATATCCAGTGATGAGAGGTCTGGGGCGATCCGTGAAACAAATACATGTTTTAGCTGGGGCACCCGAACACAAGTAACCGTTTTTGGTACAACACATGCAACCCTTTTTGGTACTTCAGAATTTGTATCTGTACTACCAGTATCGGCCGGTAATCCGGACGTTAAGTCTACATGAGGTGTTGGGGCCACTACTTTATTTTGATCGGACAGAGCGGAAGTACCTAGCGGAGCCACATCGATTCCAGCAACTTCGGATACCGAATCACTTTTTGCCCCCGATCTTAGTACCATTTGAGTGGCGTCTAAGATTGGCAGCTGAGCTGGAGTCGAATCGCGGGCAGCAGGTTGCACAGAACCTGCCATAGAATCCCCACCGACCGCGACTTTTTTGCGCTTTGGGGAATCGGGCTCAGCTTGCATGCGGCTAGTGAGCTGAGCTTCAAGCGCCACGAGCAGGTCCGTATTTTTACGGCAGTTCCGGATTAATTCCGTAACACTGCTTTTTGTGAGCCGCCTAATAGTTATTGCCTGGTTCTCGTATACAATGCATTCATCGCAGTAGTAGCGTAGGCCACTCCTCTTATCGATGGCATCACGAACCAGGCCAGAATAGCCAAGACACTTTGCGTGATAAATTTTATCACATGTATGGCAGGGAATACTTTGCTGTCCAGCCGAGATAACTTTCTTGCAATTTTTTAATGAACAGAAAGCCATTTTCGCTGACCACGGACCACTGTGCACTATAGCGGACAAAAAAATCGAAAGCGCTCTAAAACTTTTTAATGAGAGATCAAGCAGTGCGACAGAGCGGGAGCGAAACACCGAATAACTTTGATGTTAGGCACCACGAAACGATATAGAAACAAAAAGAGAGAGAAAGCGGGATTATTAACCGATTAACTCCGGTATAAAACACCTCTGAGAGATATGACCGTTGGAGTGCGTGCCGTTCCAACAGCGCTCAACGACGAAGAGATAGACTGAAAAGAGGGGCAATAGAAAACAATAACAACAAACCAGCACCGAATTAAATTATGATAAAAACTTTTTGTTTACTAAACACAAGTTAATCACGATGCACTCGCGAATCGAACGGAAAGTTGTTAGAAAACACTTAAAGGTGTAGAAACGTTAAAGAGATTTAAGTAAACCCCGGTGATTTCAATAAGAAAAATGAAAATTCGGAGCGCAAAACAAAAACACGACCGTTCTCTGTGAAGACGCACTGAACCTCGGGCATCTTCTCAGTTGGCATGTATGCAACCGTAATATCACCACTCTTCTCCTCCTGGATAAAGTGGTGGCGCACATCGATGTGTTTCGTTCGAGGATGAAAACCGAAACCTTTTATCAGTTGTTGTGCGCTTTGGTTGTAGTTGAAGATTTGGACCGATCCACAAGTAGATCCGATCCGGTTAAGAAGAGCCTTGAGGTACAGCGCCTCTTTCACTGCTTCCGACATCGCCAAGTACTCTGATTCGGTACTCGATAATGCAACGGTACGTTGCTTACGCGCCTCCCAAGATATAATGCTTGCCCCGAATAAGAACGTCGGTCCGATAGATTGGACCCCCAGTCTGCATCCACGACACCATAAATGTCATCTCCAGTTTTCTTGAAGAGTAACCCAAGTGTCTTCCTACCTTTTAAGTAGCGTAGGATACACTTCGATGCCTTCCAGTGCTCATCTGAGTAGTTAGAGTTAAACTGACTCAAGAAATTCACTGCGTACGCGAAGTCTGGTCGCGTAGAAACTGCAAGAAACATTAAAGAACCAATTAAGCTTTGATAAGGATACCGTTGCATGTCCTCCTCGTCTGGGTTCTCTGGTCGCTTTAGTGCTGACTTTGCCTCGATCGGCGTGATAGCCATCTTGCAGTCTTCCATTCCGTACTTCCGAAGAATGGCGTCGATGTACTTCTCTTGTCTGTCAGGACTGTCTGCTTTCGCTTGTCCTGTTTGAATTCGATGCCCAAGCATGAATTGACTGGACCAAAATCTTTCATCTTGAATGCTGCTCCCAGATGGGCTTTAGTCTCTTGCAACCAATAGGGATGATTTGACGCCAAAAGCAAATCATCTACATATATAGTGGCCAGTAGAAGTTTTCCTTTTCCCTGTTTGATTTCCTTAAGCTTCTCTGTAAGCTTGCAATACCAACGAAGCCCCGATTGACGAAGCCCGTAAAGTGCCTTTCGTAGTAAGCATACTGGATCCTTCAATTGTTTTAGGGATTTTCGCCAGAAAACTGCTGCCTTTCTGTACTCTTTAGATGCTAGCTCCTGCTTCGATCCGATTTGGGAACCCGATTCCAGTTTTGCCATGAATTCGCTAAAATTCTCTGGAATGTCCATAAATACATTTTCTTCACCGTTTAGGTAAGCGGTGACGACGTCCATTTGATGTATTTCCATGTTATATTCTGCTGATAGTGCTGCCAAAAGTCGTACTGACGTGAATCGCGCTACAGGTGAGTAGGACTCAAAAAAATCTCCTCCAGGTTTCTGAGCATAACCCTTGGCAACCAAACGGGCCTTCTTTTTTCCCAACGAGCTGCCGTCATCCTTTGTTTGGAAAACCAGCTTGTTTCTAATTACCTTGCGATTCTCCGGGCGTTCTGTTATCTCCCAAGTTTTGTTGAGAACTTGAGCCATAAACTCGTCTTCCACTGCGCGTGTCCAGTTTACTGCCTCTTCAGATTGCAATGCTTCAGTTAAAGTTAGAGGATCGCCTGTAGCCGCTAAGAATGCCATTTCACATTCCTCAAATGCGTCCTCAATTGACGTTTCATGTTCTGCAGGATCTCTGTTAGTGGTTGCCCCTTCCTGCTCTTTTTGATATACTTTTCGTGGCATTCCACGCTTCCCGGTTCTAAGCAATTTTGGGCGTCCTTTGCCCCGCCTCTCTACAACAGGAATCTCCTCTTCGATTTCGCTGCTGCTTGAGGATTCATCTACTTGTTCGTCCGGTAAGTTATTTGTCATCTGAATGCTTACTTCTCCTTCAGGTTCGTTCTCGTAAAATTCTTCATAATGACTTTTGAATACAGATGTATTCAAAAACTTTACGTCATTACTCACCACTATGGATCTCCTTTTTGGGGAGTATAATCGATAGGCCTTCGATTCTGCAGCATAACCAACTAATATTCATTCCTCTGATCTTGACCCGAAATTTCCCTTATTTGTGCCTTTTATTAATGCATACGCCTTTGTTCCAAACGTGCGTAAATACATAACCGTAGGAATTTTACCTGTCCAATAAGTGTAAGGCAGCTCTCCAAATAGAACCTTTGTTGGGCACCTGTTCCGTAGGTAGCAAGCTGTGCTGATAGCTTCCGCCCAGAATGACGGTGAGGCTCCCGCTTGTTTCATCATACACCTGGCCATTTCTACCAGTGTACGGTGCCGCTCTGCCACGCCGTTTTGTTGTGGAGTATGTGAGGCAGACAGACGTCGACTAATCCCATTTAATCGCAAGAAATTGTCGGATTCTTTATTTCGGAACTCTGTTCAATTATCGCTTTGTAACTGTTTGATTTTATTTCCGGTTACATTTTCAGCTAATGCTTTAAACGATTTAAACGCTTCTAACACTTCTGATTTTTGCTTTAAATAAATAGACCGAACTATATCGCGAATAGTCATCTATAAATGTAACAAAGTACTTGCAGCCACTTATGGACTGTGTGCGCATTGGTCCACACACGTCACTGTGCACAATTTCTAGAGTTTTCTTCGATCTCTTTTCTGTAGAACTTTTATAAGAATTTGCCGTTTGCTTTGTTTTTCATTTTCTTTTATGTTCATTCCGTGAACTTTTCCGCATATCGACATCTTCTTTAAATCTTTTTCATTTAGATGGCCAAATCGACGATGCCATGTTTCTATTTCGCCTTGTTCTTCGTTTACTTTGTTTGCTTGGTTCCTTTCGGTACTCAAGTAATACAAATTTCCGTATTTCTTCGCTCGAACCCAAATTTCATTATTTTTCTTTATAATTAAAGCGTCATCTTTACGAAATCGCACTTCGTAGCCCTTTTTCGTTATTTTGGAAACGGAAAGTAAATTCTGGCGAAGGTCCGACACAAACAAAACGTCTTTAAGAGTAATCTCTTCATTTCTCTTTCCTTGTATGTCAATTTTCACATCACTGACACCGTTAACCTTTGTTGTATTACTATCGGCCAAATGCAATGTTTTTTCAACACTTATTATTTCCATGAACATTTTCTGTCCAGGCACCACATATTATTATGCCCTTCGGATATGTATGCGTGTTCATTTACGTTCATTGTCATCTCCTTTTTGAACCGATTTCCGTTGTTTTCGCGTTCCTCGATTTTCGCACTAGCGTTCTCTTTCGGTTTCACTCGGCAATTTCGTGCAAGATGTCCGACTTTGTTGCACACAAAACATTTTCTGGTCTCCTTATGAGCTTTCTTCTCTTTGCCGATTCCCTTTCGGTTTCCGTACAGTGCACTCTGTTCCTCACGATTACTCTTCGTTTTTCGCACTTCCGATTCCTCCAATATTTTAACACGAAGCACATCTGGACTTGGTAAGTCGTCTCGCAATAAGAGAATCGCGAGCAAATCATCGCCAATGGCTACTCCGATCTCTTTCAACTTCTTTATCGAAAAAACCGTTGATATGGAGGCGTGCGTCGTCTCCTTCACTCATTCGCGACAATGCTACCCGTTTTAACAAGCTGGCCTTTCGCACCGGCACCTTTGATTGAAATGTTCTTTGTAATTTCAACCAATATTCACTTGATGTGGTACAATCCTCGATTAGTCCTAACTCAGATGTACTTATCGACAGAAGTATATCTGCACGAGCTCTTTCGTCTTTTATGGTTCATTCTGCCAGATCTTCTTCATCACTGGGGCACTTTTTCGTACCATTCACGTATGGCCATAAATCGTTTTTTAGAAGTATAGCACACATTTGCAACTTCCATGTATCGTAGTTCTCTGGGTTTAGCGGCTCGATCCGCACATATGTACCCGCCATTTTTCACAGCTTCTATTTTCATTTCTCTTTTAATCAGCTTCGCACTTATTTAATTTTGTCTCTTTGATACTAGACGTCCTGGGCCCATAACCTGTTGGGATTTCTCCCTAACGCAGGTGCATAATATTATTCGGACTTATCCGGATAACCAAACGCGAGCTCGGCCGTTCTCTTTGAATACATAAATGCGAGTATAGAGTAAACCAAAAAAGTGTGGAGAAAGATGTGTCAGAAGATGCCTGAAATTAATGTTACCAGATTGATACTTTGACTAAGCCGCTTAATTTGAACAATAACCCTAAAAAATAGAAACGCTTTCTTAAATATAGAAATATTTTCTTAAATATAGAAATATTTTCTTAAATATAGAAATATTTTCTTAAATATAGAAATATTTTCTAAAAAATAGAAAATAATCCCAAAATATAGAAATATTTTCTATAACATAGGAAACATTTTCTAAAATGTCCACAAAATGGTTCTAACCATGTCCGAGTAGCCTAGGGGTTAGAACGTCTGACCAGAAATCTAAGCACCGCAAGTTCAATTTCAGCTGCCGACATCTTTCTTTTTTTTTTGCTTTTTTTTACTTGTGTTATAAACACAGATCAGAAGTAATGCTTAGAACGACTAAAGGTTTTACCTTTTGTGTTTACACGACGTATGTTAGAACTAAAGGTTTTACCCTTTATGGAAAAAAAATTAAAATATTTTTTGTCATATGAAATATCATCTTAGAAAATGGTACTTGTTTTTAGAAATTTTTTTCTTCAAATTAGAAATTCTTCCCTAAAAATTATTTATCCTTAAAAATAGAAAAATTTTCTCAAATGAACCTTAAAAATTCGATAACCCTAAAAAATAGAAACGCTTTCTTAAATATAGAAATATTTTCTTAAATATAGAAATATTTTCTACAAAATAGAAGTTAATCAAAAAATATAGAAATATTTTCTATAACATAGGAAACATTTTCTAAAATGACCATAAAATTGTTCTAACCCTGTCCGAGTAGCCTAGGGGTTAGAACGTCTATCTATTCTTGATCAGGATCGCGTCCTGAGTTAATATAAGCATGTCCGTCTGTCTGTCTGTTTCTACGCGAACTTTTCCCTCAGTTTTAAAGCTATCTTCTTGAAACTTTCCCAAAAGTTGTCTTTCTATTTGCAATAACTGCAAGGGTATATAAACTTCGGCTTGCCGAAGTTTGCTTCCCTTCTTGTTTTAATTTTGTTATGCAAGGGCCTGCCGAAGTTTGCTTCCTTTCTAGCTTTTTTAATTCCAAAATATTTGTGGAACAAAACTTTTTTTAAGTAATTAACAATTTGTATGGTTGCAAAAAATTGCCTGGCAAACGGCAAGCCCATTTTTATGCAATTATATATGCAATCTGGACCTGTAGTTTAATTTTTATTTTGTCGCTTTTTTCCATAAAAGTTGGACCACTTGTTTCAGTTAAAAACCATCATTAAATAGTGAAATTAACACATTCTAAAGTTCAATAAGCTTGTAGTGCCAATAATTCATTTCATTCTTGTGGGTATTGAGTATTGTGGCACAGCATTCTTAAAAGTCAACATGATTGCTGTGCCAATAATAAATTTCGTCCCTATATGTACGATGCACGTCCAGAAAGTAGAGTCCAGGAGGTGCTTCGTAGGGTTGGCCGTGTGAGGTCTTGAAGCGAATGACGGTGCGAATTCCGCACTTGGCGGGAGACACGATCGACATTTTTCGCGAAAGATGCTACTGCGTTAAAAGTTTTCAACACACTCACCTGGTCTCGTTTTGAAGAGGAGGGGTCAAGCTACGCGGCAGTTTTGCTAATATGTCAAAAAAGTATTCCCTACAGCTGTGAGAGCACCAGTACACTGAAATTATAATAACCTCTGCAAGGGTGTAAAAATAAGATTGGCACGTGCTAAATTAAAAAGCATATTATTAGTTTAAGTCCGCATTTTGTACACCTATACCTGATCATATAGGAAGGCCAAAGTCTCCCGGATAAAGCATCGATTAAAAAGATAATTATTAATCTTTTTGATCAAATCCATTGTCAGTCAGGGATTTACCACAGATGCAAGTATCCAACATGTGAATGGGTGCCACAATTTTCAGTTAATATAATTGCGAATCAAGTTCTGTATATTGCCTTCCCAGTTCCCAACAATTGCATCGGTCAGCATGTTTAATTTCACAGAGTATTTTAAAATTTCATGTTACATGGATTTTATTCTGAAGTCTAGTTCTTAGATCAAAAAACGAGTTTACCAGCGGAAAAACTTAAATCGAGCCAGTGTGCCAGCATTTTTAAGATTTCATTGGAACTAAGGGTGCCACGTTCGTACCATCAATCACCTAGGTTTCTTGACAGACAGTTGAAATTCAAAAATGTTATTTACGGGAAAGAGCCTTTAAAGGATATTCTCATCTACCTTAGCAAGACAAATCTGCCTATGTACAATGAAATTATGAAACAATACCATTTAAATTTATTATTTTTATTACATTTTTTTAATTTACTAATAATTATTTGGTAATTTGTAGTCATAGCTGCGATAAAGTCTTGGTTTTTATACCCTTGCAGAGGGTATTATAATTTCAGTCAAAAGTTTGCAACGCAGTGAAGGAGACATTTCCGACCCTATAAAGTATATATATTCTTGATCAGCATCACCATGAGAGTCGATCTAGCCATGTCCGTCTGTCCGTCCGTCTGTGTGTCTTTCCGTCCGTCCGTTTCTACGCAAACTAGTCACTCAGTTTTAAAGCTATCTGCTTGATATTTTCCCAAAAGTTGTCTTTCTATTGTAGGTAGTATATAAGTCGCAACGAGCCGGATCGGGCCACTATATCGTATAGCTGTCATATAACTGAACGATCGGAAATGCCATAACTTAGGTGTTTTTAAAGTTAGGAAGTTGGGATTTTCTTTGGGTTTTATTTTTGGCCTGAACGATTGGAAATGCTATATCTTTGGTGTTTTTAAAGTTAGGAAGTTTATGAGTATTAAGAATGCATCATATGAATAACCGATCCGATTTTGCTGAATATAATTTACAGAATATTCTGCAAGGGTATATCAACTTAGGCTCCGCCCGAAGCTAGCTTTCCTTTCTTGTTTATTTTTATGCAATTATATTCTGTTATTTTAATATACCTGTATGTCAAATGTAAGTCCTTTTGTCGCCTTTTTATACCCTTGCAGAGGATATTATAATTTTGGTCAAAACTGTGCAACGCAGTGAAGGAGACATCTCCGACCCTATAAAGTATATATATTCTTGATCAGGATCACCTCCTGAGTTGATATAGCCATGTCCGTCTGTCCGTCTGTCCGTCTGTCTGTCCGTCTGTCTGTTTCTACGCGAACTAGTCTCTCAGTTTTAAAGATATCGAATTGAAACTTTGCACACACCCTTCTTTCCTTTGCACGCAGTATATAAGTCGGAACGAGCCGAATCGGCCGACTATATCCTATAGCTGTAATACAAATGATTGATCGAAAATGCCATAACTTTGGTGTTTGTAAAGTTTGGAAGTCGGGATTTTCTATGGGTTTTTTTTGAACCAATGTTCAGTCATTGAGATTTTTCAACGACTATCCTTTAAACTCGAAATAATACCGCCGATATAATTAGTTAAACGTTATAATAAGAATTTTTATTGTTGCGGATAATATTGGAGGATACAGAAAATATATGCCAATATATTGAGCGCGCGCAATGAATGTACATGAGATAGTGATCCCGCTTTAGATAATTAGCGCAGATAAAGCTCTCTATCGGACGATGCTGCCGATAAGCGCTGAAGTCGAGCGGCCGAGAAAGAGAGAGAGAAAGAGTCGGCTTGCGACCAACGAAGGCGAGAACATAAGCAATTAGTATGTAATACGAAAGCTTTGTTTGAGCTTTATCTATAAATTAGGTGGCGGCTGCTGCTTGTCCCTACATTCTCCCCCCAGTTGGGCCTGGCTTCCAACTTCGTCCTTAAGGGGCAAAAGGCACAGTTTAGATACTGCGCGCTTGGTGGTTCCAGATGAAGTTCTGATCACCGCCACTCGAGCCACTCCGTCCCTACCAGATACCAGTTCCATGATTCTAGCGAGCGGCCACTTCATCGGGGGTAGTTTCTCGTCCTTGACCAGCACCACATCGTTGACTGCCAAAGCAGGGCCGGAGGTACGCCATTTGGAGCGTTGCTGAAGGAGGCTTAAGTATTCCTCTTTCCATCGGGACCCGAAAGACTGCTGCAGAAAGGACACACGCTGCCAACTGTCCAGACGATTGAAGTTTAGCTTTGTAACATCAGGTTCGATTAAACTAGATGGCGGACCTCCAGTTGTGCTGGCGTTAGAACATCGAGGAATGCAGGATCTTCTGAAAGAGGCAATATTGGTCGTGAATTTATGACAGCACCAATGTGGCAAAGCAGAGTTCGCAGCTCCTCAAATCCAAGAATCGAGGACCCCACAGCCCGGTAAAAATGATGCTTGGCAGTTTTGACTGCCGCTTCCCAGAGTCCGCCGAAATGCGGAGATCGAGGAGGAATAAAATGCCATTCGATGGACTCAATCGCACAAAACTCCAGAAGTGTCCGCTGATGCTCGTCGCTGATAAAGAGCCGCCGCAGCTCACTTAGCTCGTTTCTAGCTCCAACAAAATTTGTAGCGTTGTCCGACCAAATGTGTTGTGGCTTTCGGCGGGTGCATATAAACCGTTTTAGTGCCTGCAAGAACGCAGTAGTGGATAGATCCTTTACGAGCTCCAAGTGGACGGCCTTTGTAGCAAAACAAATGAAGACGCTCACGTAGCATTTTACCGGAGCCTTATTACGAACTTCTGGCTTGTAATGGAATGGCCGACAAAAATCCACGCCAGTGACTCCAAAGACTTGGCAACCGTTGACTCTTTGATTCGGGAGATCAGCCATAATGTGCTCCAGCAGGCGAGGCTTGGACCGGAAGCATCAAATGCATTTGTGCAACGCCTTCGTCACCGTTTTCCTCCCCCCAATTGGCCAATATTGGGATCGAATCATAGCCAAAAGAGCACGAGGTCCCGTGTGTAAAATTCGCTCATGGAAATCAACACTTATAGCAAGAGTGGCTTCTATAATTGGATGACGACTATCAAAATCCAACGGCCAATTCTTCAGGCGACCATCTACACGCAGTAGACCGAACTTATCCGAGAAGGGTGAAGATGTGGCTGGACGACGATATCTCTTTGCCATTCTGAAGCGAACTTATATCAAACCAAAAATGCAGCCGCTGTACCAACCGCAATAAAAGTGGAGTTCCAGACTTGATATCTCCTGCGTTGATTCCCTTGTGGCGTATTCGATGACAAAACTTGTGCACATAAGCAAATACCCGCTGCAGAGATGAGAAGGAATTAGCGTACTTGGAGGCAGCTATTATGTCCACATACGGCGACTGAATGAGCAAAACCTTTGCGCGCAGTTCCAGGGTCGGCCTCTCACCTGGGACCGCAACTGGCCACTCATCTTGAGGACCAAGAAGAAACGGAGGACCATGTGCCCACAGCTCATCAACGATCAACTCATTAGGAAGAGCACCACGGGACAGGATGTCCGCCGGATTCAAGGACGTGGGAACATAGCGCCACTCCATCGTTCTGGTTAACTCCTGGATCGTCGCAACTCGATTGGCAACGAAAACATTAAACCAAATCGCACCAACAATAATGCTTCCCAGCGTACATCTTCAGATTAGCTACTTCTGACATAAGCCGCGCCAGCAATTCTGCTCCTGATAGTTCCAGTTTCGGCACCGTAACAGTCTTTAGCGGCGCCACTCGAGACTTCGAGCAAAGCAGGTGACTTCCCGCTCATGTACCCCTTGAGACGACATAAACACAGGCACCATAAGCCTCGATACTAGCGTCACAAAATCCATGAATCTCCAAATCGGTCGGTGATGATAGTGACCATCTGGGAAAATCGGCCCTCTGAGCCATAGCGAAACTGCAGCAAATTTTTTCCCAATCAGAGTGAAGAGTCTGAGGAAGACTCTCATCCCAAGACAACTTCTCACGGCACAGCTTCTGAAGAAAGATCTTTGACCTTGTGATGACTGGCCCGACAAGTCCTAAAGGATCATACAACCGGGCGATTGAGGAAAGGACGATGCGCCTAGTTGGATTTAAGGTTGACTGAAGGCCCTCAAATGAAAATAGCAAGCGATCAGTAGCAGGATCCCAAGCGAGGCCCAGAGTTTTCGTAAAGTTGCTGCCGTCATCAAATCTCAGAAACGACTCCCGATCCTCTTCCGGCACATCAGACAACACCGCAGCTACGTTGGAGCACCACTTTCTCATGCGAAATTGACCCTTGGCAAGGATCCCTGATGTTTGCTGCATGAGGTTGACAGCTTCAGCCACAGAAGCACCTCCAGAAATTAAATCGTCCACGTAAAAGTCGCATCGCAGAATCTCGGCCCCCTTTAGAAACATCGACTGCTCATCCTCGGCCAATTGATGCATTGCTCGCACTGACAAAAATGACGCTGGTTTTGTTCCATAACTTACAGTGTCAAGTTTAGAAACCTGCAACTCGTCCTGGGTGGAATCCCGCCAAAGGATACACTGCAAATGGCTGTCCTCAGGGAAAACTCTGACACATCGGTACATTTTGCAGATATTTCCTGTAATGGCCACCCGATGGTAACGGAACCTTAACAGGATGTGAAGCAACTTTGGCTGTATAACTGGGCCGGACATCAACACGTCATTCAACGAATACCCAGAAGTGGTAGCAGCAGATCCATCAAAAACAACCCTGAGCTTGGTTGTTGAACTGTCCTCTTTCAAAACACAGTGGTGAGGTAGGAAGCACTGAGGAGTGAGGCTCGCATTAGCAGGAACTGCAGACATATGGCCCAACTCCAAATACTCTTTTAAAAACGCAGCATACTGAATCTTCAATTGAGGGTGTCGACTGAGCTTCCTTTCTAGAGAGAGAAATCGACGCACGGCTTGGCGATACGAATCTCCCAGCAAATCAGAACTGCATTTCAACGGCAGCCTCACAGCATAAGCGCCTGACTTGAGCCGAGTTGTTGCACAAAATGCGCTTCGCAATCCAGCTCTTCCTTTGTCCACTTCACTACTGGTTCGGAGCAGTCCTCTATTTCCCAGGACTGGCGGAGCAGACAATCTAAAGGTTCATCCGGCAGGCTTGGGCTCTTCGTGACATCCTTACGAGTGACCTTCTCTCGACAGGTGAACCGCCTCCACACACACCCCATCCAAGTCGGGTTTTCTGCAGCAACGGTAGGCCAGCTGAGAGCTGAACTTGTCCAACAAACAGCAATTCATAAAAGAAGCTGGCTCCGATGAGCAAATCGATACGCTGTGGTCGAAAGAATTCTGGATCAGCGAGATTAAGATTGCATGGTATATTCCAATTGGAGACATCTAAGCAGAAACTAGGCTGGAGATCCGTAATTTTGCCAGCGACGACTGCACTAATAAGAGACAAGTATTCTGAACAGTGAGAACGTAGGAGCACATCAACAGAGAATCCGTCCGTCGCATAGCCGGTATCGCCAATTCCAGACACCGACATGAATGATTTGCATTTACTCAACTGCAGCTGATTAGCCAATCGGGACGTAATCATGTGTACTTGAGATCCAGAATCCAGAAGCGCTCGGCAAGGAACAAAAATACCAGCGCGGCTCCTAACAAGTATGTTCGCTGTTGCACGCAAAGCTATATCGCCGCTACGACCTTGGGCAATTAGAGAGGTTCAGAACCCTCGGATGAGGAGGAAATGGGTAAAGCAACTGGCAGATGGCCGCTAGAAGGCTGCGAGTCCAGAAAATGCAGTAAACTGTGATGCCGTCTCCCACAGCTGTGGCAATTATAAGCGACGCAGTCTCGCAGGTAATGGCCGGTTCTGAGACATTTTCGACAAAGACCAAGTCGCCTAGCCTCGCCTAGGCGGCTCTCAGGGGACAACAGCAGAAACCTTGGACACGCAGGCACCTCATGGGACCTCCCACCGCATAATATACAGGTAGCGGGAGGCGCATTAGTAATAATGAAGGCGGATCTACTGTTATTAGCAACTCTACGTCTTCCCACCTGAGTGCCTGGTGCGTATGCGGCCATGGCCACATCCACAGCCTCGAGAGTCCTGCATCGCTGCTCCAGGAATTCCGCCATCTAGTCCCACGTAGGAATAAGGTCTGAATTTATGGCAGTCTGGCCTTCCTCCCACTTCGCCTGGGTAGCTGGGTCCAATCTTTGAAGAAGCACCTGGACGATGATGCAGCCGGCAATTTGTTGCGTCGTTCCCAAATTCTTCAAGGCCCGCATATGGGCATTGAACTTATCTGGGAATCCTCGTAGACCTGCCACTGAGCCACCTTCCACGACACAGAGGCCTAGAATCTCGTTCACATGAGCCTGAAATATTAAACGACGGTTACTAAATCGCTTTTCCAAAAGACCCAATGCAACGTCATAATTTTCCTCGGAAGTTTCCAAGGACCGAACTGCTTCTAACGCTGAGTCGCGAAGACAGGATCGTAGCCTCTGCAGCTTTTCCACCTTGCTTATATGTGGATTTCCGCCTACCATAGTTGAGAAGATAGATTGGAACTCAGACCACTTGGAGTATCCTCCACTGAAGGTAGGGAGCGGAATAGGCGGCAGAGCTTGAAAGCTGCGACTGAGCCCTGGGTCTGGCATAGAGGAGATCCCGTTGGTGAGAGTTGAGTGAGCAGCCATTTGAGCAGAGCGTCGCAAGGTTTCGTGCTCTATTTCAGCGTGCATCGTCGCGACGAGCTCCGACGCGGTCCATCGCAAGTCGCTGCCGATCTCCGAAAAGTCTAATTCTTCAAGATTCCCGTGGATGGCCTTGAAGTCATCGTACACTGAGCATCACTGGAGCATGGCGTCCTCCACGCTTGAAATTGGGTGAAGGGCTACTTGTATCCTCTTCAAATCCTGGAGGAGAGCATTGGCCTTGCATTTCAAAATAGCACTCCGCGCTGGCATCCATCGCCACTAGTCTCAAATTACGACCAATTTAACAAAGCTAAACTGCAGCGAAATTAGTATTATTATTTTTATTTATTTGTATTTTCGTATTATTTTATTATTTTTTTGTATTATTTATTTTTTATTTTATTATTTAATAATAATTTTAATTTGCTCGCGACGAATACAACCTGTCCCACTGTGCACGGCCGCTAAACTGAAGCCAAATTTAATATTACAAATTGTTTAATAATATTATATAATAATATTTCGTATTTGACCACGGCGGACGCAATCTGTCTCACTGTGCACACAAGAACCGTACCCGAATTAGTGGCTGCATGTTTGTTGTGAGGAGTTAAATAACTCCACACAAAATATCTCAAAAATAACTGCATGGAAAACCTGCCAGTTGCTACTTACGCAACTACTTCGCGTAGTAACGGCAACGCAGGAAAAGAGAGTTTGGAGAAAGCAGTTGGAGAGTACGAGGAGAGAAAGTACAAAGTACGAACCCAAAGAGAGTTTGGAGAGATTGGGAGAGACGGAGCGGAGAGAGGTGCCAGAGCGAGACGGCACTAGTCAAAGCAAGAGCCCAGAGAGCGCAGGCGTGCCGTGAGCAAGGAAGGAACGGTACAGCGCTGCACTGTGGACTTCAGTGTGGTGCCGTGTGCAGAGTGCGAAAGGTCAAACGGTAAAACCGTGGACTTTGGACCTTGGAGTGGAGAGAAGAAAAGGAATGGCCGAGGATTAACGGGACCCGGAGGCCTATATAAACGGGCCCAGCGCTGGAATCAGGACCAGTCATCGAGCATCAAACTACGAGTGAACATCGTCTAGTAAAAGTCAAAGTCAAGAATATACCACCGTGAGAACCAACCGTGAACAAGATCGCTACGTCGAGACGTTCGGGACCGAGCAAGTCACCGAATTGAGACACAGGTAGCTGAGTCCTCGAACGGCAACCCACGGCCAAGTCTACAGAATATCAAGATTGGCTGTAATACCGATTAGTCCGACGAAGTTGGCTGTAATACCGGTCCGTTTAGCTGCATTGGCTGTAATACCGATCAGGCTAGCTGTGCCGGCTGTAATACCAATCAGTCCGGCTACATTGGCTGTAATACCAATTTATTCTAACTGTGTGCGTCTAAGTTGGCTGCAATACCGGTCAGTTTAGCTGTATTGGCTGTAATACCGATCAGACTAACTGTGCCGGCTGTATACCAACCAGGCCGACTACATTGGCTGTAATACCGATTAGTCCAGCTGCGTCGGCCGTAATACCGATCAGTTGTGCCGGTTATAAGCAGATTTAGCTCGGCACGTCAACAACAGCAGAGTGAGCGACACGAGCAGTGGGCCTCAAGGGAGCAACGGGGAACAACGCCACAACCAGTCGCGCAGGACGACGACGTGGACAAGCCGCCAGAGACCGCAACAAGAGCCAAGCCTCAGGTACGATCGCAACAGTCAGGAGGGAAGGCCAGGGTGGAACGTTCGTCTTTCTCTGGGCGCTGGCTATAGGGACTGCTGACGTGATCTGGCCGTAGTACCAGAGCGTCAAAGGAAACTGAGTGAGCGTCTAGCGGGACCGGCCGGGACAGAGCAAGGGACAGGAGGCTGCGGCTGCCAGGACGAAGGTCTCGCGAGCGTGGTGCCTGTTCACCCTAGTCTGAGAACGGTGACGCTTCCCTAAGCCCAACGGTCCAACTCCACGCCCTCGTCTATGAGCGGCAGCGAAAGTACTCGGAGCGACTAGGACCATCAGCAGCAAGGAATCACCGAGCGGCGACGCAGGAGCATCACCTACATAAGATATATTCAAATATTGTCAACCAGAGCCGTAAATAAACGCCTTCTTAACTGAATTCTGAAGTTTTGTTACTGTTAACCGGGCGGTCACGTTTAATATAAATTTGGTGGGACGAACGCACAAATTTCTACTGAGCTAGCCGCACGAATTTCGTAGCGAGCAAACCATAAAAAACAGTTCGTTACATCTGGCGCCCAAAAACGTGATTGTCCCGGCAGTAAAGAAAACACAAAACACCAGAATGGGGAGAAGTTGGATCTACCGCCTCAAGAAAGAGGATTTCACCAATGTGGCACAAAGGCTCGCATTTCCTTGACGGGTAGAACTGAAGACATGCGGAAAGCCTTGGTGGAATACTACAATGAGACGGAAAACAACCCAGAACTCAAAGAACTCTGGTACGAACTAGAAGCTATGTACCCAGAAAAACCAGGTCTAAAAGCAGGTCAGAGAATGGTCTTTTAGATTCGAGGGCACAGGGAAACCCCTTGAATTCTTGGAACAGGTGGAATGGTCCGCGGCACCTACGGGTTGGACTTAGACATGGTACCGCGAGCAATGCCAGAACTACTACAAGGCAGAGCATTAAAGTGGTTTATCTCGAACAACCAGCACTGGAAAACGTGGGAAGACTTTATTGAGAGTTTCCAAACGTTCTTCCTGCCCAGAGGATATTTGGCGAAACTAGAGGACCAAGTCAAAGCTCGGAAGCAGGGATTCAGAGAGCCATTCAAGGATTACATGGTGGACATGCAGACCATGATAAGGCCACTCGGGTACAGTCCGGGGAAAGTACTCGAGGTCATAAGGGAGAACAGCACACCTGACCTACGAATTTCCCTCAGAACGTACAAGATCGACGACCTGGAAGCCCTCATGATCCTGGCCACAGAATACGAAGAGCTCGAAAAGGAGCGGAAAATGTTCTCCCAGGAAAATAAGTTCAGCAGGACAAAGACGACAGTCCCGCCTCCGGTGACATGTAGAAGATGCGAGGATACCAGCAGGCAAGGCAGGCCAGCCGAAACATCGCGAAACACGCAGAAAACAGAATATCAAAGGCAGCATACCAATACTCTATGGAGACCACCAAACACTACCCAGAGACCACAAAGCGCGACAGCAGGAAGCAACCAAACCAAAGAATACATAACCAACCCACAGGAGGCATGTCGCAAATGTGGCGGACACGGGCATTGGGCAAGAGGTTGCCGAAACCAGCGAATGCTATTCTGCTGGATATGCGGAAAGGTGGGAGTGAGATGCATGGAATGCTGTCAGAGAGCGGAAAATGGCCGGCGATCCCAGCCGCAGAGAGGCGAGCGGGGGTCGCACGCGGATTCCTCTCCAATCTAACTGGCAGGCTAATCGAAGAGGAGCAGCAGTTGTCCCAGCGGTGACGATTGGTGGAAACTCGTACAAAGCCACAATCGACACCGGGGCAACAGCGAGCTTTATTAGCGAAGAGCTGGCGGACAATCTGGCTACTCTAGGAAAGATTACACGGACGAGACGGCAAGTTAGGTTGGCAGACGGAAGGTGCAGCGGAATAAGCGCGCAGCTCGAGGTAGAAGTCGCATTCGGCAACAAACGACTGACCATGAGCCTGCTGATATTACCAGGAGTAGTAGACGCACTGGTGCTAGGCTGGAATTTTCTCACACAAGTTGGGGCTGAGATAAAGTGCGCAGGTCACGAAATCCGCATACCGGCCAGGAACAGACACAACGGATGGCTGGAGGAAAAATTGTCAATGGCAGTTGTTCACGAAGACAGCGAGGAAGGAAACATCGAGCAATTCCTAGAAGCAGAGCTGGCAGAATTCCAAACAATGAGCGGAACTTCGAATGTGGCCGAGCACCAGATCACCATGAAGGACGACAAACCTATAAAACAAAGATACTACCCTAAGAACCCTAAAGTTCAAGGGAGATCAATACAAAGGTGGATGAACTTCTGGAAATGGGTTTCATAGAACACTCGAAGAGCCCGTATAGCTCGCCCATAGTAATGGTTAAGAAAAAACCGGCAAGTGGAGATTATGTGTCGACTTCCGACAGATAAACGCGAAATCGGTGAAGGACGCGTACCCAATGCCACGTATTAACTACATCCTGGACCAATTACGAGAAGCACGCTATATCAGCAGCCTGGATTTAAAGGATGGATACTGGCAAATTCCTCTAGAAGAAGCAAGTAGAAAGTTCACGGCGTTCACAGTGCCAGGTAAGGGGCTTTTCCAATGGAGAGTGATGCCATTCGGATTACACTCGGCATCAGCAACATTTCAAAGGGCCTTGGACCAAGTGATTGGACCCGAGATGTCTCCTCATGCGTTCGCGTATCAGGACGACATAATCGTTATCGGACGCACTCAGCAAGAACAAGGACAATCTCAGAGAAGTGTTTCGCCATCTGAAGGAGGCAAACCTGAGAATAAACCCTGAGAAATGTCAGTTCTTCATGCAGGAGCTGCTGTACCTAGGACATCGAGTCACAAGCCAAGGAATCGGTACAGACCCAGACAAGGTCGCGGCCATAGCCCACCTAGAACCACCTGCAACCATCCGTGAGCTAAGGCAGTACCTAGGGGTTGCATCGTGGTACCGACGATTTGTACCAGACTTCGCACGCATCGTTAAGCCGCTCACAGACCTACTCCGCAAGGGCGTAAAGTGGGTATGGACGCAATACCACCAGCAGGCATTCGAGGAGGTGAAGGCGAGACTGGTGTCTGACCCAGTATTAGCGTGTCCAGATTTTGGAAAAACATTCATCCTGCAAACAGACGCCAGCGAATACGGCATAGGCGCGATCCTGACACAAAACACGGAAGACGGAGAGAAAGTTATCTCATACTCCAACCGGACGTTGAACGGAGCCGAGAAAAACTACTCGACAACGGAAAGAGAGTGTTTGGCCATTGTGTGGGCAATCAGAAAACTAAGGCCCTACCTGGAAGGCTACCACTTCAAGGTGGTAACAGATCACATGGCGCTAAAATGGCTGAACAGCATCGAAAGCCCATCCGGAAGAATCGCCAGATGGGCCCTTGAGTTACAACAATACGACTTCGAGGTTGCGTACAGAAAGGGTCAATTGAATGTGGTAGCCGACGCGCTGTCCAGACAGCCGATGCCGGAAACCCTCCGGAGAGCAAAAGAGTTGGTGCAAAATTCGGAATGTAACTGGATCAGGGACATGCGCGAGAAGATAAAGACACACCCGCAGAAATTCCCGGACTATGTGTTCGACGGCGAAACACTGTACAGGCAGATCCCACACAGAGCTGGCAACGAGGATGTGGTGGCATGGAAGTTGTGCGTCCCCAAGGAGCTAAGGGAAAAGGTCCTGCAAGAAAATCACGATGCCCCAGCCGCCGGCCATGTAGGAAGCCGAAAGACGATTGCCCGTCTAGCTGCCAGATACTACTGGCCAGGAATGCAGAGGGACGCGAGAGCATACGTTCGGAAATGCGAAGAGTGCCTAAAATTTAAGCCAAACCAGCGTCAGGCGGCGGGTAAGATGCTGACACAAGTCCCTGAGGAACCATGGGCAACGGTGTGCGCGGATTTTGTTGGACCCCTGCCAAGATCGAAGCACGGTAACCAAATGTTATTGGTTCTAATCGACCGTTTCTCAAAATGGACAGAATTAGTGCCATTACGAACTGCTACAGCAGAAACCCTGCAAAAGGCGTTTAAAGAACGGATAATCGCTCGATTTGGAGTTCCAAAAGTGGTGATTACAACGGGGTGCAGTTTGCCAGTCGGGCATTTAAGAAGTTTCTTCACGACATGGGAATAAAACAACAGTTCACAGCACCATACACTCCTCAAGAAAATCCCACCGAGCGCGCGAATCGAACCGTAAAACCATGATCGCACAGTTTGCCGGACAAAACCAAAGGAACTGGGACGAAAAGTGGCCAGAGATAATGCTAGCAGTTAACTCAGCATATCCGAGTCCAGGATACTCGCCTTCATTTCTAACGCAGGGCAGAGAACCGCGGCTGCCAAACGCGTTGTACGACAGAGAAACGCTGGGCACAGGAAGGCACACAGAGTCACCAGAGGGGAATGCCGAAAAACTGAAGGAAATCTTCGAAATTGTCCGACGAAATTTGGAAAAGGCAGCACAGGATCAAGCCAGGCACTAAAACCTCAGAAGGAGACGGTGGAATCCACAAATCGGCGATGTCGTCTGGGCCAAGGAGCACCATTTGTCTAAAGCGGCGGAAGGCTTCGCGGCCAAACTAGCACCGAGATATGATGGTCCATATCAGGTAGTCGATTTTGTGTCCCCCGTAATCTGCAAAATTCTCCACCAAAGAAGCAAGAAGCAACGCACAGTGCACATCAGCGATCTAAAGCAGCAGGAGGAGACACAAAAAACGAACGAGGACGGAAATACAGGCAGGTCTCAAGCAGTGGACGAATAAAGGATCGGGATTGCGGAAATCCGTTTAATCGTCAGGACAAAGCCGGAGTCAACGGAAAAGGATGTGGACAGGCAGACAGGATATCGTTTAATCGTCAAGCGAATGCAGATCAACCAGCGTCCAAGACCGCATGAGACAATAGCACCCGTTTAGTCGTCAGGCCAAAACCGGAGTCAACAGAGCACGCCTCAACACGAGGAAGAACTCTGATCAAGTCAGCATACACCTAAGTCAACGACGAATAAAGGATCGGTACTACGAGAACCCGTTTAATCGTCAGGACAAAGCCGGAGTCAACGGAAGAGGGAGTTGGATAGACAAGAAGGACGATCTTGCAAATAAAAATAAGACAGATCCCAGACTAGATGGGGCAGAGGCAACCGTTTCTACGTCAGGCCAAAGACCGGAGTCAACAGAGCATACACCCAATAGAAAGGGACATTATCAACGCAAGCATTCACCGGACCTGCGAAACGATCACATACACGTCACCGAGGAAAGGGGAGAGACGGTACGGGGTACCGTAAAGCTAGGAAAACCATGCGTCAGCAACGACCACCAAAAAGTAACTGAAGAGACCGAGCCAAAAACTAAGGAAGACCTAGGCATCGGAGGAGAGTGTCAGCATCAGACACGCAGGGTTAAGAGAAAACGGCCTCCCCAAAAGAGAAGACATAAGCCGCAAAGAGAGCCGATAGGGATATAACGGTACGGCATAAAAGGAATCCCCGAACCCGAGGTTTCATGGTAATGGGAATTGCAAGGGAACGGACAAATCAAACCAAGAAGTCAACATGAGTACCCGAGTTACAAGGGCAGCAGCAAGGAGGCAGGCCGCGCTTCAGCGAGGTCCTGAAGGACCCGTCGCGGAGCAAGGACGGTCGGAGGCTAGGCCGCTGCCTATCTTCCGGCCCACCCAAACCCCGCGGCGCGGTGCCGAGGACGATGGAGCTCGCTCGGAGCCCGAACCCATAGTCACCTCGGACGAGAGCGACATGGAGTGGGCCGAGGACCCGGTCAAGAAGAGGCGGGAGTGGCGCCTAAAGAGGGCCAGGGACCCGAAGGTCGACGCAATCCCGCCGGGATACGCCCGAACATTTAAGGGTGCGGCGAAGAGACCAAGGGGCAGCGGAAGCACCTCGTTGGAGATGGCTGAGGCGAGAGCCAAGATGCTGAGGGACGAGGTCGAGCGGATGCGGACGACGAGAGCCCGATACGAGGACCGTAGAGCAGTGGAGAAGGACCTTGAGACCGCGCAGCAGGAATGGGAGCGGATGAAGCAAGCCGCCGCTGAAGCCATCGTTCAGGAGGCATATCGCCTCAAGCGAGGAGAGGAGAAGGCCCGGAAAGAGGCGGAAGTTGAGGAGGCCAAGAGAAGGGCGGAGGAGGAGAAACGGTCCAGGAACCCCGAATGGCAGCAACGGCTACAGAAGTGGGAAGAGGAGGAACGCCAACTGTGGTCGGGCGAGGTTCTGGTGGAGGCGGTGCCCTTAATCCCAGGAGGGATGCAAGGAATTCCCCCGACTCCCCGATCCGACGACGACGGAAATGCCAGTCGTGGACCCGAGGCCCCGAGCCAGTGGGCCCTGTCGGATGGATGGGTTCCCCACCAGTACCCAAACCCCCATCCCCAAAATTGGCACGAGCCACCTCCGACCCCCCGCCCGCAAGAATGGCCGGAGGATGTCGACCGGGATCCCGCTCCAAGCTCCTCACCACGTCAACAGGAGGCGGAGTTCCCACGCCCACCGAAGTGGACCCCGGCACGACCGCCCACGCCACGGTATGGCCAGGAGGTCCGAGGAGAAGAGCCCGAGGATAGCAGTCCGGATTCCGCTCCCAGCCCCCCTCCAAGTCATCCAGAGGCAGAGCACCCCCACCCACCGAAGTGGACTCCGGCTCGACCGCCCACGCCTCGACACGGCCAGGAGGTCCAAGAGGAGGAACCGGAGGAACACACCCGGGAGGAGGTTCCCAGACCAGGAGGAGGGGAGGAGCAGTGGCAGTACTGCCGGACAGAGATCCCGCAGGCCCACGTCGCGCATGCGCTAAATGCGTTTGTGGCCGGCGGCGTCCAGTGGCGGCAACACACCGTCACGTGGACCTGGCCTGTCAGCGACGAGGCGAAGGCCACGGAGGAGACGGAGACCCCAACGCAGGACACTCCAACAGCAAACCCGCGAGACCCCAGGGTGCGCCGCGAAGACGCCGGGTGGTTGCCGCCGACACCGGAGACGGGAGATGTACTGGAGAAAGGGCCATGGGTGTGGCCGACACCTACGGACAACCCGAGGCCCAAACTCCAAACTGGTGCGGATGGCGTCCCGGACAGAGGGCGGATCCTGGCAGGATATCGCCGAGGAGGAGTGGCCAGTTGGTCTATTGGAGCAGCCGGTGATCAAGCATGCCAGGCGACGAGGGGCCGACGCTGCGTGATGGCAGAGATAGGATACAAGAAATACCGCATCCGTTTGGCGGCCTCTGGCCAAGTTAGTGTACGCCGTTTCGATTGCTAGCCGTATAAAAAAAAAGGGAAAATGATAATAAAAATCAAAAAAAAAATATATATACAAAATAACCCTATCACACACGTAAACACTGACACTGGGACTTGAAACGCGGACAAAACTAGCACAAACACTTAAAATAATAACACCATAAAAAGCCGGGGGGTTTATTTACAAAAAAAAAAGGAGAAAGAACAATTCATCTGAAAAAAACTATAAAACCAATCAGTTGAATGCCAAAACAAAAGCAAAGGCACAACTCACCTGTACATCAAAGAATGGTGGAGAGGGGTAGCTGCTTGGATGAGAGGGGCAGTCCATATATGTCCCAGGTCATCTTTATCTCCTTGGGAAAGCCGTTCAGCTGAAAACAGAAAAGGAAGGCAAATGAGTTGAGCAACAAAAGAAAAAAAAAAGAAAAAGCAAAGGCACAAACTCACGTGTACTTCGAATGATGGGGAGGGGTAGCGGCTGGAGAGCGGGGGGGAACGATCGTGGCGGCAGTCAATCCATTTTATCTTTTATCCTCTCTGTTTTCCATCTCCGCCCGTAGGCGAGGGCCACGGTCCAAGGGCAAGTCGAGGGAAAGGGGGTTTAAAGAGAAAGAAAGTTAAGAGAAAGGGGATATGGGAAATTAAAGAGAAAACTTACCGGCAGAAAAATTCTCCGCGTCATCATGTGCTTAGGGAAGGGGCCCGAGCGATATCGTATAACAGCCGATCGATGGGCACGAGACATTGGAACTATCGGCATATGAGAGGCACACTAATAAACATCGCGATGATGAGGTGGCAACGCCACCCCAAGGTAGTATCGATATGCAAGTCATGTTATCGATCGCAAAGGATTAGTGTGACCAAGACGAACCACAGGAGACCGCGAACAAGGTTGGAGCGGGATATTTAAAATTTCGACGGCAGCATCGGGATTTAAGGAAGCATACATCGACGAGGGAAGCTTCGTGGGAGAAAGTCAAGGAATACGGATCGGCGCAGTGTAACTCAACAAGGAGCTGTGGGCGTCGATGTAAGGATCAAGAAGACTCAAAGGCAACAAGGATACACAGGATAAAAGCCGGAGAATTCGTACGAGAATTCGTACGTCTAAGGATGGAACCAGAGTGGGGGAGAAGAGCGAGAGGACTCGAAGGCTACAAGGATTCACAGGGTAACAGCCGGAGAGGAGGATCGAGCTCACTTTCGTTATCCGAAGAAAGAGGGGAATGTGAGGAGTTAAATAACTCCACACAAAATATCTCAAAATAACTGCATGGAAGACCTGCCAGTTGCTACTTACGCAACTACTTCGCGTAGTAACGGCAACGCAGGAAAAGAGAGTTTGGAGAAAGCAGTTGGAGAGTACGAGGAGAGAAAGTACAAAGTACGAACCCAAAGAGAGTTTGGAGAGATTGGGAGAGACGGAGCGGAGAGAGGTGCCAGAGCGAGACGGCACTAGTCAGAGCAAGAGCCCAGAGAGCGCAGGCGTGCCTTGAGCAAGGAAGGAACGGTACAGCGCTGCACTGTGGACTTCAGTGTGGTGCCGTGTGCAGAGGGCGAAAGGTCAAACGGTAAAACCGTGGACTTTGGACCTTGGAGTGGAGAGAAGAAAAGGAATGGCCGA
Organism: Drosophila carrolli; assembly: GCA_018152295.1. Taxonomy (NCBI): domain Eukaryota; kingdom Metazoa; phylum Arthropoda; class Insecta; order Diptera; family Drosophilidae; genus Drosophila; species Drosophila carrolli. The sequence continues at coordinate 103,088 of JAECXJ010000332.1, forward strand.
GGATTAACGGGACCCGGAGGCCTATATAAACGGGCCCAGCGCTGGAATCAGGACCAGTCATCGAGCATCAAACTACGAGTGAACATCGTCTAGTAAAAGTCAAAGTCAAGAATATACCACCGTGAGAACCAACCGTGAACAAGATCGCTACGTCGAGACGTTCGGGACCGAGCAAGTCACCGAATTGAGACACAGGTAGCTGAGTCCTCGAACGGCAACCCACGGCCAAGTCTACAGAATATCAAGATTGGCTGTAATACCGATTAGTCCGACGAAGTTGGCTGTAATACCGGTCCGTTTAGCTGCATTGGCTGTAATACCGATCAGGCTAGCTGTGCCGGCTGTAATACCAATCAGTCCGGCTACATTGGCTGTAATACCAATTTATTCTAACTGTGTGCGTCTAAGTTGGCTGCAATACCGGTCAGTTTAGCTGTATTGGCTGTAATACCGATCAGACTAACTGTGCCGGCTGTAATACCAACCAGGCCGACTACATTGGCTGTAATACCGATTAGTCCAGCTGCGTCGGCCGTAATACCGATCAGTTGTGCCGGTTATAGGCAGATTTAGCTCGGCACGTCAACAACAGCAGAGTGAGCGACACGAGCAGTGGGCCTCAAGGGAGCAACGGGGAACAACGCCACAACCAGTCGCGCAGGACGACGACGTGGACAAGCCGCCAGAGACCGCAACAAGAGCCAAGCCTCAGGTACGATCGCAACAGTCAGGAGGGAAGGCCAGGGTGGAACGTTCGTCTTTCTCTGGGCGCTGGCTATAGGGACTGCTGACGTGATCTGGCCGTAGTACCAGAGCGTCAAAGGAAACTGAGTGAGCGTCTAGCGGGACCGGCCGGGACAGAGCAAGGGACAGGAGGCTGCGGCTGGCAGGACGAAGGTCTCGCGAGCGTGGTGCCTGTTCACCCTAGTCTGAGAACGGTGACGCTTCCCTAAGCCCAACGGTCCAACTCCACGCCCTCGTCTATGAGCGGCAGCGAAAGTACTCGGAGCGACTAGGACCATCAGCAGCAAGGAATCACCGAGCGGCGACGCAGGAGCATCACCTACATAAGATATATTCAAATATTGTCAACCAGAGCCGTAAATAAACGCCTTCTTAACTGAATTCTGAAGTTTTGTTACTGTTAACCGGGCGGTCACGTTTAATATAAATTTGGTGGGACGAACGCACAAATTTCTACTGAGCTAGCCGCACGAATTTCGTAGCGAGCAAACCATAAAAAAACAGTTCGTTACATTGTATAACGGTTTGTGCGCCGGCGAATGCACTCGAAAACGGAATGTATGTATGCATGTATGTATACGTAGGTAGCAGGTGCACTAAATAACGGGCCGGATGGCAATTGACGACCGGCATGCACTTTATAACTATTTTTGGTTATGAAACTTTATATGTATGTTTATTTATTTTAAACAATGATATGCACTGTAGTGTATATATGTGTATATTTTAGAAACTTTATTTTACTTTCGCGAATTAATAATTGTTTCAACATATCACGTCGGGGTCACCAATGTTCAGTCATTGAGATTTTTCAACGACTATCCTTTGAACTCGAAATATTATCCGCAACAATAAAAATTCTTATTATAACGTTTAACTAATTATATCGGCGTTATTATTTCGAGTTTAAAGGATAGTCGTTGAAAAATCTCAATGACTGAACACTAATAATTAATAATATTATAGATAAAACAAATATTAATACTAATATAATAAATCGATTAATATTTTCATCTCTTCTTATATATTCTTTTCTATAATAAATTACTAAAGAAGCAATTATTAGAACAAATGATATAAATAATAAACTTATTCAATCAAATAAAAAAGTTATAACAATATTTATTGAATTTAAAGAAACAACTTCTCATTAAATAAAATAAACTATATCATTTAATAAAAAATATAAACTTAATAAAAAAAATGATAAACTAATAGAAATTTAATTTACAAATCTAATTCTTCAAATTGATAAATATTTCACGATCTAAAATGAATTAATTCATATCACTAACACCACAAATTAGTATTTTTTTTAAACTATTTAAATATAATCATAAAATACAAGACTCTCTTTTTAAATTTAATAAATTTAAAGGTAATCAATGTAATAATATTAATAAATATTTTCGAATTTTACCTGTTCTAAAAGAATAGACACCTGAAAATAATTTTCCATGTTGACTAAAAGAATATAAATAAAGAGTATAAGCAGCTCTAAAAAATGATAAAAAAGATAATATAATTATAGAAATCCATGATCAAGAAATAATTCTATTTAATAAAGAAATTTCTCCTAATAAATTTAAAGTTGGAGGAGCAGCTATATTAGCAGATCTAAGTAAAAATCATCATAAAGTTATAGCAGGTATAAAATTTAATAAACCCTTATTAATTAATATTCTTCGACTTCCTAACCGTTCATAAGAAATATTTGCTAAACAAAATAACCCAGATGAACATAACCCATGAGCAATTATTAAAGTATATGAACCACATAATCCTCAATAAGTTATTGTTAATAATCCAGCCAAAACAATTCCTATATGAGCTACAGAATAATAAGCAATTAAAGCCTTTAAATCTTTTTGACGTAAACATACTAATCTAACTAATACTCCTCCTACTAATCTAATTCTAATCCAAACAAAACTATATTTTAAATTTATTAATTGTAAAAAAGAAATAACTCGTAATAATCCATATCCTCCTAACTTTAATATAATACCGGCTAAAATTATTGAACCACAAACAGGAGCTTCATGTAATCATAAATGAACTACCTTCATAAATGATTACCAAAGGTAAATGAACTAAAAATATGGGTATTTTTACTAAAAAAGCACATAATAAACAAAAATATAATAAATCATAATTAAATATATAATTATTTATTAAGTAAAAATTTATCGAACCTGTTTTATTTATTAAATAAAAATACCAATTAATATAGGTAAAGATACTAATAATGTATAAAATAATAAATAAACACCTGCTTGTAAACGCTCAGGTTGATACCCTCAACCTAAAATTAAAAATAATGTAGGAATTACACTACTTTAAAAAAATAAATAAAATATAAATAATCTTATTCTTATAAATGTCAAAATTAATCTATATATATAAAACTGTTCATTGAAAACTAAGAATCAACGCACAGCCTAAACTAATTAAATGACCCTATTAAAATTTTTTACCATTCAATTCTTATAACACTAAACTGATTTGCTAAGATTTATTTTGGCCACAAACATGCCCCCATTTTCTTCCAGTGGCAAAAAACCCCCAAAATTTAGTCCTCGACATAATAAAGATTATATTTAATTTAATATTCGATATATTAATGTTTACTATTTTTTATCGATCTTTGAAAATCTAAGAATCTTCCTCATTTTTTCCAAACGGCAAAAAAACACTGATCTAAGTCAATTAGCAATATGAAAATTTATCGAGGGAATCCTGATACTTTAAGGATTCATATGGTGTTTTTACTGAAGCTCTAGGTCAATTCTAAAAAAAGTTACATTAGCCTAAAGTAGAAATAATAATTCCAACAAATTATACACAAGCATTGAACACCGAATGCATTCTCTCGCACTGTCTCTCTCTCTCTCTCTCTCTCTCTGACTCTGTGTAATACAATATTTGTGCGGCTGCTGATCTTGATTTCTTTTTATGCCCTTGCAGAGGGTATTATAATTTTGGTCAGAAGTTTGTAACGCAGTGAAGGAGACGTTTCCGACCCTATAAAGTATATATATTCTTGATCAGGATCAATAGGGGAGTCGATATAGCCATGTCCGTCTGTCCGTCTGTCCGTCTGTTTCAATACCCTTTTGCGAGCTCAGTTTAAAAGCTAGCGATCTGAAACTTTCACACTCGTCCTAAAACATGTGTACGCAGATCAAGTTTAAAAATCGCCCCGATCGGACGTCTATATCCTATAGCTCCCATAGGAACAATCGGATATATCTTGCCAGAATTGATGATATTTCGCGCAGTGTAAAAGCTATTGACATGAATCTTTCCAAATCGTATTTTTTTATGCATACCTTGATCAGGGTAAAAGCGCGTGGCGATCGGACGTCTATATCCTATAGCTCCCATAGGAACAATAGGGTAAAATCGGTCCAAATTTGATGTTTTTCAGAATATTTCGCGCTGTGTAAAAGCTATTGCTATAAATTTTTTCAAATCATATTTTTTTATGCATTCCTTCATCAAGGTAAAAGCGCGTGCTGATCGGACGTCTATATCCTATAGCTCCCATAGGAATAATCGGATATAACTTTCAAGAATGGAAGATATTTCGCGCAGTGTAAAAGCATTTAACATAAATCTTTCCAAATCTTATTTTTTTATGCATACCTTGATTAGGGTAAAAGCGCTTGTCGATTGGACGTCTATATCCTATAGCTCCCATACGAACAATTCGGTGAAATCGGTAGAAATTTGTTGGTTTTCTGAATTTTTCGCGTAGTGTGTAAGCTACTGACATAAATTTGTCCAAGTCTTATTTATTTACGCATATCTTGATTAGGGTAAAAGCGCTTGCCGATCGGACGTCTATTTCTTATAGCTTCCGTAGGAAAAATAGTTAAAGGCTGCGACAGTATCTCTTTTTTTCTATTTTTATATGACATTTTTGCAGTATAAAAGCAATTGACATCAAACGACGCAAATCTAGTTTATTTATGTATACCTTATTCCTTTCGCTACTTTTTCAGTTTTAGCAATTTCGGCAATGTCTGCAAGGGTATTAAAACTTCGGCTTGCCGAAGTTAGCTTCCGTCCTCGTTAAAACTTAAAATTAAAAACTTAAAACTAAATTAAACTTAACAATAAATTAAAATTAAATTATACCAGCAACACACACGAATAAACCCCGTCAAAGCGTTCAAGCCGCTGGGCTTTGGAAAAAGGGCAGGGGGGCAGTCATCAGTCATCTTTGGCCACAAACATGCCCCCATTTTCTTTCAGTGGCAAAAACCCCCAATTTCTATAAAAAATTCTGGACGCTAAACGCGTTAATCAATCGATGCGATTTTTGGCCACCGCAAGCAAAGCTGCGGGCACCTTGCTAGTCCATATATATAAAACTGTTCATTGAAAACTAAGAATCAAAGCACAGCCTAAACTAATTAAGTGACCGTATTAAAATTTTTTACCATTCAATTCTTATAACACTAAACTGATTTGCTAAGATTTATTTTGGCCACAAACATGCCCCCATTTTCTTTCAGTGGCAAATAACCCCCCATTTCTATAAAAAAATTCTGGACGCTAAACGCGTTAATCAATCGATTCGATTTTTGGCCAAAATTTATTCCTCTACATAGTAAAGATTATATTTAATTTAATATTGGATATTTTAATGTTTACTATTTTTTATCGATTTTTTAAAATCTAAGAATCTTCCTCATTTTTTCCTAACGGCAAAAGAACACTGATCTAAGTCAATTAGCAATATGAAAATTTATCGAGGGAATCCTGATACTTTAAGGATTCATATGGTGGTTCTGAAGCTCTAGGTCAATTCTAAAAAAAGTTACATTAGCCTAAAGTAGGAATAAAAATTCCAACAAATTATACACAAGCATTGAACCCCGAATGCATTCTCTCGCACTGTCTCTCTCTCTCTCTCTGACTCTGTTTACTACAATAATTGAGCGGCGGCTGATCTTGATTTCTTTTTAAAACTTAACATTAAAAACTTAAAACTAAATTAAACTTAACAATAAATTAAAATTAAATTATACCAGCAACACACACGAATAAACCCCGTCAAAGCGTTCAAGCCGCTGGGCTTTTGGAAAAGGGCAGGGGGGGAGTCATCATCTATATATAAAACTGATAATAAACACGGCTTAATAAAATCCATACGTTAAAGATTTTAAAACTGCTCTTAATAAAGCTCCGAAAGATTGCAAAGACTTCAAAATGGTCATTAACGCTGATAAAATGCCACCAATGGCTCATAAAGGTCGTAATAATGCACCTCAAACAAATGAAGTAGCATTGGTATTAGTTAACCAACAATTTCAAAATCGAGACATTGTTATTGAGAGTCATAATAACAAACTTAAACGAATCTGTGAACTACATCGATCTTATGACTGCCTACAATATCCATTCCTTTTTTGCTACGTAGAGGACGGTTATGCAGTAAATATACCTCAACGTGACCCTATTAAAAATATTTATCTAAAAAGAGCAAATCAAAAAAAGTTGAGAGCAGAAAGTTATATTCATCTTCAAGACGCTATTGGTAGGGGTGATGCGGATGTGGCTCAACTTGGTCAAATGATTATTTTGCCATCTACTTTTAGAGGTTCACCTCGATGTATGCATGAAAAGACACAAGATGCCATGACTAATGTTCGGCATCATAAAGGTGGATTTGAAGCTCTTGATCGATCGATAAAAGACATAAAAGGCAATGACTTATTAATGGGAGGTATTACCGTTCTATTAGCTGGAGATTTTAGACAAACGCTCCAGTTGTACCCCGAGGAACAAGGGCTGATGAGATAAAATCTTGCATGAAAATGACAGAGCTGCTTCAATTAATGATCAGCTAATAAAATCATTTAATGCAGAGGAAGTTACATACAAATCAATAGACTCTGACACTGAGCCAGAAAATGCTGTAAATTATCCTGTAGAATTTCTTAACAAGCAATCCAGCTGGACTCCCATTGCATATTCATTCGCTTAAGATCAGAACACCAATTATGTTATTAAGAAACATAAAACCCCCAAAATTATGCAATGGAACAAGATTGCAAGTGAAAACTCTTCACAAATTTGTTATTGAAGCCGTTATTTTTACTAGCTGCGCCAAGGCACTATGGGGAATTTGCCCGATTTTTTGGAATAAATTAATAACTCGCGAACTATGTAACATATTTCAGTGAGGTTTTTTTTATAGTGTTCCACATACCTATACACACCTGTTGGAAAAGTGAAAGTATACCCCCCCCCCACCGAATTTTTTATATTTTTTATAACAAATTAAGCTCTACAGGGTGCAGCGCTTAAATCCGGACAAATTTGAATTTGAATTTCCCGCCACATAGTCATTCCGCCAGAGGTCGCTACTGGCGTTCTTGTATGCCATGGGCATCTCGTAAATAGTCATAACCTAAAAATGGCCGGGATGTTACGTACAAGTGCGGAGTACAACCGAAGAGCCGCGATTATCGAAAGTCTTCGCGCTGGGCGTTCGCCGACAGAAATAATTCGATTCTTCGGGTACCCGAGATCAACTGTATACGATATTACATCCAAGTACAATGCTTCTGAAAAGTCAAGGGAAGGATTTTTTTTTTTTGTTCCCTAGGTGTTGTGTCCAGTGAAGGTGATGTCATGCCGCCGCATTTCTTCGAAAACGGACAAACTATCAATAAAGAAGTTTATCTGCAAGTTTTGACGAATGTTGTGAAACCGTGGATGGTAACTGTGGCCGCGGGGAAACAATATGTCTTTCAGCAGGACGGTGCACCGGCCCACACGAGCCATTTAGTCAAAAACTGACTATCGGATAACGTGGACATGTTCTGGAGCAAAGAGTTCTGGCCCCCGAATAGCCCGGATTTGAACCCCCTGGACTATTATGTTTGGAGCGTAGTCGAAAGGGTTACTAACAAGTCCAGGCACCCTAATGTCGCATCTCTACGCACCGCCATCGAAGCAGCATTCACCAATATGGACAGCGCTGTTTTAAAGAGAGCATGCGACCGTTTTAGGACAAGGATAGAGGCGGTCATTAGGGCTGAAGGAGGTTATATAGAGTAATTTACTCTCGGCAGGTACAACTAATATTTCTGTAAATGAATATTCAATTTTTTTCATATTTTGTTTAAATAAATTTCTTTTTAAATAAACAATTAAATTTGTCCGGATTTAAGCGCCGCACCCTGTATATGCTCTTAATTTTCAATTTCAATGTTGTACAAAAAATCATAGTCGTTTTCTTCTTCATAATTATCAACATCAAGAGACTCGTCTCCAGGTTCATATTCGCATAAAAACAATTGAATGACTTCTGGTGGAAGAGCAAGCAGCTTATGTTTTCGGACGCGTTTCTTCAAATTCATTGATGAAATGATGGGGTCTGAAGTATCCATTGCTCTCTGAAAAACATCTGTAAAGTTGCAGAAGTTGTGGGATCAACTTGCTTGCTAACAAAAGTGAATTCGCCATCTTCTTTTTCTCGAAGACCCTTTTGCTTATGCAAAACTTCCAGCAGGGCTGCGTTTTTGATCAAGAGATTGGTTTCTAAAAAATGAAATTACGCGAAAAGTCGCACGAAGCGCCCGATGAGACAATATGTTCTGAATTCGCAATTAATGACTCTACAACATAGATATAGACACTCACTGAACAAAGTTAAACATTTTTTAAAAACTCAATTGAAAGTTTAACTTTCTTTCCAAAACCCAAACGAAAACATCACCTGCTACATTTACAAATTGTTAAAATTGGACGTACATATTAGGCAATATATAAGTATTTTTACACAGAACATACCTTGAGAATTCGTAATCATTTCAAATTTGACTGTCTTACGTCATTTTGTTGCAGAGATAATGATTTGAAAGTGAGCTTCAAAGTTAAGCAAAATGTAAACAAACCATGTGCGCTTGCAACAGCTGACTTTAACAGTTGGTATTTAAATACTAGACTTTTAAGTTAACATTTGCGGTATGTTACCAAACAGCTTGATGTTTTCTTAATACATTAAAAAAAAAATAGAAAATCGGCATACTTTTAAAAAATACATTTATTCCAAAAAATCGGGCAAATTCCCCATAGTGCAAGAGAGAGACAGTATTCATACCAAGCATTCCCTTAACGTCATCTAACTTACCTTTTGAATTTAAACGCCTACAGTTTCCTGTAAAGGTTTGTTTTGAAATAACAATAAAGAAATCACAAGGACAGACTTTGAAAGTAGCTGGATTAGACCTTAGGGACGAGTGTTTCTCCCACGTCAAATTTTATGTGGCCTGTTCAAGAGTCAGCTCGGCAAAGAACCTTATGATCCTGTCTCATGATCGTCAAACAAAGAATGTTGTTTACAGAGAGGTTTTAAAATAAGAATATATTAAAAATGTTTTAATTGTGGACTAGGCCTATTTGGGGAAACCACCTTAAATAAAAACGGGCCGTATCCCCTATGTCCGGGTGGTGTGGAAATGGGGATTCATTTTAGTTTCAGTTAAAAACTGAAAGTGTAAAGAAAGAAAACCTCAATTACATTAAATTATATAGTTAATACTCTATTACTTTTATATAAGAACTCCAGCTTTAAGATAAATGCGAATAAGAAATATACAGATGTGGAGAGCTATCCGCAAAATATACAGACATATCTACATTTAAAATTATCCACCGCAAGCAAAGCTGCGGGCACCTTGCAAGTCTATATATATAAAACTGTTCATTGAAAACTATGAATCAACGCACCGCCTAAACTAATTAAGTGACCCTATTAAATTCTTTTAACACTAAACTGATTTGCTAAGATTTATTTTGGCCACAAACATGCCCCCATTTTCTTTCAGTGGCAAAAAACCCCCTATTTCTATAAAAAATTCTAGACGCTAAACGCGTTAATCAATCGATGCGATTTTTGGCCAAAATTTAGTCCTCTACATAATAAAGATTCTATTTAATTTAAGATAAATGCGAATAAGATCGATTTTTGAAAATCTAAGAATCTTCCTCATTTATAAACTGAAAGTGTAAAGAAAGAAAACCTCAATTACATTAAATTATATAGTTAATACTCTATTACTTTTAAATAAGAACTCCAGCTTTAAGATAAATGCGAATAAGAAATATATAGATATGGAGAGCTATCCGCAAAATATACAGACATATCTACATTTAAAATTATCCACCGCAAGCAAAGCTGCGGGCACCTTGCTAGTAATAATAATAAAATTACAATATTTAATAAAAATAAATTTTTATAATTATTATATTTATTAACTCTTTCTCTAGCTAATAATATTAAAGAACAAATTCACAAACTTAATAAAACTAATCCATAAGATAGTATATCACATCCTAAAAAATAAGAAATTTCAGATCAATAATTTATAAAATTATTTTTAGTTAAAAAAATAAATCTAACAAAAAATAGTATAATTTGTACCATTCAATATATTTGATTAATAAAACATACTGGAGCTAAAAATAATAAAAAAAAAAATTTTTCAACATTATATAATTCTAAAAGATTGAAAATAATCATTACCATGAGTACGAATTATAGAAACTAAAATAGATAAACCTTAAATGTTAAAAATATTATTCTAAAATAACTTTCATAATTTAATATATTTAAATAAATAAATAATATAAAAAATAATATTAAAACAATAAATTCTAAGCTTAAAAGTATTGAAATTAAATGTTTTCGACTTGATACAAAACAAAATAAACCTAAAATAAATAAAACGAGAAAGGAAAGCTAACTTCGAGCGGAGCCGAAGTTGATATACCCTTGCAGAATACTGTGTAAATTATATTCTTCAAAATTATTCATAAGATGCATTCTTAATACTCATAAAAAATGCCAACTTCCTAACTTTAAAAACACCAAAGTTATGGCATTTTCAATCGTTCAGTTATATGGCAGCTATAGGATATAGTCGACCGATCCTTATGAAATTTGGTAGGTCGGACTGATTGGCCAAAAATAAAGCCCATAGAAAATCCCAACTTCCTAACTTTACAAACACCAAAGTTATGGCATTTCCGATCGTTCAGTTATATGGCAGCTATAAGATATAGTCGGCCGATTCTCATGAAATTCGGTAAGTCGGATTGATTGGCCAAAAATAAAACCTATAGAAAATCTCAACTTCCTAACTTTACAAACACCAAAGTTATGGCATTTCCGATCGTTCCGTTATATGGCAGCTATAAGATATAGTCGTCCGATCCCGGCCGTTCCGACATATACTGCGTGCAAAGGAAAGAAGGGTGTGTGCAAAGTTTCAATTCGATATCTTTAAAACTGAGAGACTAGTTCGCGTAGAAACAGACAGACGGACAGACAGACGGACAGACAGACGGACAGACAGACGGACAGACAGACGGACAGACGGACAGACGGACAGACGGACAGACGGACATGGCTATATCAACTCAGGAGGTGATCCTGATCAAGAATATATATACTTTATAGGGTCGGAGATGTCTCCTTCACTGCGTTGCACACTTTTGACCAAAATTATAATACCCTCCGCAAGGGTATAATTATAGGTGAACTTCAATATAAAATTATAATCATTAGTTTTAATAGTTTAATAAAAACATTGGTCTTGTAAATCAAAAATAAGATTCATTCTTTTAAAACTTCAAGAGAAAAGAAATTTCTTTTTCATTAATCCCCAAAATTAATATTTTAAATAAACTATCTCTTGAAATTATTCAATTAATATTATATTCTTTAATTATTACAACTTCCATTATTTTTTTAAATATAATTCATCCATTAGCTCTAGGATTAATTCTTTTAATTCAAACAATTTTTGTATGTTTAATTGCAGGATTAATAACTAAAAGTTTTTGATATTCATATATTTTATTTTTAATTTTTTTAGGAGGTATATTAGTTTTATTTATTTACGTAACATCTTTAGCTTCTAATGAAATATTTAATTTATCTATTAAACTTACTTTATTCTCATTTTTAATTTTAATAATTATATTAATTGCATCTTTTATTATTGATAAAACCTCTATTTCATTATTTTTAATAAATAACGAAATAGAATCAATTATTGATAAAAATAAATATTTTTTAGAAAATTCTTTATCCTTAAATAAATTATATAATTTCCCAACAAATTTTATTACTATTTTATTCATAAATTATTTACTAATTAATTTAATTGTAGTAGTAAAAATTACTAAATTATTTAAAGGACCAATTCGAATAATATCTTAATTAATGAATACACCTATACGAACTTCTCACCCTTTATTTAAAATTGCTAATAATGCTTTAGTTGATTTACCCGTTCCTATTAATATTTCTAGATGATGAAATTTTGGATCTTTATTAGGATTATGTTTAATTATTCAAATTTTAACAGGATTGTTTTTAGCTATACATTACACAGCAGATATATAAATTCTTGCATATTCAGCTATAAAAATAATTCATTTATTATTTTTACACCAAACAGGGTCTAATAACCCTATAGGATTAAATTCAAATATTGATAAAATTCCCTTTCATCCTTATTTTACTTTTAAGGATATTGTTGGATTTATTGTAATAATTTTTATTTTAATTATATTAGTATTAATTAGACCAAATTTATTAGGAGATCCAGATAATGTTATCCCAGCTAATCCATTAGCAACACCTGCTCATATTCAACCAGAATGATACTTTTTATTTGCTTATGCTATTTTACGATCTATTCCTAATAAATTAGGAGGAGTTATTGCATTAGTTTTATCAATTGCAATTTTAATAATTTTACCATTTTATAATTTAAGAAAATTCCGAGGAATCCAATTTTATCCTTTAAATCAAGTATTATTTTGATCTATATTAGTTACAGTAATTTTATTAACATGAATTGGAGCTCGACCTATAGAAGAACCTTACGTATTAATTGGACAAATTTTAACAAGTGTTTACTTTTTATATTATTTAATTAATCCTCTAGTTAGAAAATGATGAGATAATTTATTAAATTAATTAGTTAATGACCTTGAATAAGCATATGTTTTGAAAACATAAGATAGAATTAAATTATTCTATTAACTTTACTAAAAAAATGCATTATAATAAATAAAATAATAAAATTTTAAAACCAATAAAAAATAATAAATAATTTAAAGAAAAAGATAAAAAACATTTTCAAGCTAAATATATTAATTTATCATAACGAAACCGAGGTAAAGTACCCCGAGCTCAAATAATTACAAATGAAATAAGAGTTAATTTTACATAAAATAAAAAATTAAAAACATCACACCCTAAAAAAATAACACAAAATAATATTCTTATAAATAAAATTCTTGCATATTCAGCTATAAAAATTAAAGCAAATCCACCTCTTCTATATTCTACATTAAACCCAGAAACTAATTCTGATTCTCCTTCAGCAAAATCAAAAGGTGTTCGATTAGTTTCAGCTAACGAAATAGATAATCAAATTAATCTTATGGGAAACAAAATAATTAAAAATCTTATATAAATTTGATAATAAAAAAATAAATTATATTATTATCAATTAAAAAAATAAAAGATAATAAAATTAAAGCTAATCTAACTTCATAAGAAATAGTCTAAGCAACAGCCCGTAAACCCCCTAATAAAGCATAATTAGAATTAGAAGATCAACCAGCTACTATAACTGTATAAACTCCTAATCTAGTACAACATAAAAAAAATAAACCTCCTAAATTAAAAGAATATAATTTTACAAAAAATGGTATACATATTCAAACAAATAAATATAAAAATAAAGAAAAAATTGGAGAAATATAATATCTTAAATAATTTGATAATAATGGATAAGTTTGTTCTTTTGTAAATAATTTAATCGCATCACAAAAAGGTTGAGGAATTCCTACTAAACCAACTTTATTAGGACCTTTACGAATTTTAATATATCCTAATACTTTACGTTCCAATAAAGTTAAAAAAGCAACACTTACTAATACACAAATAATTAATTATAAACTTCCGATCAATGATAAAATAAATTCTATATAAAACTATTTGTAATAAAAATTACATAAATAAATTATACATTTATTGCACTAATCTGCCAAAATAGTTATATTAATAATATTCATATTTTAAAATATAATTATTTTAATATTTGGTCCTTTCGTACTAAAATATTATAATTTTTTAAAGATAGAAACCAACCTGGCTTACACCGGTTTGAACTCAGATCATGTAAGAATTTAAAAGTCGAACAGACTTAAAATTTGAACGGCTACACCAAAAATTATATCTTAATCCAGCATCGAGGTCGCAATCTTTTTTATCGATATGAACTCTCCAAAAAAATTACGCTGTTATCCCTAAAGTAACTTAATTTTTAATCATTATTAATGGATCAATTATTCATAAATCAATGTTTTTAAAAATTAAAAGTTTTTTAAATTTTAATATCACCCCAATAAAATATTTTAATTTATTAAAATTTAATTAATCTTATAATTATATATATAAAGATTTATAGGGTCTTCTCGTCTTTTAAATAAATTTTAGCTTTTTGACTAAAAAATAAAATTCTATACAAAATTTAAATGAAACAGTTAATATTTCGTCCAACCATTCATTCCAGCCTTCAATTAAAAGACTAATGATTATGCTACCTTTGCACAGTCAAAATACTGCGGCCATTTAAAAATTTTCAGTGGGCAGGTTAGACTTTATATATAATTCAAAAAGACATTTTTTTGTTAAACAGTCGAACATTATTTTTGCCGAATTCTTTACTTAAACTTTTCATTAAAATTAATTTAAACAATAAAATATACTAATTCTATCATTATTACTTAATTTTATATATTAAAATTAATATTTTAATAAATAATTAAAATTTAATAAGTAATTTAAATTATATCACAATTTTTAATAATTGCTAATTCTAAGCATATATTTATTAAATTTATTTATTATTTTTAAAAATTTATTTTATAGCTTATCCCATAAAATATTAAAATTATAAATTATTTAATTAATAAAATAATTAAATAAATTTATAATTTCTAAATTAAATTTATTTCTTAAAAAACTAGATACCTTTAAAAACGAATAACATTTAATTTTTAATATAATATTTTAAATAATTTTGTCACATTAACTTATATATTATATTAACTCTTTTAAAATCGAGAAAAATAAATATTTATTTTTTATTTAATAAACGCTGATACACAAGGTACAATAAATAAAATTTTCTTTTATAATAAAATGTTTTCAAATTATTTCAATTTTCTTTTACAATACTACTAAACTATTATTAAAATTATTTTTTCTTTAAACAATACTAAAACTTTAAAATTTATAGTTATTTCTAATATTTACAAAAACAATAATATAAATTAATAAATAAAAATGAATCAATTTATATTGATTTGCACAAAAATCTTTTCAATGTAAATGAAATGCTTTATTTAATAAGCTTTAAATTGTCATTCTAGATACACTTTCCAGTACATCTACTATGTTACGACTTATCTTACCTTAATAATAAGAGCGACGGGCGATGTGTACATATTTTAGAGCTAAAATCAAATTAATAATCATTATAATTTTACTACCAAATCCACCTTCAAAATTTTTTTCATAAATTTATCCGTTTAAATATATTTATTGTAACCCATTAAAACTTAAATATAAGCTACACCTTGATCTGATATAAATTTTAATAAAAATTATTGAATATTATTATTCTTATAAAATATTCTGATAACGACGGTATATAAACTGATTACAAATTTAAGTAAGGTCCATCGTGGATTATCGATTACAAAACAGGTTCCTCTGGATAGACTAAAATACCGCCAAATTTTTTAAGTTTCAAGAACATAACTATTACTACTTTAGCAATTAATTTACATTTTAAATAATAGGGTATCTAATCCTAGTTTTTTATTAAAATTTTCTAGCTTCAATTATTTTTTTATAAAATAATTTAAATATAAAATTTCACTTAATATATTTAATTATATTTTTATAAACTAATTTAACTAATACTCAACAAATTTATTTGTATTATTGGTATAACCGCGACTGCTGGCACCAATTTAGTCAATACTCTTTAATATCACTATTTCTAAATTTCTTTAATTAATATGTCGGGACAAGCAGCTGCCGCCACCTAATTTATAGATAAAGCTCAAACAAAGCTTTCGTATTACATACTAATTGCTTATGTTCTCGCCTTCGTTGGTCGCAAGCCGACTCTCTCTCTCTGTCTCTCGACCGCTCGACTTCAGCGCTTATCGGGAGCATCGTCAGATAGAGAGCTTTATCTGCGCTAATTATCTAAAGCGGGATCATTATCTCATGTACATTCATTGCGCGCGCTCAATATATTGGCATATATTTTCTGTATCCTCCAATATTATCCGCAACAATAAAAATTCTTATTATAACGTTTAACTAATTATATGGGCGTTATTATTTCGAGTTTAAAGGATAGTCGTTGAGAAATCTCAATGACTGAACATTGGTGACCCCGACGTGATATGTTGAAACAATTATTAATTCGCGAAAGTAAAATAAAGTTTCTAAAATATACACATATATACACTACAGTGCATATCATTGTTTAAAATAAATAAACATACATATAAAGTTTCATAACCAAAAATAGTTATAAAGTGCATGCCGGTCGTCAATTGCCATCCGGCCCGTTATTTAGTGCACCTGCTACCTACGTATACATACATGCATACATACATTCCGTTTTCGAGTGCATTCGCCGGCGCACAAACCGTTATACAAACATGCAGCCACTAATTCGGGTACGGTTCTTGTGTGCACAGTGAGACAGATTGCGTCCGCCGTGGTCAAATACGAAATATTATTATATAATATTATTAAACAATTTGTAATATTAAATTTGGCTTCAGCTTAGCGGCCGTGCACAGTGGGACAGGTTGTATTCGTCGCGAGCAAATTAAAATTATTATTAAATAATAAAATAAATAATAAATAATACAAAAAAATAATAAAATAATACGAAAATACAAATAAATAAAAATAATAATACTAATTTCGCTGCAGTTTAGCTTTGTTAAATTGGTCGTAATTTGAGACTAGTGGCGATGGATGCCAGCGCGGAGTGCTATTTTGAAATGCAAGGCCAATGCTCTCCTCCAGGATTTGAAGAGGATACAAGTAGCCCTTCACCCAATTTCAAGCGTGGAGGACGCCATGCTCCAGTGATGCTCAGTGTACGATGACTTCAAGGCCATCCACGGGAATCTTGAAGAATTAGACTTTTCGGAGATCGGCAGCGACTTGCGATGGACCGTGACGGAGCTCGTCGCGACGATGCACGCTGAAAAAGAGCACGAAACCTTGCGACGCTCTGCTCAAATGGCTGCTCACTCAACTCTCACCAACGGGATCTCCTCTATGCCAGACCCAGGGCTCAGTCGCAGCTTTCAAGCTCTGCCGCCTATTCCGCTCCCTACCTTCAGTGGAGGATACTCCAAGTGGTCTGAGTTCCAATCTATCTTCTCAGCGGAGGCTACGATCCTGTCTTCGCGACTCAGCGTTAGAAGCAGTTCGGTCCTTGGAAACTTCCGAGGAAAATTATGACGTTGCATTGGGTCTTTTGGAAAAGCGATTTAGTAATCGTCGTTTAATATTTCAGGCTCATGTGAACGAGATTCTAGGCCTCTGTGTCGTGGAAGGTGGCTCAGTGGCAGGTCTACGAGGATTCCCAGATAAGTTCAATGCCCATATGCGGGCCTTGAAGAATTTGGGAACGACGATTGGACCCAGCTACCCAGGCGAAGTGGGAGGAAGGCCAGACTGCCATCAATTCAGACCTTATTCCTACGTGGGACTCGATGGCGGAATTCCTGGAGCAGCGATGCAGGACTCTCGAGGCTGTGGATGTGGCCATGGCCGCATACGCGCCAGGCACTCAGGTGGGAAGACGTAGAGTTGCTAATAACAGTAGATCCGCCTTCATTATTACTAATGCGCCTCCCGCTACCTGTATATTATGCGGTGGGAGGTCCCATGAGGTGCCTGCGTGTCCAAGGTTTCTGCTGTTGTCCCCTGAGAGCCGCCTATGCGAGGCTAGGCGACTTGGTCTTTGTCGAAAATGTCTCAGAACCGGCCATCACCTGCGAGACTGCGTCGCTAATAATTGCCACAGCTGTGGGAGACGGCATCACAGTTTGCTGCATTTTCTGGACTCGCAGTCTTCTAGCGGCCATCTGCCAGTTGCTTTACCCATTTCCTCCTCATCCGAGGGTTCTGAACCTCTAGCCTCATCGCCATCCACAGTCAATGCCTTAATTGCCCAAGGTCGTAGCGGCGATATTTAGGAGCGCGCTGGTATTTTTGCTTCCTTGCCGAGCGCTTCTGGATTCTGGATCTCAAGTACACATGATTACGTCCCGATTGGCTAATCAGCTGCAGTTGCGTAAATGCAAATCATTCATGTCGGTGTCTGGAATTGGCGATACCGGCTATGCGACGGACGGATTCTTTGTTGATGTGCTCCTACGTTCTCACTGTTCTGAATACTCGTCTCTTATTACTGCAGTCGTCGCTGGCAACATCACGGATCTCCAGCCTAGTTTCTGCTTAGATGTCTCCAATTGGAATATACCATGCAATCTTAATCTCGCTGATCCAGAATTCTTTCGACCACAGCGTATCGATTTGCTCATCGGAGCCAGCCTTTTTTATGAATTGCCCAAGCCTGCCGGATGAACGTTTAGATTGTCTGCTCCGCCAGTTCTGGGAAATAGAGGACTGCTCCGAACCAATAGTGAAGTGGACAAAGGAAGAGCTGGATTGCGAAGCGCATTTTGTGCAACAACTCGGCTCAAGTCAGGCGCTTATGCTGTGAGGCTGCCGTTGAAATGCAGTTCTGATTTGCTGGGAGATTCGTATCGCCAAGCCGTGCGTCGATTTCTCTCTCTAGAAAGGAAGCTCAGTCGACACCCTCAATTGAAGATTCAGTATGCTGCGTTTTTAAAAGAGTATTTGGAGTTGGGCCATATGTCTGCAGTTCCTGCTAATGCGAGCCTCACTCCTCAGTGCTTCCTACCTCACCACTGTGTTTTGAAAGAGGACAGTTCAACAACCAAGCTCAGGGTTGTTTTTGATGGATCTGCTGCTACCACTTCTGGGTATTCGTTGAATGACGTGTTGATGTCCGGCCCAGTTATACAGCCAAAGTTGCTTCACATCCTGTTAAGGTTCCGTTACCATCGGGTGGCCATTACAGGAGATATCTGCAAAATGTACCGATGTGTCAGAGTTTTCCCTGAGGACAGCCATTTGCAGTGTATCCTTTGGCGGGATTCCACCCAGGACGAGATTCTGCGACGCGACTTTTACGTGGACTATTTAATTTCTGGAGGTGCTTCTGTGGCTGAAGCTGTCAACATCATGCAGCAAACATCAGGGATCCTTGCCAAGGGTCAATTTCGCATGAGAAAGTGGTGCTCCAACGTAGCTGCGGTGTTGTCTGATGTGCCGGAAGAGGATCGGGAGTCGTTTCTGAGATTTGATGACGGCAGCAACTTTACGAAAACTCTGGGCCTCGCTTGGGATCCTGCTACTGATCGCTTGCTATTTTCATTTGAGGGCCTTCAGTCAACCTTAAATCCAACTAGGCGCATCGTCCTTTCCTCAATCGCCCGGTTGTATGATCCTTTAGGACTTGTCGGGCCAGTCATCACAAGGTCAAAGATCTTTCTTCAGAAGCTGTGCCGTGAGAAGTTGTCTTGGGATGAGAGTCTTCCTCAGACTCTTCACTCTGATTGGGAAAAAATTTGCTGCAGTTTCGCTATGGCTCAGAGGGCCGATTTTCCCAGATGGTCACTATCATCACCGACCGATTTGGAGATTCATGGATTTTGAGACGCTAGCATCGAGGCTTATGGTGCCTGTGTTTATGTCGTCTCAAGGGGTACAGGAGCGGGAAGTCACCTGCTTTGCTCGAAGTCTCGAGTGGCGCCGCTAAAGACTGTTACGGTGCCGAAACTGGAACTATCAGGATCAGAATTGCTGGCGCGGCTATGTCAGAAGTAGCTAATCTGAAGATGTACGCTGGGAAGCATTATTGTTGGTGCGATTCTGCAGTGGCGCTGTCCTGGATTCGAGAGGAGCCTGCCCGGTTTAATGTTTTCGTTGCCAATCGAGTTGCGACGATCCAGGAGTTAACCAGAACGATGGAGTGGCGCTATGTTCCCACGTCCTTGAATCCGGCGGACATCCTGTCCCGTGGTGCTCTTCCTAATGAGTTGATCGTTGATGAGCTGTGGGCACATGGTCCTCCGTTTCTTCTTGGTCCTCAAGATGAGTGGCCAGTTGCGGTCCCAGGTGAGAGGCCGACCCTGGAAATGCGCGCAAAGGTTTTGCTCATTCAGTCGCCGTATGTGGACATAATAGCTGCCTCCAAGTACGCTAATTCCTTCTCATCTCTGCAGCGGATATTTGCTTATGTGCACAAGTTTTGTCATCGAATACGCCACAAGGGAATCACCGCAGGAGATATCAAGTCTGGAACTCAACTTTTATTGCGGTTGGTACAGCGGGTGCATTTTTTGATGATATAAGAGATATCGTCGTCCATCTTCACCCTTCTTGGATAAGTTCGGTCTACTGCGTGTAGATGGTCGCCTGAAGAATTCGCCGTTTGATAGTCGTCATCCAATTATACTCCCTAGAAGCCACCCAGTCACTCTTGCTATAATTGTTGATTTCCATGAGCGAAATTTACACACGGGACCTTGTGCTCTTTTGGCTATGATTCGATCCCTATATTGGCCAATTGGTGGGAGGAAAACGGTGACGAAGGCGTTGCACAAATGCATCCGATGCTTCCGGTCCAAGCCTCGCCTGCTGGAGCACATTATGGCTGATCTCCCGGAACAAAGAGTCAACGGTTGCCAAGTCTTTGGAGTCACTGGCGTGGATTTTTGTCGGCCATTCCATTACAAGCCAGAAGTTCGTAATAAGGCTCCGGTAAAATGCTACGTGAGCGTCTTCATTTGTTTTGCTACAAAGGCCGTCCACTTGGAGCTCGTAAAGGATCTATCCACTACTGCGTTCTTGCAGGCACTAAAACGGTTTATATGCACCCGCCGAAAGCCACAACACATTTGGTCGGACAACGCTACAAATTTTGTTGGAGCTAGAAACGAGCTAAGTGAGCTGCGGCGGCTCTTTATCAGCGACGAGCATCAGCGGACACTTCTGGAGTTTTGTGCGATTGAATCCATCGAATGGCATTTTATTCCTCCTCGATCTCCGCATTTCGGCGGACTCTGGGAAGCGGCAGTCAAAACTGCCAAGCATCATTTTTACCGGGCTGTGGGGTCCTCGATTCTTGGATTTGAGGAGCTGCGAACTCTGCTTTGCCACATTGGTGCTGTCATAAATTCACGACCAATATTGCCTCTTTCAGAAGATCCTGCATTCCTCGATGTTCTAACGCCAGCACAACTGGAGGTCCGCCATCTAGTTTAATCGAACCTGATGTTACAAAGCTTAACTTCAATCGTCTGGACAGTTGGCAGCGTGTGTCCTTTCTGCAGCAGTCTTTCGGGTCCCGATGGAAAGAGGAATACTTAAGCCTCCTTCAGCAACGCTCCAAATGGCGTACCTCCGGCCCTGCTTTGGCAGTCAACGATGTGGTGGTGGTCAAGGACGAGAAACTACCCCCGATGAAGTGGCCGCTGGCTAGAATCATGGAACTGGTATCTGGTAGGGACGGAGTGGCTCGAGTGGCGGTGATCAGAACTTCATCTGGAACCACCAAGCGCGCAGTATTTTGGCCCTTAAGGACGAAGTTGGAAGCCAGGCTCAACTGGGGGCCAACCTCGGGACTTCCGCATAACTAACAAAAACATTGATTCAGTAAATGAGACCAGTCATGTTAGGTTCATATAATTAAAATATAGGCTAAATTTTATACCATATTTTGTTAAGTTTTATTATAAAGAAATGTCATGGTATTTTCGTCAAATATTTGAGCAATACTGAAAAAATATTTTCCCGATATGGGATAACGGGATTATCAGCTCGGCTAATAATAAGTTGTGAATTCACATCCGGGGACTTCAACAATTGGGATTTTTTATGAGTATTAAGAATGCATCATATGAATAATTTTGGAGAATATAATTTACAGAGTATTCTGCAAGGGTATATCAACTTCGGCTCCGCCGAAGTTAGTTTTCCTTTCTTGTTTTATATGACACTTTCATGCCATGAGTAACAGAGTTACTAAGGTCAAGCCTAGCAGCAACAAAAGGACTTACAATTGAGCTACACGTCCAGATTTATTAACATGTGCTTATAAAAACAACAGAATAATTACATACAAATGGACTTTCCGTCAGCACTAGTCATTAAAATACTTAATGACTTATAAAAATATATTTCTTTTTCCAATATTTTTAATTTCAATAAAATCATTATTACTTAAAATTATTGGATATTGTTTTTCCGGGTTTTCGCTCCTTGAAAAATCATTACGGGCTGAAATTGTACCACGTGGGCAATCTTTAAAGGAATTTTTGTCAGAAGTTTGAAAGGTCACATTAATAATAAGTAAATAAAAGTGGCTTAAAAGTTGCAAAAATCTTGAGACCAATTTGTGTGGGAAATTGTTCCACGGTTACCAATACGTAACTCATAAAGCAATTTAGTTTTTTTGTAAAATATATAACCTAAAAATTCAAATTTGTAATCAAAAACAAACATTTTAACACTGGTTATTTCAAACTATCTACATATGTTAGATTATTCTTCTAGATGTTTGGAAAGTTCCATATGCGTCTGCATGGGATTTTAAATGCTTGAGGCAAAATAGGTCAAATATATATACTTTTTCTGAAATTAAATTTTTTACTCCTGAAGACCACCTCACCACCCCTTTTGTGTTGCAATCCCTGGTCCCCAAATCACATACATGTATACAGATGGATCTAAACTGAATAGCCAAGGGGTAGTACACTGATAGCAAAATTAGCCCTAAATTTTAGAATTTCGCCTTAAAACTTTGTTTTTTCTAAATCCAAGAAGAGATTTCTATTTTCAAGGAATTTTTTTCTCAAAACAAGAAAACTTTTCTTAAATCAAGAAAGTGTTGCTCAAATGTAGAAATTGTGGCCATAAACTAAACTCACCCTAAATCCAAGAAAGAATTTCTATATTTTAGTAAAAATGGTACTTGTTTTTAGAAATTTTTTGTTCAAATTAGAAATTCTGCCCTAAAAAATTATTTACCCTTAAAAATAGAAAAATTTTTTCAAATGAACCTTAAAAATTCGATAACCCCTAAAAAAAAAACCCTTTCTTAAATATAGAAATATTTTCTTAAATATAGAAATATATTCTTAAATATAGAAATATTTTCTACAAAATAGAAGTTAATCCCAAAATATAGAAATATTTTCTATAACATAGGAAACATTTTCTAAAATGACCATAAAATTGTTCTAACCCTGTCCGAGTAGCCTAGGGGTTAGAACGTCTGACCAGTAATCTAATCCTACATCTTTCTTTTTTTCGTTTTTTTTACTTGTGTTATAAATACACATGAAAAGTAATGCTTAGAACGACTAAAGGTTTTACCCTTTATGGAAAAGTAATTAAAATATCTTTTTGTCATATGAAATTTCATCTTAGAAAATGTATTTTAAATATTTCGACTTTCACAGTTGCGACTTAACGACTTATAAAAACTTTTTATACCCGTTACTCGTAGAGTAAAAGGGTATATTGTATTCGTGCAAAAGTATGTAACAGCTAGAAGGAAGCGTTTCCGACCCTATAAAGTATATATATTCTTGATCAGGGTCACTACCCGAGTCGATATAGCCATGTACGTCTGTCCGTCTGTCTGTCCGTCCGTATGAACGCTGAGATCTCGGAAACTATAAAAGCTAGAAGATTGGCATTTTGCATGCAGATTCTAGGAGTTCCTACGCAGCGCAAGTTTGTTTCAAAAAGGTGCCACGCCCCCTTTAACGCCCACAATCGCTTATATACGATTTTTAAAATTTAAATATTTCGGAAAAATAAAAATGCAGTTTTATTGTGTTTATCAATACCTATCGAAATGTAGAAGAAATTTTTCAAATCGGACCATTCGTTAAAAAGTTATGCGTGATCAAAGTTTCTATCTCCATCTTCCTCGCACTCCCTTTACCTGAGTAACGGGTATCTGATAGTCGGAGCACCCGACTATAGCGTTCTCTCTTGTTTAAACTAATATTCTTCGCAAACGCCTCATCATATAGTCTTTGGTTTGCCATGCGCTCTTCGCGCGCGAACGTGGCTCCATTCAATGTCTTTAAACTGACGCGCGGGAGACCTGGGTTCGAATCCCACCGACGCACCGACGGACGAATAAAATTAAAAGTTTTTTCAGATAAGATACTTATCGGATTTTACTTGTAAGAACTGAAATAAATCATAATTGTACTAATTTTTCTCTCTTCTCTCTCTTCCCCACAGAATTACAGTTGAAATCGATAATTGGCAATTCATTAGTGCAATACTAATACAAACTTTGTGACTTTTCTGAGATGATCAGCTAGTAGTGCTATTGCCTGAATTGGGCATTTGGACCGACTTATGATCCCGGTATCGTCTGCGAATGTAGAAGTAGTTAGCCGCTCGTTCGTGGGGATATCTGCGGTGTAAAGGAGAAATAGAGTTGGACCAAGGGCGCTACCTTGGGGAACTCCAGCCTCTATAGCGTAGTCGTCGGATGTTGTAGTGTTGCATCTCACGGCGAAGGCTCTGTTGTAAAGGTACGATTCAAGTATCCTGTGAGTGTTTCCCGGCAGGATCGTTCTGATTTTATGCATAAGGCCATCAAGCCAGACTCGGTCGAAAGCCTGTGCAACGTCAAGGAATACCGCACTGCAGTATTTCCGAAGCTCGAATGCAGTCCGTATTTCTGTTGTTAGTTTGTTGACTTGCTCTATTGTTCCATGGCTTTCTCGAAAGCCAAATTGGTGTGCTGGAATAACGATGTGCTCTTTCAGATATGGGATTATGCGCGTCAAAAGGCATTTTTCGAGCAGTTTTGACAGACACGAGAGTAAACTTATCGGTCTGTACGAAGCTGCTATTGTGTGATCTTTTCCTGGCTTTGGGATTATTATTATTACCGATTTTTTCCCTTTTTTTTTGGAAAATAGCCAAGTCGTGTAATCCCGTTAAAGAGTTTACAAATAACCTCAACTGCACAGTTTGGAAGTTCGATTAACATTTTGGGAGTTATTTGATCACCGCCTGGGCCGTTTTTTGGTTTCAATTGCTCGCTGATTACTTTTGCAACATCATTTGGTTGAAACAGAATTGGCTCCGTCTCAGATTCGATTCGAATTGACGGCGGTAGTGGGAATGAATTAGTTGCAGGGTTTGGCTGGAAAACATTTTGAAGGTGCAAAGCAAATGTATAAGCTCTGTCTTTGTCGCTTCTGGCCCAGCTGCCTGAAGAGTCTCTTATGGGAATTACTGTTTCGGCCGGCTCACTTAGATTTGGGTGGGCCCAAGGGATGCTTAGTGCTGGTGGGTGAAAGTTGGCGTTGTGATTTTACTTCTTCTTGCCTTAGAGCCCTGGTAAGTCTGCGACCAGCTTCCTTAAGACTTTGTTTGGAGGATGGCGATCTGCTCGTTTGCCAAGCACGTCTCAAACGTCTTTTCTCCAGAACAAGCTGTTCGGTTTCAAGGTTAGTTTTGTGTTGGTGTGTGTGCCCGTCCCACCCTTGCGGTATTGAGACTTTGGCTGCTGCGACGAGTACAGACTCCAGTGCATCGGCATACCAGTCGATGTCCTCCTTGATGTTAAGCTGTGGAGTTAGTTCAATGTGGGAACTTACGTACATTTTGAACTTCAGCCAGTTGGTTCTATGCGACGTCAGCCTGCGAGGGTGCTCGATTAATTCCGGGCTTTGAAGAAGTGTTATTAGGCCAGGTGAGTGGTCCGATGATAGATCCAAAAGCGATTTTGCTGATATTAGATTTTGTCACAGCAAAATCAATTGAATCAGGTAGTTTTCTAGGATCTGTAGGCCAATATGTAGCGCTGTCTGGTGAAACGTAGTCCAGTTTGTTACATGTTTTAATGAGTGCATTATATAATTGCCTTCCTTTGGGGGTCACAAGGCGGGATCCCCAGTGCGTGTGCTTGGCGTTGTAGTCTCCTGCTGCTATGAATCGCTCCCCAAGTGAATTGTAGAAGTCCATGAAGACTGTAAAGCGGGGTGGGCAGTAGACAGCGGCAATGGCAAGGTTGCAGTTGCCCAACTGTAATTTTATCGAAGTAGCTTACAGATGATTTTTTGCAAACCGTTGGTGAATGTGGTGTTTGACGCATCTTATTAAGATGCCAGTTCCGCCATGCTCTTTACCATCTGGATGATCGGTGCCATAGAACGTGTATCCCCGTATTTTAAAGTTATATTTGCTGGTGAGATGCGTTTCTGCCAGCAACATAACGTCGATGTGGTTTTCGTTCACAAATTGAGTTATTTCAGGTTTATGCCGTGAAACACCGTTGGCGTTCCACAGAGTTATTCGAAGGCTAGGCATGGTTTATTTGGACTGCTGAGCTGCAAGCATTTTTAACAAGAAAACTTCCGGTGTCGTTTGTGATCTCATGTAAGTGTTTTGTGTGTTCAGGGAGCGTGCCGTTGTCGCGCGTTGCATCCGACTTTTCATCATTTTGTAGACTGGACAGCCTCTGAATTTTGCGGTGTGGTTTCCTTGGCAGTTTACACACTTTTTAGTGAGAGAGTCTTCCTTGTTGGCAGGGCAGGGTTCGGAGCCGTGGCAGTTTCTACAAGCTACACATACTGACCTGAGGGTGCAGTAAGCCCTGGTATGACCGTATTCCTGGCAATTTGTGCATTGCACTGGCCCGGTCCGTTTGTGCGGCTCTTCCACTGTGATCCTACGGTGCAGAAGGTACTGCAACTTGTAGATCGGGTGCACTGCGTTTTTTTCAAAGTTCTGCTGTCTGGCTCCAGCTCGACCTTGAAGAGTGGTTGCGGCTTCTTGTTTTTGTTCATAATGTTTATAACATTTTTTGCGCAAAAACCGTTTTCTTTTAAGGCCTCTGTAATTTCGCAACTTGCAAACCTTTACAACTTTTCAGCTGGTACGTATAGTAATTCTTTTTGGCATCGTTTAAGTACTTCGACACTGCTCGGAAATCGTCTTCGATTTTGGCTTGGAGTTTAGTTTCGCTTATATTCCCTTTCATAAGCGGAATAACATGAAAGTTATCTTTTCCGACAAGCTCAACTATTTTGTTGACTAGGGCATTCGAGATCTTCTCCCGAATAAAAATAGGTGGGGGCTTTAGTTTCCTTGGGGCTAATTGTTCCGACTCTGTTTCAGGCTCCGCCAGAATGGAAAATCTATTTTTATTTAATGGCCCGGGATTTTCAGGGCCTTTGTTGGAACGATTTATTTTTGGCTTATTGCCGTCCAAGTTTTTTGGTGGTGTTAGCTTGCGCTCCATGCCTGCTTGCGATCCATGCCTGTCTGAATGGCCGAACCCGCTTGCAGAATTGTCACTTCTTCTACCGTAGCTTTGTTTTTGCTGTTTGCACCGATTTTTGAACTTGGTTGTGTTGTTGCTTTACCTGCAGCACAAGAAGAGGGTGGAGTCGTTATTGCATTGTTGGCGACAGAGAGCGTTGTAGTAGTCGTAGTAGTTGCTGATGCAAGAGCTAGCTCTCTGGTTTTCGGCGGTCAGTAAACTTGCACCTTCAAGCACTTTCGGTTCTAGAGTATTACTCGTCACCGTAAAATAAGCATTGTTACGGGCCAAAGAAAGACGACGTTTGTCTTGCTCTCTCTGAAATTTTTCACGGGTTGTTTCTCCAGTTGTTGATTTTGTCGTTGAGTGCGCTGATCCACGTTCTTACTCATTTGTTTATCGTTAGTGCGTAAATATTAATTATTTAATTAATTAAAACTTTAGATTACGATGTGCGATTTGCATCGCGAAATGCAAACCTCGCCTTTATTAATTTTTCGAACGTTTTCGACTGATTTACTAGTTGTTTTTCCGGAGCGTTAAGAAAACACGTTTGCACGCAGCCGAAGTTGATTTCAATTTGAGGACAGACCTATAGCTTTCATATCTAGAACACTATCTCAAAACGAAGAAAACGGCAAAGAATGAAATGTTAGCCATTTCATGGGCAGTAAAGACACTTAGAAGATGTCTCTACAGTGGAACCAAGGTTAAACTCTATACTGACCACGAACCACATACACACGATTGTAATTGGAAGGGAGGGATAGCGATCAAGAGATGGAAATCATATCTTGACGAATATAATAAAGAATTACTTTATAAACCCGGAAAGGAAAACATAGTTGCCGATGCTTTGTCTAAGATCTCCATAAGCAACCAAATTAACTCATTAACAGCAACACAACACAGCGCGCAGAGCTCTGGTCATAACCTCACCTTTCATAGACACGTTATAACTCGATCAGACTTGTAAAGGCCAGAATTGGCCGCACAATTTAAACATAATCATATATATATCTAATCAATATAACATTATATAAGAATAAGTTAAAACATAAGCACGATAGTTTAATGTCTCCTCTCTAGGCAGTGGAAGGGATAGAGACAATAAGTAGGCCGTTACAAGTGCGCAGTAGTAAAGGAAGCGAGGCAAGCGAAATAGAAGTAGAAGCAGCGAGAATCAAGCCGGAGTTCCAATGGAAATTTCCACCGAACACGTGAGGATCACTAGAGAGCAAGAGTACGCGGCGGCAGCATCAGAGCAGAAGAGCGAGAGCAAGCTTACGCAGCGTCACCAGCAATAGAACCTGACGTCGAGAGAGCAGGACAACTCGATCATGCGGACTTTGGCAGAAAAACCGAAGCAGCGAGAAAGATGGAATGCCAAAGAACTTGGCTACATGAGTTCTGGAGTGCGAACAAAAAGTCGAGTTCTGGAGTGCGAACAGGGATTCGAGTTCTGGATGGCGAACGAGAAAGTCGAGTGCGGGAGTAGACTTGGGATTTTTTTAACTTCGCGACCGGTAACCTTGCGGTAGTACCATGTGCACCAGCCGAGCCAGGACCTACAGCCACACCCTCCAACGGATACCAACACCACGCTTGCCGGGATCCGCTGAGTCTGTCTAAGTGAGTAGCGTTAAGACAAGGAATGCGGTATAGGCAGGGAAAATCATTCACATGTAGAAACAGCATCTTATTACTAAAAATAAAACCAAAATCCTGTACACGAAACGATCCCACGTGCTTAGCTAGTATTTCCGTGCCTCCAGTGCATTCGCCACAGCAGACCAAGTCCACCCCAAAGTTCAATCTACCCAATCCTCACTTGAATTTTCGGTGACTGCTGCAAGGCGCCCAGCCTCCGCTCCCGAATGGTACGATCACCAGCTCTCCGCTTGCTTCGCATTCGCTAGGGCGGAAAGCCTCGGTTGAGACAAGTTGCCAGGCGCACATCCGCTGCTCTCGGAAACTTACCCTCACCCGATCCTTACGTGCATTTTTGGTGACTGCTGCAAGACGCCCAGCCTCCGCTCCCGAATGGTACGATCACCCGCTCCCCGCTTGCTTCGCATCCGCTAGGGCGGAAAGCCTCGGTGGAGACAAGTTGCCAGGCGCACATCCGCTGCTCCCGGAAACGTACCCTCACCCGATCCTCTCGTGCATTTTCGGTGACGACCACCCGTTCCCTGCTTGCTTCGCAGCCGCTAGGGCGTAAAGCCTCGGTTGAGACAAGTTGCACAGCAATGCTAGTGGCGACCAGCCTCAGTTGCTTTTCACTATTCCCCAAGCGGAGACCCTTTTGCGCAGGAAACGCGAGCCGACAACCATCACCTTCTCCCGAATAAAAATAGGTGGGGGCTTTAGTTTCCTTGGGGCTAATTGTTCCGACTCTGTTTCAGGCTCCGCCAGAATGGAAAATCTATTTTTATTTAATGGCCCGGGATTTTCAGGGCCTTTGTTGGAACGATTTATTTTTGGCTTATTGCCGTCCAAGTTTTTTGGTGGTGTTAGCTTGCGCTCCATGCCTGCTTGCGATCCATGCCTGTCTGAATGGCCGAACCCGCTTGCAGAATTGTCACTTCTTCTACCGTAGCTTTGTTTTTGCTGTTTGCACCGATTTTTGAACTTGGTTGTGTTGTTGCTTTACCTGCAGCACAAGAAGAGGGTGGAGTCGTTATTGCATTGTTGGCGACAGAGAGCGTTGTAGTAGTCGTAGTAGTTGCTGATGCAAGAGCTAGCTCTCTGGTTTTCGGCGGTCAGTAAACTTGCACCTTCAAGCACTTTCGGTTCTAGAGTATTACTCGTCACCGTAAAATAAGCATTGTTACGGGCCAAAGAAAGACGACGTTTGTCTTGCTCTCTCTGAAATTTTTCACGGGTTGTTTCTCCAGTTGTTGATTTTGTCGTTGAGTGCGCTGATCCACGTTCTTACTCATTTGTTTATCGTTAGTGCGTAAATATTAATTATTTAATTAATTAAAACTTTAGATTACGATGTGCGATTTGCATCGCGAAATGCAAACCTCGCCTTTATTAATTTTTCGAACGTTTTCGACTGATTTACTAGTTGTTTTTCCGGAGCGTTAAGAAAACACGTTTGCACGCAGCCGAAGTTGATTTCAATTTGAGGACAGACCTATAGCTTTCATATCTAGAACACTATCTCAAAACGAAGAAAACGGCAAAGAATGAAATGTTAGCCATTTCATGGGCAGTAAAGACACTTAGAAGATGTCTCTACAGTGGAACCAAGGTTAAACTCTATACTGACCACGAACCACATACACACGATTGTAATTGGAAGGGAGGGATAGCGATCAAGAGATGGAAATCATATCTTGACGAATATAATAAAGAATTACTTTATAAACCCGGAAAGGAAAACATAGTTGCCGATGCTTTGTCTAAGATCTCCATAAGCAACCAAATTAACTCATTAACAGCAACACAACACAGCGCGCAGAGCTCTGGTCATAACCTCACCTTTCATAGACACGTTATAACTCGATCAGACTTGTAAAGGCCAGAATTGGCCGCACAATTTAAACATAATCATATATATATCTAATCAATATAACATTATATAAGAATAAGTTAAAACATAAGCACGATAGTTTAATGTCTCCTCTCTAGGCAGTGGAAGGGATAGAGACAATAAGTAGGCCGTTACAAGTGCGCAGTAGTAAAGGAAGCGAGGCAAGCGAAATAGAAGTAGAAGCAGCGAGAATCAAGCCGGAGTTCCAATGGAAATTTCCACCGAACACGTGAGGATCACTAGAGAGCAAGAGTACGCGACGGCAGCATCGGAGCAGAAGAGCGAGAGCAAGCTTACGCCAGCGTCACCAGCAATAGAACCTGACGTCGAGAGAGCAGGACAACTCGATCATGCGGACTTTGGCAGAAAAACCGAAGCAGCGAGAAAGATGGAATGCCAAAGAACTTGACTGCATGAGTTCTGGAGTGCGAACAAAAAGTCGAGTTCTGGAGTGCGAACAGGGAGTCGAGTTCTGGATGGCGATCGAGAAAGTCGAGTGCGGGAGTAGACTTGGGATTTTTTTAACTTCGCACCGGTAACCTTGCGGTAGTAGCACGTGCACCAGCCGACCCAGGACCTACAGCCACACCTTCCAACGGATACCAACACCACGCTTGCCGGGATCCGCTGAGTCTGTCTGAGTGAGTAGCGTTAAGACAAGGAGTGCGGTATAGGCAGGGAAAATCATTCACATGTAGAAACAGCATCTTATTACTAAAAATAAAACCAAAATCCTGTACACGAAACGATCCCACGTGCTTAGCTAGTATTTCCGTGCCTCCAGTGCATTCGCCACAGCAGACCAAGTCCACCCCAAAGTTCAATCTACCCAATCCTCACTTGAATTTTCGGTGACTGCTGCAAGGCGCCCAGCCTCCGCTCCCGAATGGTACGATCACCAGCTCTCCGCTTGCTTCGCATTCGCTAGGGCGGAAAGCCTCGGTTGAGACAAGTTGCCAGGCGCACATCCGCTGCTCTCGGAAACTTACCCTCACCCGATCCTTACGTGCATTTTTGGTGACTGCTGCAAGACGCCCAGCCTCCGCTCCCGAATGGTACGATCACCCGCTCCCCGCTTGCTTCGCATCCGCTAGGGCGGAAAGCCTCGGTGGAGACAAGTTGCCAGGCGCACATCCGCTGCTCCCGGAAACGTACCCTCACCCGATCCTCTCGTGCATTTTCGGTGACGACCACCCGTTCCCTGCTTGCTTCGCAGCCGCTAGGGCGTAAAGCCTCGGTTGAGACAAGTTGCACAGCAATGCTAGTGGCGACCAGCCTCAGTTGCTTTTCACTATTCCCCAAGCGGAGACCCTTTTGCGCAGGAAACGCGAGCCGACAACCATCACCTTCAGTCGGCCCGTTCTCTACCAAAATTTCCGAGTCCCCAAATCTTATAAATTTTCTGTAAGCGACCCTGGCCGGACTGAGACATATCCCAGCCAGGATAACTACTTTACAGATGGCGCCCGAACAGGGAGTCACACCATTTTTCTTCCTGCTACGAAATCGGGGTCCGCTAATAATAAAATAAATAAAACAAATCGCCAGGCCAGAAATAATAATAATAGATATCCTTGTCCGGCACTAAAAAAATATTAAGCCATAGAATCGTTGTCGCCACTCGAGAAAATTGTCTGTCCGAAAAATCATCAACGTCACGGCAGTAACCTCGCACTAGCCGCACGCCAGAGTTTTAGCGCTAAGTTTAAAACCACAGATTTCATCGAGAAGCGTCCCGTCTGAGATCCGCAAATACCATGGGGAAGCAGTGGATCTACGACATCAAGAAGGAGCAACTGGAGGAGATCTTCAAGGAATTCGGGCTAACCCCAGAAGGTATCATGACAGACCTGCGGAAACGAATGTCCGCATACATGGATCAAGACGATCTGCCTAAACTACGAGTGGAACGCTTGATAGAGCTCGAGCTGTTATACAAGGCAAAGTCCCGCGAGCCCTCACCACATCGCCCAGTCTACGAGCCCAATGATAAGTACCGGAAAGTTGACTCTGAGCAACAGACAGGGACTCATCGACTACAAGTTCCTCCGACTGGAACCGAGGGGAATGCACCACTGGGGCACAACGAGACTGGGCAGCCTGGATTCCTACCGCGGATGAAAGCCGAGCGGGTTCTCCACTTTGGCCTGGCGGATAAGCTATGAAAGTGGGGCATTTTCTTCGACGGCGAGATCGTCAACCCGCTGTATTTTCTGGAGCAATTGGAAGAGCGATCGGACGCATATCAGATCGAGAAGGAACAACTCCCAAGAGTGCTATCTAGCATTTTACTTGGTCGAGCCGGAGACTGGTTTAGAGTCAGTCAACTCCAGAAAGCCAACTGGAAGGAATTTACGTGTGAGTTTCTGGATTTCTTTTTGCCTCCACGCTATTTTCAAACTCTAGAAGATGA
Source organism: Drosophila carrolli (assembly GCA_018152295.1). Lineage (NCBI taxonomy): Eukaryota > Metazoa > Arthropoda > Insecta > Diptera > Drosophilidae > Drosophila > Drosophila carrolli. The sequence continues at coordinate 136,338 of JAECXJ010000332.1, forward strand.
GATCCGCGCCAGGCTGCAACTCAGCGTCGCCGACGGAAGCAGAAGGGAAGTCACCCAAGCACTCAGCGATACCATTCGTTTGGGAGGCCGGCAAGTAGTCATGCCAGTTCTGGTGTTACCCACTACAATCGATGACGTGCTCTTGGGAATGGATTTCCTCAGCAAGACAGAAGCCTTTCTGGAAATAAACCAGGTGAGACTTAAGTTACGGCAAGATCAACCAGCTCTGCAGGCGCAGCGGCGACCAGCCCCGCCAACCTCGTCAAATCCAACCCTGTCAAACCCAGCTCTGTAGGCGCAGCGGCGACCAGCTCCGCCAACCCTGTCGAATCCTGTTCAGCCGAGATGCAGCAGAATCCCGCTGTGCACACCCGGACGACCCCGCGTACCCGAACGCTACCATCGGATCCTGCAACAAGACCGGTGGAGGGCTCCACTATACCAACACCAACCAGCGCCACCGAGACACAGAGGACCAGCCCGAGAGATATTCTACCTGCACCATGCCCCGAAGGCATACGGCGTAACCCATTTCGACGATCTGCAGGAGCGGCAGCAGTGGCCACAGCCGCTACAGATGAACCATTAGACAGAGACACCTCAATCGTGGTCGAGGCGGACCTGCAAACAGCTTAGACGGAGTTGGAAGCCGAACTGGATAAATTCAGCGGACTAACCGGCGTGTCCTCAATTACGGAGCACTCGATTCTGATGAGGGACGAGTCCGATCAAGCAGCGTTATTTCACCAAGAACACTGCGATACAACGGATCATTGATGACCAGGTTGGTAAACTTTTACGCGACGGTAGGATAGAGCCATCGAAGAGTCCACACAGCGCACCAATCGTGCTCGTGGGGAAAAAGATGGGAGACGTGCGAATGTGCGTGGACTACCGGCAACTGAACGCCCGCTCTGTTCCCGATGCGTATCCACTACCGCGGAACAATCATATTTTGGAGAAACTAAGGAACGCTAAATACATATCTTCTCTAGATTTAAAGAGAAATGAACCAGAAATGGACCCACACGCTTTTGCGTATCTTGACGATATTATTATCGTCAGCAAAACGCTCAAGGAACATATGCAGCATCTACGGGAAGAACTCCACCGACTGCGAGCCGCAAATCTGAAGCTCAACCGGGATAAATGTAAATTCTTTCAGAGGAGTATCGTATACCTAGGACACCTGATCAGCGAGGATGGAATCCATACAGACCCGGAGAAGATAGCCGCTATTAAGGAACTCCAACCACCGTCAACGATCAAGGAACTGAGACGATGCCTGGGCATTGCATCGTGGTACCGCAGATTTGTACCAAACTTCACAGACATTGTGCAACCAATGACTAAGCTGCTCAAGAAGAGCCAGAAATGGACGTGGGGCGAAGACCAGCAACAAGCATTCGAGGAATTAAAAACCAAGTTATAAGAAGCACCCGTCTTGGCTTGCCCGGACTTCGAGGAAAAATTCACAGTTCAGACCGACTTTGGCCTCGGAGCAGTGTTGACGCAACAGATTGAAGGCCAGGAACGAGTCATCGCTTACGCCAGTCGGCGTCTATCGACCGCAGAGGGCCATTATTCCACAACTGAAAAAGAATGCCTGGCAATTGTGTGGGCAGTGCGAAAATTCCGATTCTACCTCGAGGGATACCACTTCGATGTAATCACAGATCATTTGGCGCTAAAGTGGCTCAACGCCATTGAGAATCCCACAGGACGCATTGCCCGCTGGGCCTTAGAACTGCAACAGTATCGCTTTGACGTACACTTCCGCCGAGGGAACCAAAACATTGTAGCCGACGCGCTCTCGAGACAACCGCTGGAACGACTACAACAAGCAGCCACGGGACAGCAAAAGTGCACCTGGATAACCAAGATGCTGACGAGGATAGCCGCGGAGCCCGCTAACTACCCAGAGTACGCCCAAGAGAACGACCAGCTGTATCGGCGCCTCGGGAATCGCCCGGAAGAAGAAGACTATATTCCCTGGAAACTGTGCGTACCACACCACCTTCGAGGGCGTTTCTTATCTGGGAATCCGGAAAACGACCAAACGGATCATGCAGAGTTACTATTGGCCCGGACTTCTCCGCGACGTCGTCAGGTACGTTCGCAAGTGCGAAACTTGCCAAAAATATAAGGCCAGCCAACTGAAGCCCCCGGGACAGATGAATACTCGGATCGTGGCGGAACCTTTCGACACATTGTGTGCCGACTTCGTAGGACCGTTGCCCCGATCTACCCACGTCAATACTATGCTGCTGGTCTTCTTCGACTTGTGCAGTAAGTTCACTAGCCTGGCTTTTAAGAAATTTGGAAAACAGCTGGGAATGACTATTCAACACCCCGCACCATATTCGCCGCAGCAAAACACCACAGAGCGCGCCAACAGGACTATCAAGACGATGATAGCGCAGTACATCGAAGGAAACCAGAAAACTTGGAATGCAGCCTTGCCGGAGATAAGCCTGGCTATCAACTCCAGCGCCTCCGACATCACCGGATTCAGCCCTGCTTACCTCCTACAAGGTCGAAAGCCGAGACTGCCGGGCTCACTTTATCACGAAGTCACCCCACACTCGGGCGGAGGACCCGTGACCCCCACTGCCAAGGCAACCCATCTCCAAGAGATTTTCAAGGTAGCCTTGGAAAATATGCAACGGGCCAGCAGGAACCAAAGCAAGCACTATAATCTGACAAGACGCACATGGCGGCCAGCCATTGGGAATCTGGTCCTCTTGAAGCAGCACCGCCTTTCTAAGGCTGCGGACGGATTTGCGGCCAAATTAGCTCCACGCTATGACGGGCCATTTAAGGTCGTAAACTTCGCCGCCCAAAACATCATCCGACTCCAAGACCCGAGAACCAAGCGCCGACGAACAGCTGGCCTTGCAGACCTAAAGGCGTTCCACGAAGACGACAGCAACAGTGAGTCCGAAGACGCCGATGGCATTCCAACAGATGAGGGTCTGGTAGAGCAGATATATCTAGATTAACCTGAACATTGTAACCTTAGCCCGTAAACTTAACCTGAACATTGTAAACCGCACTCCCAAGATAGCTAGGTGGACTAGGTGGTAATTTTAATATTTCACAGTACCGGGAGCACCCATGCCAGGACACCGCAGGAACGCTCGGCATACTCGACCACACACCCGCGAACGACTGGAGGACAGCGAGATGGAGGAGAACCCAATGGTCCCTGTCGAGGTAATACTCCCAGAGTCGCCCCTCACCATAAGCGACGAGCTCAGCCCTGCCACCATCGAGTATCTGGAGCACTAATTGCACTTCGATGACGATGGTGAGCCACGGGTTCGAGGGGAGCAGGCGAACGCTGGAGCCATGGCCGTATAGGAAGAGGAGGTACCTCTTCGTACTGGCTGGTTCCCACAGCTGAATATGCGCGCGATCAGGTACATCGCCAATTCGCTGGCCGGATGCATTGCTCTGGTGGTCTACGACTACGTGGCACAAATGCCATGTGGCGGGAACACGCAGATGAGCGTGATGCGGTCCCCTGTTGGCGAGCCGGTGCGCTGTTTCCGCATGGACGTGGACATGGACAACAAAGCCACCAGTCCCGGCAGCCCAACACCGCAGGCGGAACCCACGACGAGCGAGAGCAGATAGCCCCAAGGAGTTCTGGCCAACGAAGCCCCTCAACTTGCCGGATGAGGCACAGTGAGTGGGTACCCGTCCCGGCCAAATGGCGGATGCACCCACTTCAGGACAACTTGCCGCGACATGTCGTGGAGCGACTTCAGGCTCGGGTGGCCAGAAACCTTCGCCGCAACATCCGCGTATTGGATACCGGAAACGATCGACACTATCGGGTGCGGATCAATACCCGGAACGAGGTCACGTCTCTCTTCGCCCGGCGAAGTAAAGGGTGGTGTAACGGCCAGAAATGGCCGCACAATTTAAACATAATCATATATATATCTAATCAATATAACATTAAATAAGAATAAGTTAAAACATAAGCACGATAGTTTAATGGCTCCTCTCTAGGCAGTGGGAGGGATAGAGACAATAAGTAGGCCGTTACAAGTGCACAGTAAGAAAGGAAGCGAGGCAAGCGAAATAGAAGTAGAAGCAGCGAGAATCAGTCCGGAAATGCAATGGAAATTTCCACCGAACACGTGAGGATCACCAGAGAGCGAGAGTACGCGACGGCAGCATCGGAGCAGAAGAGCGAGAGCGAGCTTACGCCAGCGTCACCAGCAATAGAACCTGACATCGGGAGAGCAGGACAACTCGATCATGCGGACTTTGGCAGAAAAACCGAAGCAGCGAGAAAGATGGAATGCCAAAGAACTTGGCTGTATGAGTTCTGGAGTGCGAACAGGGAGTCGAGTTCTGGATGGCGAACGAGAAAGTCGAGTGCAGGAGTAGACTTGGGATTTTTTTAACTTTGCGACCGGTAATCTTGCGGTAGTAGCACGTGCACCAGCCGACCCAGGACCTACAGCCACACCTTCCAACGGATACCAACACCACGCTTGCCGGGATCCGCTGAGTCTGTCTGAGTGAGTAGCGTTAAGACAAGGAGTGCGGTATAGGCAGGGAAAATCATTCACATGCAGAAACAGCATCTTATTACTAAAAAATAAAACCAAAACCCTGTACACGAAACGATCCCACGTGCTTAGCTAGTATTTCCGTGCCTCCAGTGCATTCGCCACAGCAGACCAAGCCCACCCCAAAGTTCAATCTACCCGATCCTCACTTGAATTTTCGGTGACTGCTGCAAGGCGCCCAGCCTCCGCTCCCGAATGGTACGATCACCAGCTCTCCGCTTGCTTCGCATTCGCTAGGGCGGAAAGCCTCGGTTGAGACAAGTTGCCAGGCGCACATCCGCTGCTCTCGGAAACTTACCCTCACCCGATCCTTACGTGCATTTTTGGTGACTGCTGCAAGGCGCCCAGCCTCCGCTCCCGAATGGTACGATCTAGTGGCGACCAGCCTCAGTTGATTTTCCCTATTCCCCAAGCGGAGACCCTTTTGCGCAGGAAACTCTAACGCGAGCCGACAACCATCACTTTCAGTCGGCCCGCTCTCTACCAAAATTTATAATAAAATAAATTTTCTGTAAGCGACCCTGGCCGGACTGAGACATATCCCAGCCAGGATAACTACTTTACAGACTTTCAGAATATTGATCTTATTGAAATATTAAAAAAACATTTAAATCCGTCAATCCTAAATTGAATTTTCACATCAGAAGAGATAATGGGAGAAATACAGCGAATTTATTCGGAACATTTTGGATCCATTAAAATAAGATTCAAACAAAATAAAGTGGAAGATTTGACAGAAAAAACTAAGCAGGAAGAATTAATATTAGAAACACATAACAGAGCACATAGAAATGCAGAAGAAAACAAAAACCAACTTGCAGAAAAATATTATTTCCCCAAAATGAAACAAAAAATAGCAACATATCAAATATGATAGTCATCCCCCAATCCAGAAATTAAAGAAACCCCAATTCCTAAATACCCTGATCCATATTGACATCTTCTCAACAGAAAAGAAATTAGTATTGAAAGGAATAGATAAAATCCAAATCCACTGAAGACATTAAAAAACAGTTACACGAAATAATATTCTACTACGGAGTACCCAAATTTGTAGTAATGGATAATGAAAAGGATTTTAATTCAGCATCTATTACCCTTATGATGAGAGATCAGTTAAATATAACAATTTTTAAAGCTCCTCCCCTTAAAAGGTCAGTTAACGGACAGATTAAACGATTTCATTCGACCCTTTCGGAAATAATGAGATGCCTTAAAACCAAACAAATATACAACACCTTTGAAGAATTATTAGACAGAGCCATTTACGAATACAATTACACAATACATTCAGTAACAAAGAAAAGAAATATTAATACCGACCCAGAACAATATGAAAAAAGAAGGCAGGATAACATAGAAAAACCTTAGAACTGCAACAGTATCGCTTTGACGTACACTTCCGCCGAGGGAACCAAAACATTGTAGCCGACGCGCTCTCGAGACAACCGCTGGAACGACTACAACAAGCAGCCACGGGACAGCAAAAGTGCACCTGGATAACCAAGATGCTGACGAGGATAGCCGCGGAGCCCGCTAACTACCCAGAGTACGCCCAAGAGAACGACCAGCTGTATCGGCGCCTCGGGAATCGCCCGGAAGAAGAAGACTATATTCCCTGGAAACTGTGCGTACCACACCACCTTCGAGGGCGTTTCTTATCTGGGAATCCGGAAAACGACCAAACGGATCATGCAGAGTTACTATTGGCCCGGACTTCTCCGCGACGTCGTCAGGTACGTTCGCAAGTGCGAAACTTGCCAAAAATATAAGGCCAGCCAACTGAAGCCCCCGGGACAGATGAATACTCGGATCGTGGCGGAACCTTTCGACACATTGTGTGCCGACTTCGTAGGACCGTTGCCCCGATCTACCCACGTCAATACTATGCTGCTGGTCTTCTTCGACTTGTGCAGTAAGTTCACTAGCCTGGCTTTTAAGAAATTTGGAAAACAGCTGGGAATGACTATTCAACACCCCGCACCATATTCGCCGCAGCAAAACACCACAGAGCGCGCCAACAGGACTATCAAGACGATGATAGCGCAGTACATCGAAGGAAACCAGAAAACTTGGAATGCAGCCTTGCCGGAGATAAGCCTGGCTATCAACTCCAGCGCCTCCGACATCACCGGATTCAGCCCTGCTTACCTCCTACAAGGTCGAAAGCCGAGACTGCCGGGCTCACTTTATCACGAAGTCACCCCACACTCGGGCGGAGGACCCGTGACCCCCACCGCCAAGGCAACCCATCTCCAAGAGATTTTCAAGGTAGCCTTGGAAAATATGCAACGGGCCAGCAGGAACCAAAGCAAGCACTATAATCTGACAAGACGCACATGGCGGCCAGCCATTGGGAATCTGGTCCTCTTGAAGCAGCACCGCCTTTCTAAGGCTGCGGACGGATTTGCGGCCAAATTAGCTCCACGCTATGACGGGCCATTTAAGGTCGTAAACTTCGCCGCCCAAAACATCATCCGACTCCAAGACCCGAGAACCAAGCGCCGACGAACAGCTGGCCTTGCAGACCTAAAGGCGTTCCACGAAGACGACAGCAACAGTGAGTCCGAAGACGCCGATGGCATTCCAACAGATGAGGGTCTGGTAGAGCAGATATATCTAGATTAACCTGAACATTGTAACCTTAGCCCGTAAACTTAACCTGAACATTGTAAACCGCACTCCCAAGATAGCTAGGTGGACTAGGTGGTAATTTTAATATTTCACAGTACCGGGAGCACCCATGCCAGGACACCGCAGGAACGCTCGGCATACTCGACCACACACCCGCGAACGACTGGAGGACAGCGAGATGGAGGAGAACCCAATGGTCCCTGTCGAGGTAATACTCCCAGAGTCGCCCCTCACCATAAGCGACGAGCTCAGCCCTGCCACCATCGAGTATCTGGAGCACTAATTGCACTTCGATGACGATGGTGAGCCACGGGTTCGAGGGGAGCAGGCGAACGCTGGAGCCATGGCCGTATAGGAAGAGGAGGTACCTCTTCGTACTGGCTGGTTCCCACAGCTGAATATGCGCGCGATCAGGTACATCGCCAATTCGCTGGCCGGATGCATTGCTCTGGTGGTCTACGACTACGTGGCACAAATGCCATGTGGCGGGAACACGCAGATGAGCGTGATGCGGTCCCCTGTTGGCGAGCCGGTGCGCTGTTTCCGCATGGACGTGGACACGTCAGCCGACGCCCTGCGTCGACAACAAAGCCACCAGTCATGGCAGCCCAATACCGCAGGCGGAACCCACGACGAGCGGGAGCAGATAGCCCCAAGGAGTTCTGGCCAACGAAGACCCTTAACTTGCCGGATGAGGCACAGTGAGTGGGCACTCACCTCAGGACAACTTGCCGCGACATGTCGTGGAGCGACTGTAGGCTCGGGTGGCCAGAAACCTTCGCCGCAACATCCGGGTATTGGAGACCGGAAACGATCAACGCTATCGGGTGCGGATCAATACCCTGAACGAGGTCAGCGTCTCTCTTCGCCGGCGAAGTAAAGGGGGTGTAACGGCCTGAATTCGCCGCACAATTTAAACATAATCATATATATATCTAATCAATATAACATTAAATAAGAATAAGTTAAAGCATAAGCACGACAGTTTAATGGCTCCTCTCTAGGCAGTGGGAGGGATAGAGACAATAAGTAGGCCGTTACAAGTGCACAGTAAGAAAGGAAGCGAGGCAAGCGAAATAGAAGTAGAAGCAGCGAGAATCAGTCCGGAAATGCAATGGAAATTTCCACCGAACACGTGAGGATCACCAGAGAGCGAGAGTACGCGACGGCAGCATCGGAGCAGAAGAGCGAGAGCGAGCTTACGCCAGCGTCACCAGCAATAGAACCTGACATCGGGAGAGCAGGACAACTCGATCATGCGGACTTTGGCAGAAAAACCGAAGCAGCGAGAAAGATGGAATGCCAAAGAACTTGGCTGTATGAGTTCTGGAGTGCGAACAGGGAGTCGAGTTCTGGATGGCGAACGAGAAAGTCGAGTGCAGGAGTAGACTTGGGATTTTTTTTAACTTTGCGACCGGTAATCTTGCGGTAGTAGCACGTGCACCAGCCGACCCAGGACCTACAGCCACACCTTCCAACGGATACCAACACCACGCTTGCCGGGATCCGCTGAGTCTGTCTGAGTGAGTAGCGTTAAGACAAGGAGTGCGGTATAGGCAGGGAAAATCATTCACATGCAGAAACAGCATCTTATTACTAAAAATAAAACCAAAACCCTGTACACGAAACGATCCCACGTGCTTAGCTAGTATTTCCGTGCCTCCAGTGCATTCGCCACAGCAGACCAAGCCCACCCCAAAGTTCAATCTACCCGATCCTCACTTGAATTTTCGGTGACTGCTGCAAGGCGCCCAGCCTCCGCTCCCGAATGGTACGATCACCAGCTCTCCGCTTGCTTCGCATTCGCTAGGGCGGAAAGCCTCGGTTGAGACAAGTTGCCAGGCGCACATCCGCTGCTCTCGGAAACTTACCCTCACCCGATCCTTACGTGCATTTTTGGTGACTGCTGCAAGGCGCCCAGCCTCCGCTCCCGAATGGTACGATCTAGTGGCGACCAGCCTCAGTTGATTTTCCCTATTCCCCAAGCGGAGACCCTTTTGCGCAGGAAACTCTAACGCGAGCCGACAACCATCACTTTCAGTCGGCCCGCTCTCTACCAAAATTTATAATAAAATAAATTTTCTGTAAGCGACCCTGGCCGGACTGAGACATATCCCAGCCAGGATAACTACTTTACAGACTTTCAGAATATTGATCTTATTGAAATATTAAAAAAACATTTAAATCCGTCAATCCTAAATTGAATTTTCACATCAGAAGAGATAATGGGAGAAATACAGCGAATTTATTCGGAACATTTTGGATCCATTAAAATAAGATTCAAACAAAATAAAGTGGAAGATTTGACAGAAAAAACTAAGCAGGAAGAATTAATATTAGAAACACATAACAGAGCACATAGAAATGCAGAAGAAAACAAAAACCAACTTGCAGAAAAATATTATTTCCCCAAAATGAAACAAAAAATAGCAACATATCAAATATGATAGTCATCCCCCAATCCAGAAATTAAAGAAACCCCAATTCCTAAATACCCTGATCCATATTGACATCTTCTCAACAGAAAAGAAATTAGTATTGAAAGGAATAGATAAAATCCAAATCCACTGAAGACATTAAAAAACAGTTACACGAAATAATATTCTACTACGGAGTACCCAAATTTGTAGTAATGGATAATGAAAAGGATTTTAATTCAGCATCTATTACCCTTATGATGAGAGATCAGTTAAATATAACAATTTTTAAAGCTCCTCCCCTTAAAAGGTCAGTTAACGGACAGATTAAACGATTTCATTCGACCCTTTCGGAAATAATGAGATGCCTTAAAACCAAACAAATATACAACACCTTTGAAGAATTATTAGACAGAGCCATTTACGAATACAATTACACAATACATTCAGTAACAAAGAAAAGAAATATTAATACCGACCCAGAACAATATGAAAAAAGAAGGCAGGATAACATAGAAAAACTTAAACAAAAACAATTGATAGATTTAGAAAACCACAACAAAGAAAGGAAACCTATAAAATCATATCTACTAGGACAAGAAATATTTGTAAAACGAAACACCAGACTAGGCTCTAAATTATCCCCATGTCTTAAAAAAGAAATTGTCAAAGAAAATAGGAATACAACTATTTTAACAGAAGCAGGAAGAGTAGTTCATAAAAGTAATATTAAAGGTAACTAAGTCCGAAACTCCTTAGGAAATTTTTGTCCACGTCAGTCCGAAACTAAAAACTTAAAAAAAAAAAATAATAAATAAGATTACCTATAACAGCTATTACAGCTGTTGTCCGCTTGTGGTTATCAGTCCGTCCGTGAGGGATCGGCCCATAACTCTAGAATACCGTTGTTTAATGAGACATTTTTGTAATTACAGGATGTTGTTTTTAATAACACTGATACCAATGGCAATCGCGACCGCCGACATAACAAATTATACCGATGCACATACCATTAAAAATTCATAAGGGTATAGCAAAATTACAGATATCAACAATAAAATTAATTCCCGTCATAAATTTAAAACAGATTGAAACGGAAATATCACAAATAAGAGAACACACAATAAACAGATTAAAAAATAGTTTACATTATCACACTCTGACACACGAAATAATTCAATCACTTTCTGCTCTAAGCACACTTACCTTAACATCAAAAAGCCGTCAAGTTAGGTCAATAAATATGATTGGCTCAGCTTGGAAATATATCGCAAGTAACCCAGATCACGAAGATTTAGTTATGATAGAAAGTAACCTCAATAATTTAATTAAAAATAACAACGACCAAATTATTATCAATAATCAGCTTCATGACAGAATAAATAATTTAACAACCACTTCCAATATGCTAGCAAATTTAATTCAAAAAGACAGATTTTTTAATAATGACATTGCGTCGAGCTTGCAAACGCAAGGGCCAGAGCTGTCCCCCACAGAACAATTTATGAAAATAATGGGGGATCCTGGTGACTCGTGGGCGGTGGGTGGTGGGCGACGGGTGTTCGACGACGGGGCGTTGACGGGGCTAACTAAGAACGGAGACGGGCAATGGGTACAGCCATCGAACATGGACGTTGGACGCGGCCAGCAGGCACACAGGCGGGCACGCCCGGTAGGCACGACCAACGGGCATGGACGGTGGGCATTGAGAGCGGGTGGGCGAGGTAGCCCATAGCCATAAAGCAATCGAGAGAGAGGTGGGTGAAAATACCCAATTGCTCCTCCACCGTAGTCGCCCAGTGTGTGGTCAAAATTCCAATCGCACGGTCGTCTGGCGGCGGAGGGGGAAAGCCTGTAAAGGGGAAGGGCGGCAGGGCCCGGTCGCCTCTAGCCGGGGTAGAAGACATGGGGTCAAAATTCCAAGGAGTCTTTTACCAGGGCGGTTTTGAAAGAGGGGTCGTGGCTAGAGAGGGGGAAGGGTGGCAGGGCCCGGTTGCCTCCAGCCGGGGTAGAAGACATGGGGTCAAGTCCGCCCTTAGACTGGCGTTGCTGTTGTTGGTGTGTCCTCGTTGCTTTGTTTCACTTTGTTGATTAGTTTTTATCTTGTTGTTTCGCCGTGTGTCCTTACTGTTGTTTTATTTCGTTGTTTCCGCGCTGCACTGCACTTAGTCTCTTTGTTTTTGTTTCGCGACTGCTGACGACCTGCACGCACATGAAGCTCAACACTGATTGATCGAATTCTTTTGTGCCAGCTCTGCCCAAGCCTCGGGTTGCTGGCTGCGCTGCCCGGCTCGAGCCTGCGCAGTCGGTCTCGGCCAGCGTCGCATCCCGATCGTTGTGAATGGCAGTGGCTAAGGTGATGACTGGGCTTTCCGGGGAGAAGAAGGGACTTAGCCAATCAACGGTGATGTAGCCACGACGGGTAATGTGCACTCGCCCACTAACACAAAGTTCCGAGTGCATCGTCTCGGTGGGGCGGTCGCCGCTGTAATCCGATCAATTGCGCTGACCGGAAGGAATCGTCCAGGTGGGCGCAATACCCAGTCCCCTGCGGCCTCCTGACATTCCGCAATCGACGCTTCTGGGTCTCCTAGCGGAGATTCTGCTAATTCTACGGACGGTGGTGGGGTTAGTGGTACAGGGCTTCGGGCTGTGACTGTTCTGGGGGTCGGTATCCCGTCTTGGGCCAACTCGGCCGTCAGAAAGACATCGTTTGAGGGCGGCGTCGGCGGGAGATACTGCTCCGGCTGCGAGGTCTGTGCCCGCAATTGAGCAATGGCCAAGGGCACCAAGTCGAGCTGCGCCTGCAACTCAGCGATCGGAGGTGGCGACAGGGTGAGTGGTACCTGCCACTCGACGAACTGGGGAAACGGTGGCGTGGCTGGTCTGCTGGGGGCGGTTGCCTGGTCAGAGAGAAATTCGTCCTCGGTGGCCTCCCAGTCCTCAATCACCTTAGGCCAGGGCCACTCTACTTCCAAAGGCACTGGTGACGGCTCATGTCTGCGGCTGGTGCTGGGTAGTTCCTCTGCTGGGGCCGGCTTCTTTTTGAGAGCTCCCCAGAAGCTTTTTTGTTTGGCGCCAGAGCGATAGCCGCCGGCACGATGTCGTCGTTATTGTCCTGGTGGGGCGGCTGCACCCATGGCGTTGTCGGTTGTCGGGGTATTGGGTCGTGTTGACTGGTCATCTGGCGGGATGTCTTCGTCGACAGCCAACAACATTCCCGTCTCGGATCGTGGGCTCCTGGGCATGGTGAGTAGATCGTCTTAGTTGGGGGGTATGTCCTCCTCTGAGATGTCTTCCACCACGGGCTGGTAGCGTGGCGCTCTGTTGCCTCGCCATGATAAGCCAGCCTCGCCTGCATCCGATAGGGCCATCTCGGCTGGGTCTGGTTGGTGTGACAGGGTAGGTCCCATCTGTCGTGGCCTAGAAGTCCCGGCCTGGCATGGTGGGGTCAAGGTGGGACCACCAGCCTAGCTTGACGGGTTCGGTTCGATCTGGTCAGGTGGGGTTGGCTCAGCCTGGCGTGATGGGGTCACCGTGGGGCCACCAGCCTGGCTCATTGCCACCCACTCGGCGGTCCGAGCTTCGCGCTCTCTCTGCTCTGTTGATCGCTTCATTTCTGCGGAGGATTGATAAACTTGTGATTAAAAATAAAACTCTAAGACTACTACGTGTTTAGTGGGAGGATTGGGAAAAGGGATTTGGTTCTTGGCTGTTTACTGCTGCGACTTCTGATGCTCTTCAGATGCGTCTGCTGATGTTTGCCGTCCTTCGTTTGCGTTCTCCCAATTTCTTTAGTCTGACTATGTTCGGTGAGATAAACTTGATGACTTTGAAGAAGTCGTCCAACTTTGGGGCCAACTTGGCAGCGAATCCGTCTGCTGCATTCGAGAGATGGTGCTGCTTCACCAGGACTAAGGTTCCCAGCAGAGGTCTCCATTCCCTTCTTCTTAGGTCGTAGTGTCGACGCTGTGCTTCGGTTGCTTGCATCATGTTTTCCTTGGCTGCTTTTATAACTGCGTCGTGATGTTGTGCCTGATCTTCGGGTTCCCTAGTCTCGCTTCCTGTCCCAGGGGTGACTTCGTAGTAAAGATTTCCCGGCAGGTGTTGCTCGCGGGGGGCTGAAACCGGTCGAATCCGAAATGCTGCTGTTGATGGCGAGGAAGATTTCTGGGAGCAGCTCGTCCCAGGTGCGTTGCGAATCCTGTGCGTACTGGGCTATCATTGTCTTCACAGTCCTGTTTGCCCTTTCTGTAGGGTTCTGGTGAGGGCTCTACGGCGCAGTGTGTTGCAGCTTGCATCCCAGTTGCTCCAGAAACTCGGATTGTGAATTGGGTGCCATTGTCACAAGTGAACTGTCGGGGCACGCCAAACCTGCAAAGGATTCTTTCCCGAAAAGCTCGAATGAACTGTGCTGTGGTGGCTTTCCGGAGTGGAACCAATTCTACCCATTTCGAGAAATGGTCGAAGAATACTAGCAGGCTTGTGTTTCCATGCTTTGAGAGGGGTAGGGGTCCAACGAAATCTCCACAGAGGATGCCAAAAGGCTCCTCAGCTTACTGGGTGAGCATGTGTCCTGCTGGCTTCTGTTGACGCTGGCAACTGTCACAACGGCGAACGTAGCGCCTGACATCTCTAAACAGACCAGAAATCCCTAAATGTCATGCTGTGGGGTCGTCGTGGCACTCTTGAAGCACGCGAGGGCGGTGTTCCTTTGGGACACAGAGCTGCCATGGTATGTAGTCTTCTTCCTCTGGGCGTAGACCTCCATGACGATAGATTTGCCCATTTTCGCATGTATAGAGAGGGTTCTTCCCGATGTCTTCCTCCAAACGTTTCCTGAGTCGAATGATCCAAAGGCACTGCGACTCCTCTACTTGAATGGTTTGTAGGGTGTCCTCCGGCTGGCGGGATAGAGCATCCACCACGACGTTGAGTTTTCCTCTCCGATACTGGACATCAAACTGGTATTGCTGGAGCTCTAATGCCCAGCGGGCTATCCGGCCTGAAGAGATTTCGATGGAATTGAGCCACTTCAGGGCCAAATGGTCTGTGATCACATCGAAACGGTATTCCTCCAAGTAACATCGCAGCTTTCGAATCGCCTAGACAATGGCGAGGCACTCTTTTTCTGTCGGGGAATAGTTATCTTCGGTTCGGGTTAATCGTCTACTTACGTAGGCTATAACTGTCTCTTGGTCATAAATTCCCTGAGTGAGAACTCCTCCAAGGCCGTAATCGCTGGCGTCTGTCTGCAATGTTTTGGAAATCTGGGCAGGCCAAAATGGGGGCTTCGGTGAGCAGGGCCTTCAGCGTCTCGAAAGCATTGCTTTGGGCCTCTCCCCATGTCCAAGTCCGGCCTTTTCTGAGGAACGAAGTCATCGGTTGCACTACCGTGGCGAAATTGGGAACGAAGCGGCGGTACCACGATGCCATGCCTAGGCATCTTCGAAGTTCCTTGAGCGTGAACGGGGCCTGCAGATTGCGTACAGCTTATACCTTGTCTGGGTCCGTGTGTATTGCCTCGTTGCTGATTACGTGGCCAAGATATACAAGACGTCGCCGAAAGAATGTGCATTTTTCCTGGTTGACTTCCTCAGTCGTCGGAAAACTTATCGTAGGTGCTCCATGTGTTCTTTTAGGGATGTACTCACCACGATGACATCGTCCAAATAGGCAAATGCGAACGGCTTGAGTTCCGGCCCGATGACGCTATTAAGGGCACGCTGGAAGGTCGCAGGCGCTGAGTGCAACCCGAATGGCATCACCTTCCACTGGAACAACCCACGGCCTGGCAAGGTGAATGCGGTGCATTCACGGCTGTCTTGGGCAACGCGTATCTGCCAATATCCATTCTTGAGATCCAGCGTGGACATAAACTTAGCGTTTCGCAGGCGCTCGAGAATATGGTTGATACGGGGTAGTGGGTATGCATCAGGGACGGAATGAGCGTTGATTTGCCGGTAGTCGACGCACATACTCCACTGGCAGGTCTTTTTGCGGACGATGGGAGCCCTGTGTGGACTCCGTGATGGTTCGATACAGCTTTGCCTCAAGAGTTCGTCCACCTGTGTGTTAATTACCAGTTGCATCGCCGGGTTCTTTGGGTAATAACGCTGCTTAATGGGATTGTTATCTTTCATGATGAATCTATGCTCGGTGATCGTCGAATGGCTGCAGCTCCTCCTCCAGGAATTTGTCCAATTCTGCCTGGTCGTCTGGAGTCAAGCCAGCCACCTCGTTTTCCAGCTCACCGTGGCCAAGGTTTGGCTCACCTGGAGAGGTAAGGCCTTGAGTTGGTGTTCTGAACCCGATGAACCTGTGTTACGTTGCCTGCAGCGTCGTTTGCACAGTCGCCGGGGTCGAACCTGCATTGTGTAGTCTGAAGAAGAAGAAGAAGTTTCCTGACCTGCCTGCTCTGCGTTGTTACTTAATCCTATCTCTGTTCTTCCTGTGTCGTGTTGCTTAAATTCTAACGTTGATCTTCTATCTTCCTTCAGTGGCTCTGCCATGGTCTGCACTGCTGGTTTCACTTGACTGGGTTCTTGGTCGGGTTCTCCTGGTGTTCGTGTTTCTATTGTTGATGCTGTTGCTAAGCATGGTGGCTCTTTGTCGTGGGTCTGTGGTCAATGGTAGCCTGCGCCTACCCTTCTGAAATGGAAATGTCTGGGTGCTCTTAGTGTTGAATCTTGATAAAATCTTGGCCTTGAGTGGTCACGGGGTTTGCCTTGAAAACTAGCGATGTTGGAGTGGATTTTGCGATGGTCAGCTGGGTTGGTTGCAAAGCAGGTGTCGGCTTTGGGGTTATGGTTGTCACAGGGGCCGTTGCTGTGGGTACTGTCAGTTGCACCAGAGGGGCACGATGGGGCGGATACTGGAGTTTTAGTTGTACCGGGTCACAGATATTTTTTGCCTGTGCTGTGCAAAGGAAGTTGATGCCCAGTATGATATCCTTCAGCACTGTAGGCAAGATGAGCAATGGCATCCGAATCCATAGAGTCTCCGGTTGTACTCTCACCATTAGGGCCTGTGTCACTTCCCTTGCCGAGCCGTCTGCCGACCTTACACTAGCGTACACATCACTGTGATTTTCCCGGTTGAGAAATCTTGCCGCTGCTCGCTCGCTGATAAAAGTCCTCGTTGCTTCGGTGTCGATCGTCGCCTCAAAGGGCTGCCCTTCGACCACCACTGCTGCCACTATTCGCCCGCTCTCCAGTCTCATTGTGTCTATTGTGTTCGAGCTGTTGCCTGTCCTGGCCCCGGCTGATCCCTGTTCAGGCGGGGCCGTGATGCGTTTCCCGGCTTTGACTTACAGCATTCGATTGTTCGAACACCACGGCGGCCACATTCCCAGAATGGTGGTGTTCTTGCACTCACGGGCCATGTGGTCATAAGCACTGCAGTTCCTGCAGGCTCGTCTAGCATCGACGGGTCGCTCCGGTTCATGGATGATCATGCCATTCGTAATCTCTCCAGCGGTGGCACTTAATGCGTGACTTGTGCTCGGTCCATTGACAATCGGTGCGTGGTTCACGTTTGGGTTCAAGAATGGTGCTCCTGAATAGGGTTTGCCATAAGGTACTCCGTTATCCGGAGTAGCTACAACTAACGCATTCGACCTATTTTATGGTTTTTAAAAAGGGATTTGCGCAAGCAATTGGTTTCGCCAGGGTGTACAGTTTATTTGTTCTGTATCCCAAATTTCGGCCAACAAAAAAGACCTGTCCTTTTTCTATACCTAAAAACCGGACCTGTATATGCACAGATAGGGTAACGGAATTTCGTTAACCTCTGTGATTATACCCGTTACTCGTAGAGTAAAAGGGTATATTCTATTCGTGCAAAAGTATGTAACAGGTAGAAGGAAGCGTTTCCGACCCTATAAAGTATATATATTCTTGATCAGGGTCACTAGCCGAGTCGATATAGCCATGTCCGTCTGTCCGTCTGTCTGTCCGCCTGTCCGTCTGTCTGTCCGTATGAACGCTGAGATCTCGGAAACTATAAAAGCTAGAAGATTGGCATTTTGCATGTAGATTTTAGAAGTTCCTACGCAGCGCAAGTTTGTTTCAAAATGGTGCCACGCCCATAAGCCACAAGCTGTGGCCACAGTTTTGATGCTATTAAGAAAATTTTAATTGATATGTATTTGTAAGTGCAATTACATGTTTATACCCGTTACTCGTAGAGTAAAAGGGTATATTGTATTGGTGCAAAAGTATGTAACAGGTAGAAGGAAGCGTTTCCGACCCTATAAAGTATATATATTCTTGTTCAGGATCACTAGCCGAGTCGATCTAGCCATGTCCGTCTGTCCGTCTGACTGTCTGTCCGTCTGTCTGTCCGTCTGTCTGTCCGTCTGTCTGTCCGTCTGTCTGTCCGTCTGTCTGTCCGTCCGTATGAACGCTGAGATCTCGGAAACTATAAAAGCTAGAAGATTGGCATTTTGCATGTAGATTTTGGGAGTTCCTACGCAGCGCAAGTTTGTTTCAAAATGGTGCCACGCCCCCTCTGACGCCCACAAGCCACAAGCTGTGGCTACCTATCGATTGGCCTAATAAAAAGTTAGCCACGCCCACTCTAACGCCCAAAAACCCATTAAACGCTTAAGCCTGGCTAGCGCCTACATTTCCGCCTTTCATGGCCCGTAGCGCCATCTAACGGATGACTTTGGAACAGCTGGCCAAGGTGCTAATTCGAGCGGCGAAAAATATACAAGAAGGCATACTTATATTAAGTTGTTTAGCTGAGTAACGGGTATCTAATAGTCGAGGCACTCGACTATAGCGTTCTCTCTTGTTTTAAAATAGAAACTGTCTTGATGGGAGAGAGGGAGGGAGAGGAAGAGAAAGTCGCTCTTAGAAATATTTGAGCATTTAAACTAGATCAGAAATTTTGTTGATTTGACCAAAGTAATTTTAGAATATAAGGCTGTATATTATTTAAATCTGGCTTGCCCACTTTAAATTGGCCGAAAATAAAATTCTATTTTTGAAGAGTTTAACTTAATAAAAATTATTTCATTTATGATAAATAATTTTAGTAGTAAAAAAATATATGTTAATAATTTGCGGCCTCTACACTTTAACTAAAGGCTATGAAATAATATATTATTTAAAGCAGTATAAAAATTATTTATATTCCACTTTTAATTTCCAAAGTAAAATTATCCACATAGGCATGAATAGAACATTAAAAATTAAACAAAATACATTTAAGGGGTTATCCGGGTCTTGACACTTCAAAAATTCATTTTTTTCAAACTTTTTATATAATAGTACAAAGTTTCAGAAATGTTGTCTGAAAATTTCAAGTCGATCGAAGCAAAAATGTAGGAATGGGAGAAATTTAAAGCCCAGCGCGTCAAACTTCACAACGGGCAATCCGGGCTCTGGCGTCGGGCAGATGCGGCACTTTAAACGCGTTTTTCTCAAAACCACTTTTTTGAAGTCGGTAGTCACGATTTCTCAAAAACTATTGCAACGATCAACTTCTGCTTTTGCACACTTCTTTTAGACATAATTCTCTTGTCCTTAACGGAGGGATTTTTTAAATTTTTAATTACAACTCATTTTATAAGCCAAAATATGGCCAAAATTAACGTAAAAAAGACACTTTTTATGAAAAGCGCAGCAAAAAATTCAATTTTTAATTTAAAAAAAAAATAGCTCGTAGAGGACAAGCGAGACACATACACTATCAGAATAATTTTGGTTTTTTGATTTTAGATAAAAATTGACGGAGATATTTTGCCTACCGCAAGGACACAATTTTTTAAGAGGTCAAGTTCAAGCCTGCCTCAACGGCTCAACTTTAAAAATTTTTGGTTCAAATTTCTACACAATGTTGGTCAAACCATAAACATTAATGTACAATAAACGAAATTTGTGAAATTGTCGTAAGATCTTTTAAAAAAATTCACGAAAATAGGCTTTTTTTCGTGCTCCAAGACCCGGATAACCCCTTAAAAAAGGGGATTGCATATACCTCTCATTCCGCCCTCTTGTGGAAAAAAACGTAAAATAATGTAGGAATAGGTAAAATAGCCTTTTTGAACCGCAAGTGCGTGCGAACAGGTTTAAACACATTGGAATAACAGTATAGAATTTTTGTATAACATTTACAGAAAATGTTGTGGCCGATTGACATTTTAAAAAAATTTTAATGTTCTATTCATGCCTATGTGGATAATTTTACTTTGGAAATTAAAAGTGGAATATAAATAATTTGTATACTGTTTTTAAATAATATATTGTTTTATGGCCTTTTAGTTAAAGTGTAGAGGCCGCAAATTATTAACATATAATTTTTTACTACTAAAATTATTTATCATAAATTTTTTTTTTATTTAACTTTGCTTTTATTTATTGAATCTTCTCTTAATTTTGAGACTAACAATAAATTACGAATCTTGACATTAAAATTTAACTAACAGTATAATAAGACTGCATTCTGGTTGCGCGTGCCTCAAGTCGGTCGCTGGGTGGGTAAGTCATTGCGACGAAGGCGTGATTGGTTGATCAACCTTGTAAGACCTCTCGCCAGGTGGTTAGGGTATGTTTTCGTTGCGAACGTACCACGGTGCCCCGGTGATTGTTCTCAAGATCTTCGACTGCGCTCGCTGGACTATGTCAATATTGCTATTGCTGGCATTCCCCCATAACTGGTAGCCGTACATCCATATAGGTTTTAGTACCGAGTTATACAGCAGAACTTTATATTCAAGACTAAGGGGAGACCGAGCGTTGATAAGCCAATGAAGGCTACTGGCTTTTAGCTTTAGGTGTGTTCTTTTGGCTTCAATGTGCCGGCGAAATGTGAGTCTTCTGTCGAGGTGTACTCCTAGATATGTCACTTCGTTTGCTTGCGGGAGTAGAGTATGGTTTAACATGAGCGGCGGGCAGTTTTGCCTGTTCAGGGTGAATGTAACGTGCTTGCATTTTTGTTCGTTCACTTTAATTCGCCAATCTGATAGCCACTTTTCAACATCGACCAGATGAAGAGCGAGCTGCGCAATTGCTTGCATCGGGCATTTTGGGCGGCTGAGAATGGCTGTTTCATCAGCAAACGTAGATGTTTTTAGTCGTGTGCTTGTTGGGATGTCTGCTGTGTAGAGGACATATAATGTTGGCCCGAGCACGCTTCCTTGAGGAACTCCAGCTCCAATAGTGAAATCGTCAGTTATAGCAGTGCTGCATCGAACAGCAAATTTTCTGTCGTAGAGGTAAGACAAGAGCATTGTCTTGATCTTGTACATTAGACCTTCTAACCAAACTCTATCAAATGCTTGAGAGACGCCTTAAAATATGGTAGGACCAAAGACCAATATAATCACTAAGATGCGTAACGCCCATACATTGGTTTTGCAATATGCAGCTCGTTTTTTGGTGGCGACGAAAATTCCGCTCTCTCCGCTCGCACAAAGTTGAGAGCGTAAAAATCTAAAAATAGAATTGCACGAATAAGGAAGTGCGTATTTGTTCGAGAAGACGATTTTCGTCCAGAAATCATTTCTGGACTAAGAAACTAATTGTGTGTCAAAAGAACTTCTATGATTGAACAGGATGATTATTTAAATTGCATTTATGTATATATGGCAATGAAGCTTGATGTAAAACTTTTTTATATACCTTAAAAATTAATATCTGCATTTTAATTCAAAGTTTCGTTTTACATATTTAAATTAAAGCTAAAAACATAACTTTTAATACAAAACATATAAAACTGCTTGATTAAATTTAAAAATATTTCAATACAGTTTAATATATTTGAATATACTATGATTGTTAAACAAAAACAAAGCGAAGTTTATTTAAATTGAATATATTTAAAGGATATTAAATTAAATATATGTCGCTTTATATTTTATCCATGGCTGTTTTTATTAACTTTAAAATGGAAATATTAAATTTAATTTTTATTCAAATATATTAAATTTTGATCTAATGACTTAAAATATTTAAAGTAAATACGAATAACATCATATCTAATATTATCAACCTGCACTTAAATCTATTCTTATTTACTCAAGCAGTTTTATATATTTTGTGTTAAAAGGTATGTTTTTATAATTAATTTAAATATATAAAACGAAAAATTTAATTTAATATGCAGATATTCATTTTTATTTATCCATCGTCTTTTTTTTTGTATACCTAATAAATATTTAAAGCTGATATTATTATTTTATAAAAAGTTAAACTATTTATAATAACACGAATTGAATGCTTAATTATAAAACTAAGCTACAGGATATCCTATTTATATTTAATATTACGTACATACATATTTATAACTTTTTTCCAAGTTGTCGAAAGCGTTTTGTTATATTTTTTACCCGTTGTGTAGGTTTGTGAAGTATGTGTGGGAAGCGTTTCCACCCTTAAGTTTTATTCTTGATCTTGATTTGCGGTCGATTAGCCGGCGGTTTATTTATTTTATATGTTTTGTTTTTACGGTGCCCTTCTTGTTTAGAATGTTTTTTCGGTGCCATTTTTTTTAAATTTTTCAATAAAATATTATTTATTTATTAGTGTCGCTTACAATTCACCCAAAAGAGCGCGTTTTACAAATCAAATTAAAAGGCGCAAAATCATTTAACCAAATTTAATATTCATAAGAAATACTAAAAATGGGTGATTTTTATAAAATGTATATATAATATTTAAGTATGTATTTGTATATTAACTATTTTAATTAGGTAGTATAATTAATATATTAACTATTTTAATTATTAAATAGTATATTCAATATATTGACTACTTAAATTATTTCAACCTTTTTTGTTTCCCCTTTGGGTTTCTCTTTTTCTAAATAATTAAAATAGTTAATTTACAAATATTTATATAAATTTAATTTATATTATGATAATAATTTTATATAATGTTATTATAATATGTATAATATAAAAATACCACATATTTGTTAATCCATATATTTAAAATACAATAAATATAAAAATATTCATCCTGTTCAATCGCAAAATTTCTGAGGCTCCTAAAAATCGTTCACACGTCGAATGCTGAATACCCTAATGACAATTATTCCAATGTGAAGTCATGTATGAAATAAATTATGTTATTTTTTTATACTTAGATATATTTGGTCATTACTAAAAAATATTATACATTCGAATAATTAGTAAATAAAGTAAATATAAAGGCAATACAAAATAAGTACTTTTAATAATGTTATAATTTTAAAATAAAGAGTATATTGCGACAGCGCGCTGCAGCGAATTTCTTCGCATGTGAATACATGTGCACACATACATTCGTCGACTGTCGCAGTATGCGTGCAAAGAGCGGCTGGCTTTCTAGCGCTTTCTCGCTGGCTTTTGGGCAGAGAGCGAAAAGCCAGTTGAAAAGCCAGCACAAAAAATTCGTGTGCAAAAAAATCGTATGGCGTTACGCATCTTGGTGTTTATATTGGTCTTTGGTAGGACAGTACTCTCGTTTTTCGAACGCGTTCCGAATTTCTGATGTTATCCGGTTGACCTGCTCAATTGTTCCGTGCTTTTCACGAAACCCAAATTGATGTGACGGAATTCCTTCCTGGATTCTTAGGTATGTGTTTATCCGAGTCAATACGCAAAGAGTTTAGATAATCATGAGAGTAGGCTTATAGGTCTATACGACGTGGGAATTGTGTGGTCTTTTCCCGGCTTTGCTATATTTTAAGCTTAGCCTAGCAGATGGCGATCTATGGAGTTGCCACTCTCGACGTAAGCGTCGCTTTTCGAGGACGAGCTGTTCTATTTGTAGATTTGTCTTCTTTTGGTTGCTTTGCGTACTTGTAGTTTGGGGTGTTAAAACTCGAGCTGCAGAGACGAGTACAGACTACAGTGTATTAACAAATCTGTCTACGTTGGCTTCATCGTTGAGATGAGGACTTAGTTCAATGTGTGAGCTAATGTATTTCTTGTACTTAACCCAATTGGTTTTCTGTGATGTCAATTTAAACGATTGCTCCAATGCGCCTGGATGTCGGAGTAGAATAAACAGGACAGGCGAGTGATCAGATGAAAGATCCGAGAGGCATTCGGCGCTTATCAGATTTTTAGGAATGTTTTTGGTAATTGCAAAGTCTATTAAATCGGGTAGTTTCCTTGGGTCTGCCGGCCAGTATGTTGGTCTGCCAGGAGAAACATAGTCCAGCTTGTTCTTGGCTTTTATAACTGCATTATAGAGCTGTTTTCCTCTTGGAGTCACGAGACGTGATCCCCAGTGTTGTAGTCCCCTGCTGCTATGAAGTGGTCTCCTAGTGAGTTGAAAAACTGCATAAACTCATCTTCAGCTATGGTGAAGAGAGGGGGGCAGTATACGGCGGCTATGGTTGCCAGTATTTATTTGTATATTTATAGATGTGGCCTGTAGGTAATTTTTAGCAAATTTGTTATGATAATGGTGCTTAATACGGCTTCTGATTAGAATTCCAGTCCCACCATGTGCTTTACCATCTGGATGATTTGTTCCGTAGAATGAATAACTTCGTAGTTGAAAATTGTATTTGTTTGTAAGGTGTGTTTCTGAAAGCAGCATTACGTCGATATGATAGTCGAGTAGGAATTGAGCTAACTCAAGCTTATGCTGTGAGACGCCGTTAGCGTTCCACGTAGATATCCTTAGGGAAGTCATTATTTGAATTGTTGTGAAACCAGCATTTGAATCAATAGATTTTGGTTTCGCATTAAATCTTGCATAGTTGTGTGCATAAACGACATAAACTCCGTTAGACTTTGTTGCAGGCTGTATATCATATCTTCAAAGTTGCTTTTTGACTTCCCCGGGAATTGTTGCTGCTGAGCCGTGTTCGGTTCTTGGTATGCTGATTGCAGAAATGAACTTTTTGAGACAGGGTTAGCCAGTCCTGATTTTAAAGCGCTTGCGTAAGTCACATTTTTATCAGAGCTTAAGGGTCCTAGTGAGGATCTGGCTGCAGTCGAGAAGAAGACTTCAGGGTTTGATCTGGAAGCTGTCATCTGTTTATTTTGGGTGCGGGCGGCAGTTCCTCTCTGGTGGATGCGACTTTTCAGCTCCTTATAAACATAAATTTTGTTGACAAGAACATTGGAACTTGGAACATTTGAACTCGGTTTGAGTTCATGGGCGTTTCTATTCCAGCTAGGCTAGCATTGTTACGGGTTATTTTGCGTTGAGAATTTAGAGGACACAGCTTCCTTTTGATTTGGATGTAGCGATCCATACCAGTCTGCACAGCCAGCTTAGCACATTCATTGGTTTTGTTCTGTTTTAAGGGCAGCGCAGTGGCAGACGTATTAATATTTGCGCTGCTAGCTGATGATGTTATTAAACGCGCATCGATACGGTTGCAGTTGTTGTTGTAGTTACAGTTGACGTTGTTAAAGAAATTGCGGTGCTAGTTACTGCTGATGAGCTTAGGTTATTGCATACCTGCATTGATGCACTTTCAGCGCTCTTTGGCCGCAGAGACGTCGATGGTAGCGAGGGGGAGCAAGAACGCGCTTTCTCGCTCGCTACGTTTAAGAACTCGGTCAAGTTGGGGGTAATTGCCCGCGCTTGATCAGAGCTTGCATTATTTTCGGTTGCTTTAAAAGAGAAGTACGCGTTATTTCTTTGTACTGAGAGCCGTCTCTCGTCTTGCTCACGTTGACATTGTGTGCGAACGTCGTTCAGACTCATTGTATTCGTGGTAAAGTTAATTAGAGTTTTAAGTGTTAAGTTTTATATTAATTAAAGGACCAATCAATATAAACATTCGCGATTTCATCGCAGAAAGCGTCTTTTCGCGTTTTAGTAGATTTATTAAAACGGTCACTGCACTTTTTTGATTTTATTGAATACTTTTCCCGGAGCACAATAAATACACGTCTGCATGCGACAACGGTTTAATATCTTTGTGTTCGCGCCAAAGCGGCCCTTCCAGTTTCGGGTGAACCGGAATCCTGGAGTCCTAACAGTCGAGAGAACAGTTTTTTCCAGATCTTCGCATCTCGTTCTCTCGCACTGTTAAGTGTCTCCACTCTGCTCTCCAAGCGGCTTCTTGGAACATCCACCCCGTAGCTTTAAGTTAGTTCTAATTTACAAGTGTACCAAGAAGGAAGTAAAGTCGAATAAAGTCAAGTTAAAAAATATAAGAAAAAGCAAGAGAGAACGCTATAGTCGGGTGCCCCGACTATCAGATACCCGTTACTCAGGTAAAGGGAGTGCGAGGGAGATGGAGATAGAAACTTTGATCACGCATAACTTTTTAACGAATGGTCCGATTTGAAAAATTTCTTCTACATTTCGATAGGTATTGATAAACACAATAAAACTGCATTTTTACTTTTCCGAAATATTTAAATTTTTAAAATCGTATATAAGCGATTGTGGGCGTTAAAGGGGACGTGGCACCTTTTTGAAACAAACTTGCGCTGCGTAGGAACTCCTAAAATCTACATGCAAAATGTCAATCTTCTAGCTTTTATAGTTCCCGAGATCTCAGCGTTCATACGGACAGACAGACAGACGGACAGACGGACAGACGGACAGACGGACATGGCTATATCGACTCGGCTAGTGACCCTGATCAAGAATATATATACTTTATAGGGTCGGAAACGCTTCCTTCTAGCTGTTACATACTTTTGCACGAATACAATATACCCTTTTACTCTACGAGTAACGGGTATAAATACCACATTTTCCTGGACTAATTTCAACCCGTTGGAAAGCCCGCCCCTCGACGTTTCAAGACCATCGACCGGATAATTCCAGAAGAGGAGAAGAAGTTCCAAGCACCAGCGTTCAACCGTCGGATTTTCCCGAATTTCTCTTCTATCATTCAAGATAAGTACGACTGTTCTTATTTATACTCATTTCTGCCGACCAGCTAGATATTTCCAATTTAAATTAAATCCAATTTGCTATATCTGTCTGATCGGCCATTCCATTGTGCAAGTTAACTAAGTTAACCGGGCGAAGGCAATGACCGATCGCCCGAAAGCTCGCTCCGGCCAAATTGCTGACACAGCGTCTGGCCGGAAGCTCGTGCATAGCCGGCAAAACACTACCCATTGGAGTGGCCGCTATGAGTCCCTTTTTATGTTAGCTTTAAGTTCAGTTCTGATTTTGATTCAATAAAGAGCACATCGCTCATCAAGCAAACTCCGGCAACCGCCGTTAATCAATTTATTATTTAAACACTGACTGAGTCTCCCACCCTTCCAGCGTAATCGTCATAACTCTTCAGTGGACGACAGCTGATCACCGGCCGACCGGCCACCTATCTACTGGAGCTACGCGGAACCACCGGCCACGTACCAACATAAATCGGCCAACCGGCCACCTACCTACCAGAGCTACGCAGAACCATCATCTACGTACCAACGTAAATCGACTAGACCGGCGATCGACAACGGGACTGCAGCTAGGGACTAGCTGCGGTAAACACATTTAAATTAATTAGCGCCCACGTTAAATTACCCATCTAAGTCGGGAAATCATGTAAGTGAGCACTTCTGTTCCAAAAAATTTTTCCGGCATCTGCATTGATAAAATATTTAAATACGCTATATTTTCTGCAGCTCTATATTAGAGTTTCGTGTTAACATTTTTATAAATAAACATACTCACTAATTGGCTGACAATTTTATTGGTGTAATCACATGTGATATTATTTGTGTTTTTCATTGTTTGCATTTAAAAAAAAAAAAAAAAATTTTTCAATAAATATCTTGGTGCCCAATATTATCGCCAATATAACTACCAAATTACATATTTAATACCCAGCCTAGACGCAAAGGCGCCGCCGGGAAATAAATTTATTATTTGTGCATTTATTGATATATTTTTATTGGCGACAGATACTGTCTCATTTAAATTTGTGCATTTAATTTACCCCTTATATGTAGTCATCTTTTTGCTTACACCTAAATTCTTTGTGTTAGCTTGGCAACAGTCTTGGGTTTGTTTTTGTTTCCATCGCTTACCCACTCCACTACGACACTCGAACTCGACACCGCGACGTTTGTATTCCGATTTTGTTTAGCTTCGCTTCTTTGTCTTTCAGAGCGGCAGCTTAGCCACCACGAATCTTTACTGTGTCAATTTTTGTTGTTTATATTTTTGTTTGCCATAGCGGAGACCCAGTCCCCGTGATCCCCCTCTCCTTGTCACTGCTTGGCGAGGCAACAGCTCAATTTCCAACGAGCTCTCGTCCATCGTTACCAAGCGGCATCTCAGCCCCCGCGGTCCCCTCGCTATATCCGTGGGCAAGACCGCTTGAGCATGCATTAAATCGCTGGGCCGATTTAGCTTGCACGGCTCCACATGAGCAACCCATTCCAACAATATAGGAACAGCAACCAGATCCCCAGTGACTCTGAATCAGAGACCGAAGGGCCGGCAAAAACTTCTACACCGAAAAGTGTAATCGTCGGCACTCCCTCAGCCAGAAACATGGCATTTAACCCAGATCAAATAAAGGCGGTAGTAGACGCTGCCGTCAACCATGCCCTACAGGACAGCCAGCGCAGGGAGAATGAGTTGCGCCACACTATCCAACAACTGGCCAACCAAGTGGCGGCGATGCAGGTCGCACCTGCCCCAACAGTAGCTCCTCAGATTAAAGTTTATACACCCATAGACATTAATAACACCGTCATTTGTAATGAGCCACTAGACGCCGTCAAATGCCTGCCCGAATTTTCGGGTGCCCAGGAAACATACGTCTCCTGGTGGCAGGCGGCAGTAGGCGCATACTATATTTTTAAGAATTTCGTAGGAAGTTCACGCCATTATCAGGCAGTTATTATAATTAGGAGCAAAATAAGGGGACCGGCTGATGCAGTGCTATCCTCATTTGGCACAGTGCTTAATTTCGACGCGATTATAAATCGACTCGACTTTACTTATAGTGACAAGCGGACAATGCATGTCATAGAGCAGGAGATGGGCACCCTCAGACAGGGGAGTCTCTCGCTTCTGCAATATTATGACGAGGTTGAAAGGAAGCTCACCCTCCTCACCAACAAGGCGACCATGACATACGAAGCCTCGGCTGCACGAGTTTTATGCGAAAAATTCCGTGATGATGCCCTTCGCGTATTTATCTCAGGATTAAAACGCAGCCTCACTGACGTCCTCTTCGCGGCGAAGCCCAAAGACATGCCATCAGCACTTGCCTTGGCTCAAGAGGTGGAGGCGAACCATGATAGGTATACCTTTGCATCATCATTTGCAAGAAGCCAGGAAGACAGGGAGAAAAAACAATTTCCTAAGGCGCAAGAGCGTTCGCAGGCCGCCCCTCATGCTAATTCCCAATATAGTGGCGGTAAAAATCCCCATTTTACTAAGCAACACAAGGCACAAGTCCACCCTGCTCCACGCAGCGATAGACACCAGGGAGACACTCCAGAACCCATGGAAGTGGATCCATCATTGTCTAGGGTGCTTAAACCATCACAGGCCCCGGCATACCAGAATAGGAAGCCGACGGCATCCGACAAGTCGCGCCCACAAAAAAGGCAAAGGGTAAATCACATTGCCCAGGGCGCTGACAAAACTGGTGATACGTACACCACAGCTGCCTCTAGCGCGGCACAAGAAATTGATGACGATGCCATCAGCGAGTACGACTCGGACGCCATCAATTTTTTAGAGGAAAATCCCTGCTACCCGTCATCAGACGAAGAGTAGCGGGGATCGACATGAGACTCCTAGTCGATACGGGCGCGGCCAAAAATTTCATCCGACCATATGAAGGACTGAAAGGCGTCCGCCCGGTAGAAACTCCATTCACGATTCATTCGATCCATGGAGCCACCAAAATCACAAAGAAATGCTTCGTGTCAATTTTCAACTCGAAGGCCACGTTCTTCATTTTACCAGATTTGTCTTCCTTTGATGGAATAATCGGCCTCGACCTTTTAAAGCAGGCAGGGGCGTCACTTTGTCTGGCCTCCGGCCAGCTCAAATGGGGCACGGAAGTAGAGAAAATTGATTTTCATACTTGCCCCGATGTAAATTTCACTGAGGTGGATTGCTCAGACGCACCACCTTTGGTCCGAAAAGCATTTTTGAAAATGCTCAGCGATAGGAAAAAACCTTCGCTGACCCCAACGAGGCTCTATCTTACAATACGTCGGTGGTAGCCACCATCAGAACTGTTGATGAGAAGCCCATTTATGCCAAACTTTACCCATATCCAATGGGGGCAGCTGATTTTGTCAATGGCGAAATCCAAGATCTGCTAAAAAATGGCATCATCCAAAAGTCGAAATCCCCCTGAAATAACCCAATATGGGTAGTAGATAAAAAGGGCACCGACGAAACTGGCAAGCGGAAAATGCGTTTGGTATTGGATTTTCGCAAACTAAACGAGAAAACAATACCCGATCGATACCCCATGCCGAACATCTCGATGATATTAGGAAACTTAGGCAAGGCCAAGTATTTCACAACCCTGGACTTGAAGTCCGGCTATCATCAGATCACGCTGGCAGAATGCGACCGTGAAAAAACTTCCTTTTCCGTTAACGGAGGAAAGTACGAGTTTCGCAGAATGCCATTTGGATTAAAAAATGCAGCCAGCATTTTCCAAAGAACAATTGACGACATACTGCGAGAGCAGATTGGCAAATTTTGCTATGTCTATGTTGATGATGTTATCGTCTTTTCGGAGGACGAAAACTCCCACATCCGGCACGTGGATTGGGTTCTCAAGAGCCTACACGATGCAAATATGAGGGTATCAACAGAAAAGTCACGATTTTTCAAGAAAAGCGTTAGCTTTTTAGGGTTCATAGTCACCAATAACGGGGCTACCACAGACCCAGAAAAAATAAAAGCCATTCAGGAGTTCCCAGAGCCTAAGAACATATTCGAGGTCAGATCATTCCTTGGCTTGGCCAGCTATTATAGATGCTTCATAAAAGATTTTGCGTCTATAGCTAGGCCCATCACTGATATCCTGAAAGGGGAACTTGGAAGTGTCAGCAGACACAGATCCAGGAACATCCAGGTGCAGTTCAGCGAGCCCCAACGGCTGGCTTTCCAAAAGCTGCGTAACATTCTGGCTTCAGAGGATGTCATCCTCAAATACCCCGATTATAAAAAGGCATTCGATCTAACGACGGATGCCTCGGCATTTGGCATTGGCGCGGTACTATCCCAAGAGGGAAGACCCATTACCATGATCTCGAGAACCCTAAAGGACAGAGAAGTTAATTACGCCACTAACGAGCGTGAATTATTAGCCATAGTTTGGGCGCTGGCCAAGTTACGCCACTATTTATATGCAGTAAAAGACATTATTATCTTTACTGATCACCAACCGTTGACCTTCGCAGTATCGGAGTCCAATCCGAATGCGAAGATCAAACGATGGAAAGCCCGCATCGACGAGTCCGGCGCTAAAATTTTTTACAAGCCCGGCAAAGATAATCTCGTTGCGGATGCCCTCTCAAGACAGCAACTTAACGTTGTGGAAGAGGAAGAAGCTTTTTCTAGCGCGGCCACAATTCACAGTGAGCTGTCGCTAACCTATACCATTGAAACCACGGACAAGCCTTTAAATTGCTTTCAGAACCAGATAACTCTGGAGGAGGCACGCTTTCCGTTGAAACGCAGCTTCATCCTCTTTGGAAACAAGAGACGGCATGTGATTAACTTCTCCTGCAAAGAGTCATTACTTGATGAACTCGCGGATATAATCGTTCCTAAAGGCGTAAACGCCATTCATTGTGACTTGCACACGCTGGCAATGATACAGGACGAATTGGTTCGGCAGTTTCCAGCCACCAAATTTTGGCATTGCAAAAATCGTGTAACGGATATTTTTGCGGTTCCTGAGAGACGGGAAATCCTCACCGTCGAGCACAACAGGGCTCACAGATCGGCCCAAGAAAATGTTAAGCAGATACTCTCCGAGTACTACTTTCCAAAGATGGCCAAGCTAGCCACCGAGATTGTAGCAAACTGCAAAACATGTGCGAAAGCCAAGTACGATAGGCACCCAAAGAAACATGAGCTAGGCGAGACTCCGATTCCCTCTCATGTGGGAGAACTACTACATATCGACATCTTTTCCTCAGACAAGAAATACTTCCTCACTTGCATCGACAAGTTTTCGAAGTTTGCAGTTGTGCAACATGTCCACTCCAGGACAATCGAGGATCTTAAACCGGCCATACTCCAAATCATGAACTTTTTCCCTAGGGCTAGAGTAGTCTATTGCGATAATGAACCTTCGTTGAACTCGCACACTATCTCAGCCATGCTTGACAACCATTTTGGTGTTAGCATTGCAAATGCCCCACCACTTCATAGCGTCTCAAACGGGCAAGTAGAGCGCTTTCACAGCACCCTCTTGGAGCTTGCTCGTTGCCTAAAGATCGACAAGGGGATAACCGATACTGTGGAAATTATTTTATTGGCAACCGCCAAATATAATAAATCAATTCACTCTGTCGTTGACAAACGGCCGGTCGACATCGTGCAAAAGCACCCAGACGACCCACAGACGGACGTCCAGAATAAGATCGTTAGGGCACAAAACACGCTCAGGGCCAGGGAAAATGCCTCCCGACAATGCAGATCATTCGAAGTCGGCGAGAAAGTTTTGGTTAAGTCAAACCGAAGGCTTGGAAGCTTGAAAAAGCTGTTGAAGCGGACCTGGGGACCACGGTCCTCATTAAGGGGAGGGTGGTCCACAAGGACAACATTAGATAATAATTCATTTTTTTCTACTGTTTACACCTAGCCACTTGGCGTAAGTTTTCTTTTCCACATTTTTTCACCCATAGCCACTTGGCATTAGTTTTTTCCATATTTTCTAACCCCTATTCACTTGGTATAAGTTTTTGTTATAATTGTGCTTTTTTTCTTTATGCTTTGGTGGTGGGCTACAATATTTTAAACAAACACTACAATACATCCAATATTACAGGTTCGCATTCGTATCCCTGTTAGTCCTGCTTACCGTAACATCGGGGCACGTCTCGGACTACTCACAGGCCAAATATATTCCCATCATTGATGGTAGAATTTTAGTTTGGGAAGAATTCGCGTTCGTTACACACTCGGCGAATCTCTCGGAATATAGGCGCGTGGTGGAAGAAACGGATGGCATGACCAGCATGTTTCCCCAGTCACACATGCAGAAACTTTTGAGTGTCGATGTCGCTCATCTGCGTGACCTGCTCGACTCGTTGAGCATCCACCATAGGGTAGCTAGGAGTTTGGATTTCCTAGGAGCGGCGTTAAAGGTAGTGGCGGGTACGCCAGATGCAGAGGATTTCGAAAAAATTAAATTTAATGAATTTCAGTTAATAAATGCAAACAATAGGCAGATAAACATCAATAGTAAAGTACAAGACCAAATTAATAATATTACTACCACCGTCAACCAACTTCTGAGGTCAGCCAAGGGAACCC
Source organism: Drosophila carrolli (assembly GCA_018152295.1). Lineage (NCBI taxonomy): Eukaryota > Metazoa > Arthropoda > Insecta > Diptera > Drosophilidae > Drosophila > Drosophila carrolli. The sequence goes on from JAECXJ010000332.1 coordinate 169,377, forward strand.
AAGTTGACACGGGGCATCTTTATGAGATGTTATTATCCCGAAATAGAATGATTAGTATGGAGCTGCAAAATTTATTACTAGCTATAGCTCTAGCTAAGGCCAACATTGTGAGCCCTAGTATACTAGATCATGCAGACCTAGAAGATATATGGATAGAAGAGCCCACAGATACCCCCATCAAAGACTTATTGTCCGTTGCTTCCGTTAAAATATTACAGTCCGATAACCTTTTGTATTTTGTCATCAAATTTCCAATAATTAAGTCGTCGTGTATTAAAATTACTGTTTTCCCCGTGTCCCATCATGACACGATGCTCAGGCTGGAGGACAAAATAATAGCTGATTGCAATGGAGCAATTCGCACGGTCAACAATTGCTCCACAACACCTGGAGCCACATTTTGCCAGCTGGCGTTAAGAAGGTCGTGCGCGCAAGAGCTCCACGTTGGAGGCATAGCGCACTGTGACATCCAGCACAGCGATCTACATCCAATTACTCACGTAGATGAAGGCATTATAATTGTAAACGATCGTCCGGCACGTGTGAGTGTGGATAATGGCACTTACATCCATGTACGAGGCACGCATCTCATTACCTTTACTGAGAGTGCCATGGTTAATGAAACCCGATATGTCAACAATGACAGGGCCCAGAAGAGGGTCCCAGGAGTAGCCAGCTCGCCCTCCCTGAATATTACTATGGAGCACAACATCCTCAGTCTTCCGTACCTTCACCGCTTGAGTGAGCGTAATCTGGAACACATCAAGAGAGTCGGGGAGAATATCAACGACTATCATTCACATCAGATAGTACTGGTGGCAGGAGCAATATGCTGGGCGTTGATCTGCGTCGGTTTCACCTATTGGCGAGTCATCCAGGCCAGGAGAGCTACGGCCCAGATAGCAGATATGATCGCCCAAATAGGGTCGGCCGAGGGCGGCCTTAATCCTGAGGGGGGAGTAGTTAACTAAGTTAACCGGGCGAAGGCAATGACCGATCGCCCGAAAGCTCGCTCCGGCCAAATTTCTGACACAGCGTCTGGCCGGAAGCTCGTGCATAGCCGGCAAAACACTACCCATTGGAGTGGCCGCTATGAGTCCCTTTTTATGTTAGCTTTAAGTTCAGTTCTGATTTTGATTCAATAAAGAGCACATCGCTCATCAAGCAAACTCCGGCAACCGCCGTTAATCAATTTATTATTTAAACACTGACTGAGTCTCTAGGCCAGCAGCGAACGGAGGGCAGTCACCCTTCCAGCGTAATCGTCATAACTCTTCAGTGGACGACAGCTGATCACCGGCCGACCGGCCACCTATCTACTGGAGCTACGCGGAACCACCGGCCACGTACCAACATAAATCGGCCAACCGGCCACCTACCTACCAGAGCTACGCAGAACCATCATCTACGTACCAACGTAAATCGACTAGACCGGCGATCGACAACGGGACTGCAGCTAGGGACTAGCTGCGGTAAACACATTTAAATTAATTTGCATACGATCGCTATATTCCGGCTTCTTTTTCGTATTGCTATTTCCATCTTCATACGGTCGCCATTTTCCGGCTTCTTTCTTCATATTTTCCCATTTCCATATTCTTGTTCATACGGACATATAATCCAGATGCACACTCTTTAATGTATGTACATATGCCTGACCATCTCAACATATGTACGTAAGGAAACATACACGTACCTCCATTCGCGGTACACCCTACAAAAATTTCTACAGCGACATTTACCACACAGTCCACATTATCTCCAATTTCAAAATTTATCACAAATTATAATTTTAAATTACAACTTATACACATATATCACCGAGTTCCCACAAACACACATATCCATACGCCCATACATACACACATATAACCCTAATGCATGCTTATTAATGTAAGTACATATCTACATATCCATTTCAACATATGCATATGAGGGGAAAAGTCGTAACGTAACGGAAGTCAACGTAAGCACGATAACCCACATACGTTCTTTCGCGGTACACCCTACAAACATTTCGAAGTCGACATAATTTATAATTTTCAAATATAAGAAGTACTATATACACACATATAATCCTGATGCATGCTGATTAAGATACATATATTAATATATGTATAATTATATACTATACATATTACCAAAAATAACTCGATTCCACCGAACCCATTACCACGACACGCCTTTCCAGAATTTGCATGATATTTATTTCAGCAGCGCTAATTCGCACACACCGTCGGCTCACATCCATTAAATAAAAATAAATAAATACATTTATTTTGTGCAAGCCGTGACGGTGCGCAATATATATATTTTTTCAAATTCCTACAGCTCATTTCTACAGCTCATATCTTGTAGAATATTATTTCCAAATCATCGTTATTTTCCTCGAAAACTTTGAAATTTGTACTAGTGTTCCGTTTCCACATATTCAAAAAATAGACCGAAGCCGCAACGCTAATAGCAAACACAAGCGGACCGCTTGCAATCTATAGCAAGGATTCTTACCACTGCGATATATTAATTTTTTTTTTTAAACAAAATTAAATTAATTCTATACGATTTTTGTCGCGTTGCTCCACCATACATCGACATTGTTGAAATTCCGCTATTAGGATTTTCGAAATTTTGGGGCCGCGCCTGTATCTTCCGGAAGTTATCGATTTCGTCGTCCTTTTTCTTTTCGAATCCAACCTGGTGATTCGCAACAGCGTGACCACATTCCAGGACAGACTTTTCCGGGCGGGTCCAATTTTTACAAAACCAGATAGGTTTGCCAGTTATTCTGAATTCTGGAATGCCAGGAGACATAACGAAGTTAACAGTTCCGTCTGCAAATAAAACGCGATCGCTATCCGCATCTTCTCGCGCGCGCACCTCAAGCCCACCAAAATCAATAACGAAGGCAAAGAGCGAAACTTCATTAGCCACCCAAGAAGGCGACAAGAAGTTGTCTATTCCTACGAGCAATCAGAAACGATTGTCTCTGAGTCCGCTCACGCCTAAAGTTAGGTCACAAATCCAGTCCATAAAGTCGCTACCAACTCGTTCTCAGGCAAAAATGAGCAACGAAATTGCAATTGCAGCCCTCGCGCGGTTCATCACGGTTTCCGACCGTATGAGCCATTTCAGAGCGACGATTGAAACTCCAGGGCCGTCACCTCCGTCTGTCCCCACCTGCAAAATCCGTAAGGAGCAAGTCCGCTCGCTATGGGACAAAGCCGAAAAAGAATTCGAAGCGTGTTTAGACACGATCTCCAGTATTACGACTGAACGGGCAGAGGAGATTTTGGCAACTCTGCACCGCAAATACGAATACTGCTATTCGGTGTACGAAGAGCTGGCGGTTCAGCTCAGTGAGCTAATTGACCGAGCCAGTTCACAGCAACCGATGTCGAGCACCGACAATCAGTCCGCGTACATTCCGTCCGGGTGCCGGTTGCCTCCATGTGATACTGAGGTATTCGAGGGAGACTATCTCAAATGGCCAACGTTCAGAGACCTTTTCACTGCCGTCTACGTCAACAATAAACGGTTGACGCCGGTCGACAAGTTATTCCATCTCAACGCAAAGACGAGCGGTGAGGCAAAGGCAATTGTTGCCAAGTCCCCGCTCACTAATGATGGATTCGCGTCCGCTTGGGAGGCGCTTCGAGACCGTTTCGAAAACAAACGGCTTTTAGTAAACAGCCAGCTCAAGCTCCTATTTAACTTGAGTTCCGTGAATTCCGAAACTGGCCACTCCATAAAAGAGCTTCAGAGCACCATCCAAGGGTGCCTGACAGCATTAGCCCATTCCAAAATATCAACGGAAAATTGGGATTGCTTGCTGGTATACCTGTGCGCCAGTAAGTTGCCCAGGTTGACCCTGTCCCTGTGGGAACAATCCCTTACATCATAGTCTGATATTCCTACATAGGATGAGATGAACGCGTTCCTTAGCGATAGGTATAGAACCTTAGAAGCCATTGAGGATATGAAGCAGAGTCTTGGTGGTCCGTCAACTTCCAAAAATCCCCAGGTTACGAAAAAGCTTCACTCCTTTGAAGCCAAAGTGAGTGTCAAACCAAAGAGCTGCGATTTGTGCTCTAAAGAGAGTCACCCAGTGCGGTTGTGCCCTCGCTTCATTCAGATGGCAATCGAGGCGCGGGAAAGCTACATAAAAAAGAAGCAGTTATGTTTGAATTGCTGTTCCAGTACGCACAGCTGTTTCGTATGCCGAGGGAGACATCACACGCTTTTGCATCGAGGCATCCCTTTTTCCAACAATCCAAGTCCCTATGGGAATGCGAGACCCAGAGCCTATCCTCCGGCGGGAGGCTCAGACATTCTAGATGAACATTCAAATGTACAAGTCTGTTTTGCCTCAGGCTCAAAGGCAGTTCTTTTGGGCACGGCAATGATTGATATCTGCCACCTCGGTACCCACTTCCGAGCACGCGCTCTGATCGACTCGGGATCGGAGGCGACGTTTGTTACGGAGCGTCTTTTCAAGTTGGTCAATCTGCCGTTCCGCCCCATTCAAGCTCAAGTGTCTGGTTTAAATCAGACAGTTTCTGCCCAGTCAACACGGCTTTGCCATTTCACCATTCGGTCTCCTACTAAGCCGAGCCTGCAGTTAGACACCGCAGCGTATGTTCTGCCAGAATCAGCAGGCAGATTACCCTCACATTCCATTCCACAAGATGCCCTGAGAGATTTGCCAAACCTTCAATGGGCAGATCCCACATTTCTCCAGAGTTCCCAGATAGACGTTCTTATCGGAGCTGATATCCTTCCATCCGTGATGCTGAGCGGCACAAAGACCAACATCTGCGGATCTCATTTTGGGCAAGAGACCATCTTCGGGTGGGTGCTCACTGGTCCAGTCTCCATGTCCATAAGCAACCGAGTCTCAGCCTTTACGACTCAAGTTACGAAGCCAACTGAGGCATCCTTAGACAAACTTCTTACTAAGTTTTGGGAGGTGGAAAATATACCATCAAAAATAATAAAAGAGTCCGATTCCGTCTCCGAAAGTAATTTTCTACGAACCACAACTAGAGACGCGAGCGGGAAGTACGTAGTGACGTTACCGTTCTGCGACCCCGATCATTGTGGATCTGAGTTGGGATACTCAAGGTCTATAGCACTTGCTCAGTTTCTGAGAAACGAGAATCGTTTACGAAGAGACACTCCATTAAATGAGCAGTACAACTCCGTGATCCAAGAATATTTGGATTTAGGCCATATGAGAGAGGTTTCGCCCACTCACAATTCTCCAAACTACTACCTCCCACATCATGCGGTAATAAAACACGAAAGCGCTATTTCAAGTATGTCTTTAGTGCGGACATCACTAAAATGTATAGGCAGATCTGGGTCGATCCAAAGCACACGCCCTTTCAAAGGATTCTATTCCGAAACAAGGAAGGTGACTTTCGAGATTACGAGCTGAAAACCGTAACATTCGGTGTCAATTGCGCGCCCTATCTCGCCATCCGAGTGCTTCAACAGCTGGCTGATGACGTAGATCAGCAGTTTCCGAAAGCCAGTCACATAATCCGCAATCAAATTCTCAACAAGAAGCTCAACTTACCATCCAGGAGTTAGTAACCGCTTTGAATTCTGCCGGTTTTCCGCTTAGAAAGTGGACTTCCAACCACAAGGGGGTTTTAAAGGACATTCCAAATGAGCATCTTCTCCATGCTGACTTGCTGAATATTGATGCCGAAAGCACAGCCAAAACTCTCGGCGTTCGCTGGAGAGCAAACACCGACTAGTTCTACTTCGTGCCCCCAGAAATATCCGTCAAAACCTCCTATACAAAAAGAGAAGTTCTCTCCCAGATCGCAAATCTATTCGATCCCGCTGGATGGCTTGCCCCGTTCATCGTCCGGGCCAAAATTTGTATGCAGGAGATCTGGCTGCAAGAGTTAGGCTGGGATGACAACCTTCCTGACGAAATGAGCCATAGATGGCAAGTGTTCCTGCAAAGTTATTCCGATCTCGATCAAATCCGTATTCCGAGATGGGTCGGTTACCAGCCACAGGTAAAAATCGAGCTTCACGGTTTCTGTGACGCTTCCCAAAAGGCCTATGGGGCTGCGCTGTATGTCAGGGTTGAAGTCGGTCAGCAGATATTGACTAATCTGCTTACGGCAAAGACCCGGGTGGCCCCTGTGAAAACCGTATCCCTCCCCCGACTCGAGCTATGTGGTGCCCTATTGCTGGCAGATATGGCATCCACCATCCTTCCAAATATGTTGTCAGGCACCTCTGAGATTTTCTGCTGGACAGATTCCACCATTGTCCTGGCATGGTTAAAAAAAACAGCCTGCTCCAAAATAGCTCAAGCTACAAAGATTGAGAATTGGTCAAATGTGCGATCAGAACACAATTCTGCCGACCTAGCTAGTCGCGGCGTGTCCCTGCAAGAGTTGGGCGATAGCACCCTCTGGTGGCATGGGCCCAATGGTTACAACTGCCCAAACTTCAATGGACAGAAACTTCGAATCCGCACCCAGTCACTGAGTTAGAGCAGCGCGCGGTGAAGGTTCATTTCGTAAAGCTCCCCGCTGATGATTTCCTTGAACGTTTCTCCAGACTAGACAAGGCATTACGAGTCCTAGCTTACGTCCAAAGGTTCCTAAATCGCTGTCGGAAGGCTCCGGTAAGTCCGGATAGGCAGCTCAGTAATCGGGAAATCCGGGAAGCTGAGAAAACCTACATAATACTTGCCCAGCGTGAAGAGTACGCGCTCGAGCTTCGATTGTTGCGAAGTAAAAGTTCCATACCCGCATCAAGCCAAATTGCTAATTTATTTCCATTTATAGACCAACATGGCCTCTTAAGAGCATGTGGTCGCTTAACTGCCTCCTAGGTCCTGCAGTATGACGAGTGCCATCCTGTTATACTCCCGTACAGCTGTCGGCTATCTCGTCTGCTTGTCCAATTCACGCACCAGATTACACTTCATGGCAGCAACCAATTGATAGTGCGCTTGGTGCGATCCAAATATTGGATTCCTAAAGTCAAGAATCTGGTAAAGGGAGTGGTGAATTCATGCAAGGTGTGCACCATTTATAAAAAAAGACTGCAAACCCAATTGATGGGTGATTTTCCGACTGATCGAGCCTCTTTTTCCAGGCCATTTACTTACACCGGCGTCGATTATGCCGGCCCCTTTGAAGTTAAGAACTACACAGGGAGAGCATGTCTCATCACTAAGGGATATGTTTGTGTGTTTGTGTGTTTTTCTACGAAGGCCATCCATTTGGAACCCACCTCCGACCTTACAACTGAGAAGATTCTAGCAGCGTTTTGTAGCTAGACGAGGTTGTCCTCAGCGGGTCCATTCCGACAACGGCAAAACCTTTGTTGGCGCCTCAAGTCTTCTTTCCCGTGACTTTACGCAAGCGCTAAAGAAGTCGGTGACTAATGCGTATAGCCATCAGGGACTCATGTGGCGTTTCATACCCCCAGGAGCTCCTCATATGGGAGGCCTGTGGGAGGCAGGAGTAGAGTTTTAAAACTCTGTTTTACAAATCCACGTCCGCTCGCAAGTATACCTTCGAAGAGCTTTCCACGCTTCTTGCCAAGATTGAAGCCTGCCTTAATTCCAGACCGCTTTCTCCAATGTCAGAGGACCCGACAGACTTGCTGGCACTGACGCCAGGCCATTTTCTGATCGGGGGTCCGTTGCTTTCCACGGCGGAGCCGGAAATCAAAGGCGAAGCCAAGTCGATTATAAATCGATGGCGACATCTCAAGGCCCAGCATCAACAATTCAGTTCGCGATGGAAATAAGAGTATCTAAGGAAACTCCACAAGCGCAACAAGTGGCTAAGGCCATCCAGAAATCTGCAAGTCGACGATATGGTAGTCATCAAGGACGATAACTTGCCATCAAATGACTGGTTGAACAAGTACTGCCACAATTGTTTGGCTCATCAGCACTCTGGAGGAAAATGTCGCAGTGGCGACGCTTGCAAAAAATGTGGACAGGGTCATCACACCTTGCTCCACATGCACGAGATGCCCGCGATAACTCGCCGATCGCCTTTCCAGCAACGTCGACAGTCGCCTTCCCCGCAACGCCACCAGTCGCCGGCCCCGCAACGTCGCCATTCTCCGTCCCCGATTCTTCAGCAGTCACCACAGCAGCAGGCATCCGCATCGCAGTGTCGATCGTCTGCCCCACCGTCTATTGTGGCCCGTGTCATCGACACAGGGGCCAACAGCTATGAGACGGGCGCGCTCATCGACCCGTGTACCCCCGTGAGCAGTATCGATAGCTCGCTGGCAGAAGCTTTTCGGCTGCCGACCACGCAAGTTGGAGACGAACGAGTGTGCTCAACGACCATCCGGTCGAGGTCGGGCGATTTCAACATGGATATGGTCCTGAAGATCGACAACAGCCTGCGAATCCGAACACTGATTCGTGCGCTGAGCGATGAGGTTCGGGCCAAATTCGACACCATCCGACTAGCCGATGACCAGTTTCATCGTCCAGCCACCATCTCCCTGGTGTTGGGATCCGACGTGTACCCGAAGGTGATCCAACCCGTGTTTCTAAACCTTCAAGATGGGTTGCCCGGCGCTCAGAGCACGGCGTTTGGATGGATCGTGTCGGGAGCCTGCGTCAGTCCTGATGTCCTGATTCAAGGAACTCTCCCGCAGGGGGGGAGAATGTTCGCGCAAAGCGGCGCTTCCAGTTTCTGGTGAACCGGAACCCTGGAGTCCTAACAGTCGAGAGAACAGTTTTTTCCAGATCTTCGCATCTCGTTCTCTCGCACTGTTAAGTGTCTCCACTCCGCTCTCCAAGCGGCTTCTTGGAACATCCACCCCGTAGCTTTAAGTTAGTTCTAATTTACAAGTGTACCAAGAAGGAAGTGAAGTCGAATAAAGTGAAGTTAAAAAATATAAGAAAAAAATACCACATTTTCCTGGACTAATTTCAACCCGTTGGAAAGCCCGCCCCTCGACGTTTCAATTTGAAACTGTCGAGGGGCGGCTCTCCGATGGCGTTCCTTGAAGCAGGACATCAGGACTGACGGCAGGCTCCCGACACGATCCATCCAAACGCCGTGCTCTGAGCGACGGGCAACCCATCTTGAAGGTTTAAAAACCCGGGTTGGATCACCTTCGGGTACACGTCGGATCCCAACACCAGGGAGATGGTGGCTGGACGATGGAACTGGTCATCGGCTAGTCGGATGGTATCGAATTTGGCCCGTACCTCATCGCTCAGCGCACGAATCGGTGTTCGGATCCGCAGACTGTTGTCGATCTTCAGGACCATATCCATGTTGAAATCGCCCGACCTCGACCGGATGGTCGTTGAGCACACTCGTTCGTCTCCAACTTGCGTGGTCGGCAGCCGAAAAGCTTCTGCCAGTTAGTTATCGATACTGCTCACGGGGGTACACGGGTCGATGAGCGCGCCCGTCTCATAGCTGTTGGCCCCTGTGTCGATGACCACAATGGCCGTCGGCAGAATATGTATACTCCTGTGCTGCAGGAGCGAGGTCACGGATGGGGCCACAATAGACGGTGGGGCAGACGATCGATACTGCGTTGCGGACGTGGATTTGTAAAACAGAGTTTTAAAACTCTTTACTGCTGCCTCCCATATGAGGAGCTCCTGGGGGTATGAAACGGCATACGAATCCCTGATGGCTATACGCATCAGTCACCGACTCCTTTAGCGCTTGCGTAAAGTCACGGGAAAGAAGACTTGAGGCGCCAACAAAGGTTTTGCCGTTGTCGGAATGGACCCGCTGAGGACAACCTCGTCTAGCTACAAAACGTTTGCACGTTTGCTGCTAGAAACTTCTCAGTTGTAAGGTCGGAGGTGGGTTCCAAATGGATGGCCTTCGTAGAAAAACACACAAACACACAAACATATCCCATAGTGATGAGACATGCTCTCCCTGTGTAGTTTTTAACTTCAAAGGGGCCGGCGTAATCGACGCCGGTGTAAGTAAATGGCCTGGAAAAAGAGGCTCGATCAGTTGGAAAATCGCCCATCAATTGGGTTTGCAGTCTTTTTTTATAAATGGTGCACCCCTTGCATGAATTCACCACTCCCTTTACCATATTCTTAACTTTAGGAATCCAATATTTGGATCGCACCAAGCGCACTATCAATTGGTTGCCGCCATGAAGTGTAATCTGGTGCGTGAATTGGACAAGCAGACGAGATAGCCGACAGCTGTACGGGAGTACTACAGGATGGCGCTCGTCATACTGCAGGACCTTGGAGGCAGTTAAGCGACCACATGCTCTTAAGAGGCCATGTTGGTCTATAAATGGAAATAAATTAGCAATTTGGCTTGATGCGGGTATGGAACTTTTACTTCGCAACAATCGAAGCTCGAGCGCGTACTCTTCACGCTGGGCAAGTATTATGTAGGTTTTCTCAGCTTCCCGGATTTCCCGATTACTGAGCTGCCTATCCGGACTTACCGGAGCCTTCCGACAGCGATTTAGGAACCTTTGGACGTAAGCTAGGAGTGGTAATGCCTTGTCTAGTCTGGAGAAACGTTCAAGGAAATCATCAGCGGGGAGCTTTACGAAATGAACCTTCACCGCGCGCTGCTCTAACTCAGTGACTGGGTGCGGATTCGAAGTTTCTGTCCATTGAAGTTTGGGCAGTTGTAACCATTGGGGCCCATGCCACCAGAGGGTGCTATCGCCCAACTCTTGCAGGGACACGCCGCGACTAGCTAGGTCGGCAGAATTGTGTTCTGATCGCACATGTGACCATTTCTCAATCCTTGTGGCTTGAGCTATTTTGGTTACGCGGTTGGCTACGAATGTGGTCCAGGAGCAGGCTGGTTTTTTTAACCATGCCAGAACAATGGTGGAATCTGTCCAGCAGAAAATCTCAGAGCTGACTGACAACATATTTGGAAGGATGGTGGATGCCATATCTGCCAGCAATAGGGCACCACATAGCTCGAGTCGAGGGGATACAGTTTTCACAGAGGCAACCCGGGTCTTTGCCGTAAGCAGATTAGTCAATATCTGCTGACCGACTTCAACCCTGACATACAGCGCAGCCCCATAGGCCTTTTGGGAAGCGTCACAGAAACCGTGAAGCTCGATTTTTACCTGGGGCTGGTAACCGACCCATCTCGGAATACGGATTTGATCGAGATCGGAATAATTTTGCAGGAACATTTTCCATCTATGGCTCATTTCGGCCGGAAGGTTGTCATCCCAGCCTAACTCTTGCAGCCAGATCTCCTGCATAAAAATTTTGGCCCGGACGATGAACGGGGCAAGCCATCCAGCGGGATCGAATAGCTTTGCGATCTGGGAGAGAACTTCTCTTTTTGTATAGGTAGAACTCGTCGGTGGTTGCTCTCCAGCGAACGCCGAGAGTTTTGGCTGTGCTTTGGCATCAATATTCAGGAACTCAGCATGGAGAAGATTCTCATTTGGAATGTCCTCTAAAACCCCCTTGTGGTTGGAAGTCCACTTTCTAACTAACTTTACTAACTCCTGGATGGTAAGTTGAGCTTCTTGTTGAGAATTTGATCCCGCTAAAACGTCATCAACATACATGAAGTTGCGGATAATGTGACTGGCTTTCGGAAACTGCTGATCTACGTCATCAGCCAGCTGTTGCAGCACTCGGATGGCGAGATAGGCCGCGCAATTGACACCGAATGTTACGGTTTTCAGCTCGTAATCTCGAAAGTCACCTTCCTTGTTTCGGAATAGAATCCTTTGAAAGGGCGTGTGCTTTGGATCGACCCAGATCTGCCTATACATTTTAGTGATGTCCGCATTAAAGACATACTTGAAATAGCGCCACTTTAAAATCTGGATCGTTAAGTCTGATTGGAGGACTGGACCGGCATGAAGCACATCGTTCAAGCTAGTCCCATTTGCTGAAGGGCTGGAAGCGTTGAATACCACCCGCAGTTTCGTGGTGGTGCTTTCGGGTTTTATTACCGCATGATGTGGGAGGTAGTAGTTTGGAGAATTGTGAGTGGGCGAAACCTCTCTCATATGGCCTAAATCCAAATATTCTTGGATCACGGAGTTGTACTGCTCATTTAATGGAGTGTCTCTTCGTAAACGATTCTCGTTTCTCAGAAACTGAGCAAGTGCTATAGACCTTGAGTATCCCAACTCAGATCCACAATGATCGGGGTCGCAGAACGGTAACGTCACTACGTACTTCCCGCTCGCGTCTCTAGTTGTGGTTCGTAGAAAATTACTTTCGGAGACGGAATCGGACTCTTTTATTATTTTTGATGGTATATTTTCCACCTCCCAAAACTTAGTAAGAAGTTTGTCTAAGGACGCCTCAGTTGGCTTCGTAACTTGAGTCGTAAAGGCTGAGACTCGGTTGCTTATGGACATGGAGACTGGACCAGTGAGCACCCACGCGAAGATGGTCTCTTGCCCAAAATGAGATCCGCAGATGTTGGTCTTTGTGCCGCTCAGCATCACGGATGGAAGGATATCAGCTCCGATAAGAACGTCTATCTGGGAACTCTGGAGAAATTGTGGATCTGCCCATTGAAGGTTTGGCAAATCTCTCAGGACATCTTGTGGAATGGAATGTGAGGGTAATCTGCCTGCTGATTCTGGCAGAACATACGCTGCGGTGTCTAACTGCAGGCTCGGCTTAGTAGGAGACCGAATGGTGAAATGGCAAAGCCGTGTTGACTGGGCAGAAACTGTCTGATTTATACCAGACACTTGAGCTTGAATGGGGCGGAACGGCAGATTGACCAACTTGAAAAGACGCTCCGTAACAAACGTCGCCTCCGATCCCGAGTCGATCAGAGCGCGTGCTCGGAAGTGGGTACCGAGGTGGCAGATATCAATCATTGCCGTGCCCAAAAGAACTGCCTTTGAGCCTGAGGCAAAACAGACTTGTACGAATGTTCATCTAGAATGTCTGAGCCTCCCGCCGGAGGATAGGCTCTGGGTCTCGCATTCCCATAGGGACTTGGATTGTTGGAAAAAGGGATGCCTCGATGCAAAAGCGTGTGATGTCTCCCTCGGCATACGAAACAGCTGTGCGTACTGAAACAATCTCGGAGCTGATGCCCTCTCGCGCAGCAATTCAAACATAACTGCTTCTTTTTTATGTAGCTTTCCCGCGCCTCGATTGCCATCTGAATGAAGCGAGGGCACAACCGCACTGGGTGACTCTCTTTAGAGCACAAATCGCAGCTCTTTGGTTTGACACTCACTTTGGCTTCAAAGGAGTGAAGCTTTTTCGTAACCTGGGGATTTTTGGAAGTTGACGGACCACCAAGACTCTGCTTCATATCCTCAATGGCTTCTAAGGTTCTATACCTATCGCTAAGGAACGCGTTCATCTCATCCCATGTAGGAATATCAGACTATGATGTAAGGGATTGTTCCCACAGGGACAGGGTCAACCTGGGCAACTTACTGGCGCACAGGTATACCAGCAAGCAATCCCAATTTTCCGTTGATATTTTGGAATGGGCTAATGCTGTCAGGCACCCTTGGATGGTGCTCTGAAGCTCTTTTATGGAGTGGCCAGTTTCGGAATTCACGGAACTCAAGTTAAATAGGAGCTTGAGCTGGCTGTTTACTAAAAGCCGTTTGTTTTCGAAACGGTCTCGAAGCGCCTCCCAAGCGGATGCGAAACCATCATTAGTGAGCGGGGACTTGGCAACAATTGCCTTTGCCTCACCGCTCGTCTTTGCGTTGAGATGGAATAACTTGTCGACCGGCGTCAACCGTTTATTGTTGACGTAGACGGCAGTGAAAAGGTCTCTGAACGTTGGCCATTTGAGATAGTCTCCCTCGAATACCTCAGTATCACATGGAGGCAACCGGCACCCGGACGGAATGTACGCGGACTGATTGTCGGTGCTCGACATCGGTTGCTGTGAACTGGCTCGGTCAATTAGCTCACTGAGCTGAACCGCCAGCTCTTCGTACACCGAATAGCAGTATTCGTATTTGCGGTGCAGAGTTGCCAAAATCTCCTCTGCCCCTTCAGTCGTAATACTGGAGATCGTGTCTAAACACGCTTCGAATTCTTTTTCGGCTTTGTCCCATAGCGAGCGGACTTGCTCCTTACGGATTTTGCAGGTGGGGACAGACGGAGGTGCCGGCCCTGGAGTTTCAATCGTCGCTCTGAAATGGCTCATACGGTCGGAAACCGTGATGAACCGCGCGAGGGCTGCAATTGCAATTTCGTTGCTCATTTTTGCCTGAGAACGAGTTGGTAGCGACTTTATGGACTGGATTTGTGACCTAACTTTAGGCGTGAGCGGACTCAGAGACAATCGTTTCTGATTGCTCGTAGGAATAGACAACTTCTTGTCGCCTTCTTGGGTGGCTAATGAAGTTTCGCTCTTTGCCTTCGTTATTGATTTTGGTGGGCTTGAGGTGCGCGCGCGAGAAGATGCGGATAGCGATCGCGTTTTATTTGCAGACGGAACTGTTAACTTCGTTATGTCTCCTGGCATTCCAGAATTCAGATTAACTGACAAACCTATCTGGTTTTGTAAAAATTGGACCCGCATGGAAAAGTCTGTCCTGGAATGTGGTCACGCTGTTGCGAATCACCAGGTTGGATTCGAAAAGAAAAGGGACGACGAAATCGATAACTTCCGGAAGATACAGGTGCGGCCCCAAAATTTCGAAAATCCTAATAGCGGAATTTCAACAATGTCAATGTATGGTGGAGCGACGCGACAAAAATCGTAAAGAATTAATTTAATTTTGTTAAAAAAAAAAATTAATATATCGCAGTGGTAAGAATCCTTGCTATAGATTGCAAGCGGTCCGCTTGTGTTTGCTATTAGCGTTGCGGCTTCGGTCTATTTTTGGAATATGTGGAAACGGAACACTAGTACAAATTTCAAAGTTTTCGAAGCAACTATTTTTATGTGCGAGGAAAATAACGATGACTTGGAAATAATATTCTGCAAGATATTTTCAGTTGGTTGCTGTGCTGCGAAAATGAGCTGTAGGAATCGGCAAAATATATATATTGCGCACCGTCACGGCTTGCACAAAAAATGTATTTATTTATTTTTATTTAATGAATGTGAGCCGACGGTGTGTGCGAATTAGCGCTGCTGAAATAAATATCATGCAAATTCTGGTAAGGCGTGTCGTGGTAATGGGTTCGGTGGAATCGAGTTATTTTTGGTAATATGTATAGTATATAATTATACATATATTAATATATGTATCTTAATCAGCATGCATCAGGATTATATATGTGTATATAGTACTTCTTATATTTGAAAATTATAAATTATGTCGACTTCGAAATGTTTGTAGGGTGTACCGCGAAATAACGTATGACGTTGACTTCCGTTACGTTACGACTTTTCCCCTCATGTACATATGTTGAAATGGATATGTAGATATGTACTTACGTTAATAAGCATGCATTAGGGTTATATGTGTGTATGTATGGGCGTATGGATATGTGTGTTTGTGGGAAGTCGGTGATGTATGTGTATAAATTGTAATTTAAAATTATAATTTGTGATAAATTTGGAAATTGGAGATAATGTGGACTGTGTGGTAAATGTCGCTGTAGAAATTTTTGTAGGGTGTACCGCGAATGGAGGTACGTGTATGTTTCCTTACGTACATATGTTGAGATGGTCATGCATATGTACGTACATTAAAGAGTGTGCATCTGGATTATATGTCCATATGAACAAAAATATGGAAATGGGAAAATATGAAGAAAGAAGCCGGAAAATGGCGACCGTATGAAGATGGAAATAGCAATACGAAAAAGAAGCCGGAATATAGCGATCTTATGCACAATGGAATGGCCGATCAGACAGATATAAGAAATTGGATTTAATTTAAAATCGTAATCTGTATTAAATTTGGAAATTGGAGATAGTGAGGACTGTATGGTAAATGTCACTGTAGAAATTTTTGTGTGGTGTACCGCGTATGGAGGTACGTGTATGTTTCCTTACGTACATATGTTGAGATGGTCATGCATATGTACGTACATTAAAGAGTGTGCATCTGGATTATATGTCCGTATGAACAAGAATATGGAAATGGGAAAATATGAAGAAAGAAGCCGGAAAATGGCGACCGTATGAAGATGGAAATAGCAATACGAAAAAGAAGCCGGAATATAGCGATCGTATGCACAATGGAATGGCCGATCAGACAGATATAAGAAATTGGATTTAATTTAAATTGGAAATATCTGGCTGGTCGGCAGAAATGAGTATAAATAAGAACAGTCGTACTTATCTTAAATGATGGAAGAGAAATTCGGGAAAATCCGCCGGTTGAACGCTGGAACTTCTTTCTTCGTAAACTGGTAGATTATAACTAACTTAAAGCTACGGGTGGATGTTTCAAGAAGCCACTTGGAGAGCGGAGTGGAGACACTTAACAGTGCGAGAGAACGAGATGCGAAGATCTGGAAAAAACTGTTCTCTCGACTGTTAGGACTCCAGGGGCCGGTTCACCCGAAACTGGAAGCGCCGCTTTGGCGCGAACAATCTTCAATTATCATAAATGAAATAATTTTTATTATGTTAAACTCTTCAAAAATAGAATTTTATTTTCGGCCAATTTAAAGTGTTTAAGCCAGACATTAATAATATACAGCCTTATATTCTAAAATTACTTTGGTCAAATCAACAAAATTTCAGATCTAGTTTAAATGCTCAAATATTTCTAAAAGCGTCTTTCTCTTCCTCTCTCTCCCTCTCTCCCATCTAGACAGTTTCTATTTTAAAATAACAGAGGTTAACGAAATTCCGTTACCCTATCTGTATCAGGTCCGGTTTTTTAGGTTGGGCGAAATTTGGGATACAGAACAAATAAACTGTACACACTGGCGAAACCCATTGCTTGCGCAAATCCATTTTTAAAAACCATAAAATAAGTCGAATGCATTAGTTGTAGCTACTATATGCTGCAGTTGTATTCATACCCTAGACTTCAGGTTGTAAAGTCATTTAATTAATGGTATGAAATCTCTACAAGATACCCCCATCCATCTGATCTCTAGGAAATTGGGTTTGATCCCACCCAAGTAAACATATACATACGCACAACTGTTCGTTGGCCATCACAATTGTTTGACGACCTTGCCTTTCTAGATATTTTCCACACTCAAAGACATACACAAACACAATATTCTATGTATATTGTACATTGCATATGCCCCCCCCATCCCCTTCCTATACTCAGGTTAAAAAGGTTTCATTCGAATGAATGAATAAGGTGTAAAGTTAGTTATTCTGTACTAAGGAAGGAATAGACATCGTCGGTTTTCCACGCTCAATTTTGAGAACTTTATTTTTGTTTATATTTGTTTCTAACAAAATTTAAAAAAAACTATAACTATGGCTTTAATTCAGTGCGATGTGTGCAACAAAGATATCAATCTTTCGGTGTTCGAAACGCATTACGAGGAGTGCTCAAAGCCTCGTAACACAAGTGCATCTAACAACAAAATTATTTGTGATTTGTGTTATATGTCCGTAGATAGCGTAAAATTTAGTGAGCATTACAATAGGTGTCTCGGACCTAAAATGCTTTTAAAGTGCTGATGGACGCTCAGATTAAAAATAATCATTGACAGCCTATTTCTGAGCGCCAAAATTATATTGACCAACCCTTCACTTCAGGAGCTGCAATTAAACGGATTAGGACCGAAGGTAATTCCACTCAAAATACCAATACAAAAAAAGAATTAAGATTTCGGTTGATACTATTTGTGGAGAAACTTACCCACAATCAGGAAAAATAAAGCATAGTAGGTCAGAAAAGCACAAGAATGACGAACAAAAATGTTGACTTTATTCACCTGTTAGGTCATATCGGATTCAATCCTCCGATACAAAAGATTTTATTGACCTTAAAGAATTTTATAAACAATGTCAAGCCAACATGGTACAAATTCTTACTCATGGAATGGATGAATTTAAATCTATAAAATTCAGTATCCAAATTTATGGATTATATGTAAAATACACCGATGATGGAGATTGTGTTGAAACATTTAAACATTTTGGTAGTACATATCTTTGGCTTTATGATGTTGATTACTTACTTCCTCGAATTGAGGAAGGTATCGAATTTTTGGCAAATGCTAGTAGCGAGTTTCAGGAGAGTGACTCAGGATGGGCTATAAAAGCATTAAAAAATTTCGATATTACAGTAATTAAACTGGAACACATTTCCGTTAGAGGTTATATTTCTGCTCCTTCAACAATTAAAGTTAAAAATGCTTTAATTAATGTAAAAAACAAGAGAGAACGCTATAGTCGGGAGCCACGACTATCAGATACCCGTTACTCACGTAAAGGGAGTGTGAGGGAGATGGAGATAGAAACTTTGATGACGCATAACTTTTTAACGAATGGTCCGATTTGAAAAATTTCTTCTACATTTCGATAGGTATTGATAAACACAATAAAACTGCATTTTTACTTTTCCGAAATATTGAAATTTTTGAAATCGTATATAAGCGATTGTGGGCGTTAAAGGGGGCGTGGCGCCTTTTTGAAACAAACTTTACTCACGTAAAGGGAGTGTGAGGGAGATGGAGATAGAAACTTTGATGACGCATAACTTTTTAACGAATGGTCCGATTTGAAAAATTTCTTCTACATTTCGATAGGTATTGATAAACACAATAAAACTGCATTTTTACTTTTCCGAAATATTGAAATTTTGAAATCTATATAAGCGTTGTGGGCGTTAAAGGGGGGAACTCCTAGAATCTGCATGCAAAATGCCAATCTTCTAGCTTTTATAGTTTCCGAGATCTCAGCGTTCATACGGACGGACAGACGGACAGACGGACATGGCTATATCGACTCGTCTACTGACCCTGATCAAGAATATATATACTTTATAGGGTCGGAAACGCTTCCTTCTAGCTGTTACATACTTTTGCACGAATACAATATACCCTTTTACTCTACGAGTAACGGGTATAACAATGATGAATATTGTTTTAAGTGGATTTTACTGGCCTCTATTGCTTTTAAAAGCCATGCATTTCCAACTCCCAGACAAAGAAGGGCTGCTAGAGAACAGCCACAATTCCATGCCTTCTATAGAAATTTTAAATTTTAAAACAAATTGTAGGGCCCGTTGTAAGGACTGATTTTAGGTCTAGGCCCTCACATATAAATTTGTTACTAATTGAAAAGGAAAATTCTTTACATTACGCATACATTACCTGTATGAGTCACTTTGCTATTCGCAATGTTCCAAATCTAGAACTCCTGCGAATTTTTGTGAAAATTTCTTGCAGTTCATAACAACAACAAATTCGACACACGATTCAAAGGAGTGTGGTAAAGTTGCCGCAACATATCCAACTCCGATTTCGGTTACGAAATTTAAAAACTTTTATAAAAAACTATCTCCGCCAATAGTTATATATGCGGACATCGAAGCGGTATTAAAAAATATTCATACCGCAAAAAATACACCGACTATTTCATCAACAACCAAAGCCCAGAAGCATATTGCTTGCGCGGTTTCATTTTGTGTGGTGCACAAATACGATTTACTTTAAATGAACAATGGACATATGAAGGTAATTATCCATATTATATTCTAATAGTAAATTGATACTAATAATAATATTTTCATTTATTTAAGGTCCTGATAGTATCAAACAATTTTGTAAGGCCCTCAGGGATACCATTTTGGCTCTTTACACTAAATACTGGGCTCATCATGAAGATCCAACCAGACCATTGGAGGAGTACCAGAACGAAAATGAAGATTGCTGCGCCTGTGAGCTACCAATTCGGGGGACCATCGACCCATACTTCAATCAATTTACTGGTAGCTATATTAAAAAAAATTAAATAAAAAAAAAAAAAAAATAATTATTTTTTTTTTAATTTAAAAAATATAAATAAAAAAATTTAAATAGGTCCTATTCATAAGAACTGTAAATTAGAGTATAAGCTAAAAGAGGCGTTTTTCCCAGTAATTTTTCAAAATCTTTCGAGGTAATTAATTTAAAGCCAATACCTTGCAATAAGGAATTATATATTGTCCTCACCCATTCCATTAGAATAAATGGTTTAAATTTATAGATTCAAATAGGTTTTTAAATTCAAGCTTAGAAAAACTAGCTAGTTATTTGGACGATACAAATTTCAGTCTATTGAAAACTAAATTTCAGGGCGAGAAATTCACCCAAATGAGGCGAAAGGGGGTAATCCCTTATGACTTTTTAGATAGCTTTAAAAAATTTAATGAACCAGAACTTCCTCCAATTGAATATTTTTTCAATTCCCTCACAGACCAAGCCTGTTCTGCCGAAGAATATGAATTTGCTAAAAAGGTTTGTCCACACATCTATAAGCTTGATCCCGTCAATTATGTAACGGCTCCCTCAATTTCCTGGGATGCAATGTTAAAATTCATGCGAACAGAATTAACTCTAATAAGTGATCCTGATATGTACAATTTTCTTAAGAGATCTATACGAGGAGGATTGACTCAATGCACTCAGCGAATTTCAAGTGCTAATAATAAATACTTCTGGAAGACTTCGATAATAGCAAACCCACTAATTTCTTAGCATACTTTGATGCTAATAATTTATATGGATTGGCCATCCTTATCAGAATTTAAATTTTAAGATTATCAGGAAATTATGCAGTTAGATATAAAAAATATGCCAGCAAACGGGGATTATGGGTACATGCTCTAAGTAGACCTCAAATATCCTATTGAACTTCATAACGCGCATAATTCATTGCCCTTCTGTCCTGAAAGTAAATTGCCTTCAGGTTCAAAAATTCCCAAGCTAATGATAAAGAAAATTATATTATACATTTAAAATACCTACAATTATGCATTCAACACGGGATTATAGTAAAAAAATTCATAGAGTACTAACTTTTAAACAATCTTTTTGGCTAAAACCCTACATAGATTTAAACACAAAACATACAAAATTAGCTAAAAATGAATTTGAAAAAAATTTTTTTTAATTAATGAATAACGCTGTGTACGGGTAGACAATGCAAAATGTCCAGAAAAGGAGAATCGTGGCACTGGTGTCTCATTACCAATCAAAACAAAACTCACCTGGTTTTAGACAACGAATCGCCAGTCACAATTTTCATAGTGTAGAACTTTTTGGACCTAATTTAGCTGCAATCGAGTCCACTCAAACATGTATATTTTATGATAAGCCCATATATATTGGATCCAGTGTTTTAGAACTGTCCAAATGGTTAATGTATGATTACTTCTATAATTTTCTTTATATAAAGTGTCCTTCGTCAAGTATTATTTATATGGATACCGATTCCTTTATTATATCATCCAAAGAACCTTTTATAAATTAATAAAAGAAAATCTTAGTCGGTTTGATACATCAAACTACAATGAAAATAATAAATATAATATAGCTCAGGCCAATAATAAAGAACTAGGCTTAATGAAAGACAAAAATGCAGGAAAAATAATGAAGTCCTTCGCGGGTCTAAAGGCCAAGGCATACTCAATCTTAGTTGTGAAGGACAGTAATCAAAATTCAGACCAAAGTCCTTACGAATATATAAAAAAGGTTAAGGGAGTTCAAAGATCAGTTGTAAAAAAGCTATCGCATAATGATTATATAGAATGTATTAAACAAAAGAAAACTTAGTATGGCGAACAGCGAACAATTAGAATTAGAGCTCATAATCTTTATACTGAAATATGTAGTTAATAAAAAAAGTCTTAATTATAAGGATGATAAATGGTTTATATTACCTGATAAAATACATACACTAGCTCACGGACATTTTGAAACAAGAAGTATTTCAGGTGATAGTTAAAATTAAACAAAAAAAATTTATAATTAATCAAAAATGTATTTAATATATTTAAAATGTAATATTTTTAAATTTTTAAATTTTATAAAAAAAAAATAAAATAAAATTAATTATAAATTATAAAAAAAAACTGGGTGTGTATGTCTATTATTCCAAATTACTATTTCAGCAAACTTTGTTTATCTATCCACGAAGAGTGACTTTCATCAAAACCAAGCCACTTAACACTGAGTTGATTCTTTCGCTTTTCTAATATTTTCTGTACCAAGAACGCATTAGGATTTTTAACTCGTTGAAGTTCTTGTTCATAAAATGATCCTTCAATAGGTTCACTCTTATAATCCTCCAACTCATACGTTGCAGGGTAAGTAGACTTAATCTTTATTACTTTAAAAACTTCTGTTTTCCAATTGGGTTCATACCCCTTCATAAACACGCCCTTATATTTACTTATTCGTACGTAATCCCCTACATAAAATTTGTGTTGTGGATATATTTTTGGAATATTGTAAACTGATTTCAATATAAACTCCTGATTTTGAGTGCATAAATCAACTGGACTCATTTTAATAGTTCTGTGATACGAATTATTATATTCATGGACAAGTTCATTGATTTTATGTATCCATCTATATTTTCCCTGCATACTGAACATTTTCCACATGTTACTTTTTAATATTCTATTAAAACGCTCGCATATGTTTGCTTTTAAATGTGTGTAGGTATAAATCATTAATATGATGTTGTTTCATTAAGGGACCAAATGAAGAATTACAAAATTCTTTACCTTGATCTGACTGAATATTCTTAGGGTTAGTTTTTGCTGTTTTAAATACTGTGTTTATTGCTTCTACTACTTCCTGTACAGACTTGGTTTTAACAGGTACGGCGTACGCGTATTTAGAGTGTAAAATGTGTCAATAACTGTCAGTAAATATCTATATCCGCTATTTTCTTTCCAAAAAGGAATCATTTCAACTAAATCAATTTGCCAGGTATCATTTATTCCTTTTTGAACAAATTTGCTTCGAATAAAGTTTTTTCGAATTTCATTAACAACTTTCTGTTTGCTCATGATGTTATTTTTTATTAGGTGTTGAAGAGGGTTTAGATATTAGTGATTGCTTATATACAAGTACATCGCTTTTTATTTCCTTACGCATCTTTTTTGAAATTTCAAATCACAGTCTGGTTAAATCTATTTGAACATTTTTATCGTAAGATCCTTCTAAATCAGATTGTTGAACATCATATTTTTGTAATGATACGCACTTAGGAATAATTTGATTATAGTAAAGGTATATAACTTGTTGACTTAATATTGAGTTCCAACATAAAAATGTAGTAAAAACTATACCTAATCTTAGTAAGGATCTCCAGGATTCACTATCAAATTCAATTTTTTTACCATACTGGTTTATTACCATTACATACTGCTTATCGGGTTTTCGAAACCTAAAATTACATTTTATAGTAGACATAGTTGGATGATTAATAATTGAATCAAGCAAAAAAAAATCGTATTGATCAAGTTTTAGTTGAATATATTCCTTGTATGTGAGGAGCTGCATCCATTGATCTTTTTCAAATCTCACGAAATTATTTTTACGTTGCTGCATCCAGACCATTGGTGAAAATTTTCGTGATGTTGACAATCCACATTTTATTTTTAAATTATGTACTACATAATATTCGAATCCGAAAATAACTTCATGATCCTGATTTTTTCGGGGTTTTTTATTTTTTGTATCTTGGTACGTGTCCATTATGGTTGAGCCGTCTTTCTTAACTACTCATTTGTACCGATCAGACCGCTATATAAAGGGGAAACTTCATTTAGTCATAGCCTCAGTTGATAAAAAATCTTAAGCAATCATGAACACTGTAGATCGAAAATCTAGCGTTATAGTAGATTTTCAATATTTACTTGGAAACAAGTTTTTGTTAAGGAGTTAGCATTCATGCAGACTGGAACAGTCAATATAAAGGAATAGGATAATGAAACAATTAAACAGCAACACTTAAATCGACAGAATATTAATGGATTGGATTGGTCAGCTGGAGATATACCATATACATGTCTAGAAGAAATACTTTCACCACTTAATAAGTATAGTGCAATTATCGTTCGTGGTGAAATTAAAAAACATTGTTTAAGTAAATATTTTTCAACAACCATTATCGATATTGACATTGGAAGAAGTTTAGCACAGCTTCAAAATTTTTCACCAATTGTAAAATCCACACTAAAAAAAATTCCTCTTAGATGTTCATTAAATAATTTGTTTAAACTATTTGTAATCTTAGAAAACTCAAATTATGAAGTATATTGTAATCCTAACACATATATTTGATTATCAGTAAAAAAATCATAGTCGAACTGAGAGGTTGTCTTATTCAATGGATACCTTTAAGAATTAGTTTGGCAATGACCCCCGCAAAAGGGGATACACTTAACTAATTTATTATAATTATTGCGGATCTGACCCTCATTTCTAAAACAACTGCTCAAAATAAGTGACCAGGAAAAATCTAAATAATAATAATGTAATTTAAGGATATATTAATATAATAAAATATATATAAAATAATAAAATGCTTACACAATTCATACATCCATTCACAATGTTAATTTGCGGACCTTCAGGATCCGGAAAAACAACATTTTTAGAAAATCTAAAAAATAAAAAGAATGATTTGCTAAATGTTTCCATAGATCGGATTATTTGGTGTTATGGAGAGGATACTGCTAAACCTAATTTTTATAATGTTGAGTACTATAAAGGAGTCCGAAACTAATGAACCTAGAAACCTAACCTGAAATTAGGATTGTTGATAATATATCAAAATATCAATATTTTTTCTAAAAATGATATAAATATATCGTGGTTTTTTGGATCGGAATTCCGATATTTTGTTTTGATATTTTTGTCTTTGGCCAATCTGAACATCGAGTCAACGAATTCAAGCGCGAAATAAAAAAATCAAACTATACGGATATAAAAAACGGCGTCCGCCGTTTGACTGACGCACACATAATGCAAAGGGTGTTCTTAAAATCCCTAAACGATGCATACTGGTCATAAAATATATATTATACAAATACTATTGTTTTTAAAAAGAAACTTATTGTCTTTTTATTGTGGGCGGTCAATTTTTTCATTTAACACCAAAAATATCAAATATATCGAAAATTTTATGTGATATTTTAAATATAATCTTTGTTTTTTTTTGATAAAAAAAATTTCATCGATACGATATTTTTAAAAATTTCGCCAACCCTAATAAAAATGTGTGTGAACTGTTTACGAAAGGATCGCACCATAGAAATGTATCAGTTGTAGTTGTGACTCAAAATATTATATATTTCATAAATCATCACATACCATAGATATTTCACTAAATACAAAATATATTGTTGCTTTTAAAAAACCCCTTGATAAGCTTCAATTTTAATGTTTACCAAGACAAATTTATCCTGAAAATCCCGCAGAACTATTTAGAATATATAATGAAGTTACGGAGCAACCTCATGGATATTTAATTATTGATCTCACCCAAGGAATCAAGGATCTCTTTAGATTAAGAACTAACATTTTTAATTCCGAATATACAGTGTGTTATTCAGAGGAAAATGGTTTACAAAAAGAATCTAAGTCGTCTAAAAGCGAACAAACATATATTGTATGTGCTCAAAAAAGCTAACAACAAACTACGGAAGGCAATTATAAGTAATAGCGATAGTGAGTTAGTTAAAACATTAGTAGAGATCGTATTAAATACATTGCAAGGAAATAAGGTTACAAAAACACATTTAACTGCGCTCAAAAAGTATAAAAAAGTATTACGCTACCTTTCCTGTCCAAAACGCACATTAAATTCCAAGAGAAAAGTTCTAGTTCAAAAAGGAGGATTTTTACCAATTCTTATAAGTTCATTGCTTTCTGTAATTTTCGGAAAAATATTAAACCGTGCTTAAAAATAAACATCATTTGAATAAAGTAATTTTGATGACCCCCAACGCCTATCAAAAATTAATAAGCGATGACAGAGGGAATGAATTAATAAGTTTAATATTTTTACCAATTTTAAATGATAACAAAATAAGTGATTTCGACAAATGTATTAAAATTCGTCAAGAGTTGTCTTACCACCAAAATAAAAACGTAATAAATTATGGCATGTATCAAATGAACAAAAAGCACCCCCTATCTCAACTCAAACTAATGAATCTCAAACAACTGATTGGATTGATACAAACCCTAGCACTTCAGGTTTAAAATAAAAAATTGACTCTTCACTACCAAAAAAGGTTGAGTTACCAGATTTACCATCTGAAAGTGATGAAGATTTAAGCTCGGAAGCAAATGATCACAAACGAAAAATTAGGAATACTTCCTTTGGTGATACTAAAGAAGATATTAAGAAGATGGCAGTTACAAAAGTGAAGCTTAATGCAAAACAACGCAAATTAAGAGTAAACCTATAAAAATATAAAGAGGAACCATCTCCATTTCAAAATCTTACTTATGTAACAGGGCGTGAAAAAATGAATCGATCGGTTTAAAATTCTGTATAAATAGGGAAAAACAAACTAAATTGGACGTCATACCAATAATTGTAAAGGTAGATATCAGAAATGGCGTATTTATATGAGATGAAAAATTAGAGAGTTTTCTAAATTTTAACAACAACCGAAAAACTTGGCGGTGGCTAAAATTATTAACAGCGAAAAAAAAAACGAATAAAAAGGTATCGACGGCTCAAATCAATTTCAACGAATGCTTATATATATTTCGACAAAGTACTTAGAGCCTAGCTTAACGAAGGTTGGCGAAGACGGGGCGACTTCGCCGAGAGCGAGAGAAAACTTTATTGTGCTCCCGCCTTCGCCCTAAACTAACTTACACTAAACTTGAAGTTTTTATTTTTAACAAATTTCAATATAATATTTCAAGTTTGAGCGAACACCGGCCCCGTTGAACACCCATCGGGCTTCAACACAATGGAAGCGGCGCCAACTTATGAATGGCCCGCCGGAAAAGGCCTCCTCCACTAGTCCGCACTTCGACGACCCTGACCATGCCATCCTCCCCTGCGTGCCTGGCGACTATTCTGCCGAGGAGCCATTGTTGGGGCGGCAGGTTGTCCTCGGCCACGAGGACGAGATCTCCCTCGCTGATGTTGGGCTGCTGCTGGTGCCACTTGCCCCGTATTTGGAGGCCCAGGACATATTCCCGGGACCATCGCCGCTAGAACATTTGCCTGACTGACGAGACAAGCCGCCATCGCCGCAAGCAGTTGAGACCCTCCTGGTCCGGGGTCCGGAGTGCTGGTGTGGCGAGTAGCGGCCCGCCTGTCAGTAGGTGCCCGGGTGTCAGCGCCTCTCCGTCGCTTGGGTCGCTGCTGATTGCTCCGAGCGGCCGGGAGTTCATCACCGCCTCGATTCCCACGAGGACTGTCCCCGGCTCTTCTGCGCTTAGGACCGCGCTGCCACCGCAGTTTTGACACCTGCCTCCCATAGTCCGCCCATGTGCGGAGCCCGCGGTGGTGTGAAGACAAATTCGCATCCGCTTTTTGATGCGAATTCGCGTTTCGCGTCGGCTTCGTCCTCTATCCTCTATCGAAGGGCCCGGAAGTGGCGACTCGCTCCGACGAAGTTCGTCCCGTTGTCGCAATGGACGACTTGGGGACATCCTCGGCGCCCAACGAACCTTTGAAAAGCCAATAAAAAGGAATCTGTGGTTAAATCTGAAACAATTTTTAGATGAACCACTTTGGACGCAAAACAAACGAAGAGCGCAATTTAGGACTTATACGGAGGCCTACCACGAATTTTCAATGTCGTACAGACAGGGCCACAAAAATCGACGCCACATATAGCAAATGGGCGGAGAGCACGGAGACGATCTGCGGGTAAATTTCCCATAATTTCTGTCATTAGTCGAGGCTTACACTTAAAGCAGCGTATGCATGATCGAACTATCTGACTGCAGACCTCCTGAGCGTTTACGATCCAAATACGCTGTCGAAGGAGACTTACAAGGGCTCGTGGACCAACATGAAAATTGGAATGGTGAAGATGCCGAACATAGCTCTGCACAAATTGGGAGCGTTTTGTCAACAACAATGGAAACTTGGCATCGTATGATATAGGAGCATTAGCTAGTCGTCCCCCAACTCGCAACAAAGAAAAGTAACACCAAGTCCCCTTGTCTTCAGGGATGAATGGATTCAATCGCTGAAGACTTGGGACAACTCTGGATCCTTTACGAACTTTTTCCCTTTCTTCATGATACTCGTGCTTCTGTAATATCTCGACAATTTTTAGAAAAGCTTCATTATATTCAGTCAGCGACAAAGTTTTTTCAACTACCATACTTTTGTCTTTGCATTTTCTTATGAAGCGGAACATATAAACGAATACCCGAAGCAGTTTAAGGTGAAAACCGAAAATCCCTCGATGACATCTACCAAATCCAAATTTCTTACAGCAGCGGTCAGTCCGACCGCAGTCTTCCTCGATTCTTGTAGTAGGACTTCTTCATCTAGTTCAAAGTGTGCATTCTGAGGCCAGTTTGCATCTTCCTCTTTTAAAAACTCAGGTCCCGTAAAGCATATTGACTGTATAATTTCGTCGACGTCACAACCTCTTGATACAATATCTGCTGGGTTTTGTTTCGTTGGAACATGCCGCCACGTAGCTTCACCTGACCACTCTTGAATCTCCGCTACGATACGAATGTGGATAATGAAGATGGATGAGACCGGATCCAATGAAGCGTAACTTCAGAATCTGACCAATAAACAATCCGTTCGATAGGTACCTTTAATAGGGGCTTGATTCTGTGGCAGGATCTGCGAGAAGGTGAGCGGCATATAACTTAAGCCTTGGGAGTGTTTTAGTCTTGAGCGGCGCTACTTTAGACTTTGAAGTCAACAACGATATTTTATAACCTTCTGCAGTTTTGCTACGAATGTAGACGCAAGCTCCATAAGCTCTTAAGGATGCGTCAGCAAAGGCATGTAATTGGACCGGTGACATCGGATCGGTATGCACAAATCGGGAAATAGATATTTCCTCTAATTTAGACAATGTAATTTTTATCATATTCCAAGCTGTTTCCAAATGAATAGGAATCGACTCATCCCAATCTAACTTATTAAGCCAAAGTTCCTGCAATAAGATCTTTCCTCTAATTACAATAGGACTTAATAAGCCGAGGGGGTCAAACAGCTTCGATGTCACCGATAGTATGTTCCGTTTTGTCGCTCGGAGACCCATGACAGCAGTGTCAATTTGGAATTTGAAGGCATCTTCGTTAGGCAACCACGATATTCCTAACGCCTTAGTTGACTCTGAGTCCGAGATGGGTATGGATTTAACTGTGCTCTCAGATGCGGTAACGTCAGGTGAGTTTGAAAACCACTTTGTCAGGTGAGTTTGAAAACCACTTTGTCAATTCAAAACCTGCAGTTTGAAGAACCTGAGATACTTCAGACTTAATAGTCTTTAACTCCTCTACTCATGCAGCAGCAGTCAACATATCATCGACATAAAAGTCGGATCCAATAACCTTAGCAGCTCTAGGAAAAGAAACTTTGGCAGACTCACTTAACCTTTTTAAACACCGAATAGCCAAAAACGGGGCTGGTCCAGTACCATATGTTACGGTGTTGAGCTTGTATAATCTCAAGGACTCAGAGGGGTGTCTTCTCCACACTATAAGTTGAAACTGCCTATCTGCTTCATTCACCATCACTTGACGATACATTTTCTTTACATCGGCGGTCAGGGCAAACCTATGCAGCCCGAAGCGCAGTAACGTTGAGTACAACTCATCTTGGATTGTCGGCCCAACCATCAAAATGTCATTTAGAGACTTCTGAGTTGACGATTTACAAGACGCATCGAAAACGACACGTAACACATAACATAATGTGGAGCAGAAGGAAGTTTATCTGTAAGAGACATATGACCTAAGGAAAGGTACTCCTCCATAAATTCTAGGTACATTTTCTTCATCTCAGTGTCTCGAGACAGCCTTCTTTCAAGCGACAAAAACCGCCGTTTTGCAACTTCAAAAGAGTTGCCTAACTCATTTGGATCCGATTTAAACGGCAGTCTTACTTCAAACCGACCTGATGGCAAAACTTGAGTAGTCTTCCGGTAGTGTTCTTCACATAACTTTTGCTCAGGTGGCAGAATTTTCTTTAGAGATGGCATTTCTTCCAGTGACCACAACTTCTGTAGTGTGCTGTCAATAGACGCTAAAATCTCTTAACTACAACTGAAACTTTTCACAACTTCTGTAGGGGAAGATGCCTTATATCTACCCGATACAACCCAGCCGAAGAGGGTTTTCTGCAGAGTTGGAAAGTCAGGACCTTGTCTAATTTGTCCAACAGCTAATAATTCGAAAAATGATTCTGCTCCTATTAACATATCTATTCTTTGTGGCTTGTAGAAATAGGGGTCTGCTAGTGGAAGGTTCTTTGGAATTTTCCAGTCATTGATATTGACCGACTGGTCAGGATGATATCCTGATATTGATTTCAAAATCCAAAAATCGAAAGTTCTCTTTCACTACCATTTATACGCGACTTCACCATTGTGTGTACCTTTTTCTTAACTTGAGAATTGGACTTGCCAATACCAAGTAAGTTTATACACGACTCCTCTTTACGGATCTGTCCTTCAAGTTTCAGCGAACATGAGATGTTTATCACATTGCTCAGCAATGATTCACTAAATGTATTTCCTGATAATGTAAAATGTGCATTTACTAACATTGTAAATATTCCTGAAGATATGAACGATGCTTGGGAAGTCGGTATTACCGATATATATCTAAATAATTACATTCAAAATTCATCTGATAAAGAAATAAATATACCTACAAATACAGAAAATAGTACAACTGAATTTGTTAGTTTAGTAAATGCTGTAACATTTAGATATACAAATGTAACCATGGAGTCAAAAACACATGAAAATGGATTAATTTTTATTTATACTGATATAATCAAACCGAGGATTGTTGGCAGTGTAGTAATAAGAACTATGTAAGCAATCCCTCCTAGTCACCTTGGCCAAAGTAGTTTTAAGTTAGTTATATTATATTTTGTTCGTAACCCTGGATTTATATATTATGTGTGCGATCCCTGGTTAAAAGTATCGATATGTTTATTGGTTTCTGCACGAAGGCATAAAACGAAGGAGAAGGAGAACATTCAAGAAAGCGTGGCCATAGTGATCGGAAGTAAAAGACAATAAAAATGAAGTACACTATAATTCAGAAGTGGTAACTGAACCTAAGCAAGTACATATATTGAAATAGGCAAATGTCTATTAACATGGCTTCACGCATTTATCTCGGCGAACTCAAGTTGATCGAAATCAAAAGTTTCTGCGAAAAACTTGGCTTGTCCACAAAAGGAAACAAAGTTGCACTAATTGCGCAGCTAAGTGCTTTACTACCGTCTGAAATTGCACCGGAGTTGTACTACGAAAAAGTGGAGTCTACTGGTGAAATTGGTGCTGAGATGGCTGACGCCAAGGCAGTCAACAACAACAATGAAGACCAAGGCGGTGAGATGGCTGTCGCCAAGGCAGTCAACAACAACAACGAAGAACAGGGCGAAGAAGAAGATGAACCCGTTTACGGCGACGAACTTAAGCTTGTCGAGACGGTTGATCGTGATGGCATTCAACTCGAAGGAAACGGCGTTCAACCAAACCCTTCAACTTTTAGCGTGCTACGAAGTGAATTGGGTGCAACGCTGCGGGCATGGAACAGGCGATGCAAAATTTACGTTTCAAAAATGTTGACCGTCTTTTAAAGCCAGAAATGAATTTAAACACCGTCAAAGAGCTGCTCCCAGAATACAAAGGCAGTGGAAACATAAACGAATGATTGTTGATGGTTAAAAATGTTCGAAATGTGTTCAAAGTCAGTGATGACGTCATGCGTCCATTAATTTGCTCGCGTTTAAAGGGCAAGGCTAATTTTTGGCTGTTATCTCGCCCATCACTGTTGTCTGGAAGTATTGACCTGATTTTGGCACAATTAAAAATTGTTTTTGGAACCAAGGATAACGTATTGGAAATGCAACGCAAGTTTGAAAACCGCAAGTGGCAATTCGGTGAGAAATTCGCCGTTTACTATTTTGACAAGGTTACTCTGGCACAAGACGTCGCTATGACTGTTCACGAACTAGTTAAGTATCTGATAGATGGCAAAAAATGTATTGGAAGCCTTTCAGATGTAGAGAAACCCAAAGCTCCAGTACAACAATGTAGGATGCAAGGTACGTCTTTACCAAACGCCGTGACCCCGGAACAGAGGGTCATCAAATGCTTTAACTGTCACAGTTTTGGTCATCTGGCTAAGGAATGTCGCAAGCCAGTACGGGCTAATGGAGCTTGCTATGCCTGTGGAGAAGTTGGACACTTGGCTAGAGAGTGTTCATTGTACAAGAAAAAAGAAAATAACAATGAATATGTAAGAAATTTGAAAGTTCAATTTAAAAATACGATACATAATTCTAATAAATTGTATTCCATAGAGTGCCTCATAGATTCGGGAAGTCCCGTTTCGTTTCTAAAGAAATCCGCAGTTCCCAGTAACGTAATCATTAATAAGGACAAGTTGAATAATACATTCTTCGGAATAAACGAAAGTAAACTAAATATAATTGGAAAAACAGTTTGTTTAATTATAAGTTCAAATAAAAACGTATTAATTGAATTATTGGTTGTAACTGATGAATCTGTAAGGTACTCAATGGTAGTATGACACGATTTTTTAAGTCTAAGTAATTTTATACTTGTACAAGTAGTTAACGATGTCAATCATTTATCTGTTAAGCCAGTGGGTATGCATTTAGCGGAAAAATGCGAAAGTGAGTTATTAAATAAAGTAGAAGTCAATGTAGAGAAACAGGTAGATGTAGAGACAAAAGTAGAGAGCGATTTTGGAAACAATAACAAAGTAGAAGTCAATGTAGAGAAGCAGATAGAAGTAGAGAAAGGAGTAGAGAAGTCGAGCAAGCCCGAGGTAGCAAAATATTTTGAAGTTGTGTTAAGATATAATTTATGGTTCGCAGCACTTTAGGTAAAAATTTAAATATATAGACTGCCGGCCTATATTCTTTTTGGGCTTAGCTCTATGTTGCGCGGTCGGCGCTGTCGGTCAAGCCGGCAGCGACGCAACCGCCTTATATATTAGCTTATGTTTATCTCTGAGAGCGGTGCCCAGAGAGAGGGAATGGAATGTTATGTGCATACATGGATATATTTGTTGCAGTCGCCAAGCTGTGGGAATAAACTGGCGCGACTTATCACTCGCTGATGGCGTGTGTGGTCAAATTACGTTTGCACTTGAAGAGTGCTGATCCTGCAGATTTGGCTAACATTGTTGCCGATGGTACAGTGTGTACTCTGTATGTATGCACACTACATCTCCCTCCTTTTAAAAAATAACGTAATATATAAAGGTATTTTATCATAATATATATTTTTTTCTTAATTGAAACGAAGTCTTAAAAGAAATTATATTTTTGTTATTTCTTTTTGTTTGTTTGTTTTTTTTTTTTTTTATGTTTTGACTTGATTTTTTTTTTTGTTTAATGCGAATATATATTTGTATTTATATATGACATTACAATGGTCATACTAAGTAGCAAAAATGGATTATTTGAAAATATAAGAATATAAAATGTCAATAAAAATGTAATAAAATATGATAAAAATTATAAAATTGTAGTTAAAAGTAAAATTACGAAATATAAATTGGAAATATAATTGGAAAATGTTGTTGTAATGTTTCTTCTTTTTTTTTTTTTTTTGGGTACCCGTATGGTTGATCAGGCCATACGAGATAACAAAGTATTTATACTTGAAAAATTTTAAGCCTATCTTTATGAACAACTTGTTTTTTATTTTTATCGCTCATTACTACTATGTTTTCATTTTTATTTATTTCTACCACTTTGTAAGGGCCTAAATATTTGTTATCTAATTTATGACCGGTTTCATTTCTTAATAAAACCTGGTCTCCTATCTCTAACATAAAATCAATAGTGTTTTTGTCGTAATTAGAATTTTCTTTTTGTTTATTTTTATCTAGCATAATTCTTGCTCTTTTGTAAGCATTTTCTAGTCTAAATTTTGCTTCCTTAGTATAGTCATCTATGTTATATAAAGGGTCTATTCTATCTGTTAAATTAAAAGATGTACTTAAATTTGGATGTTTGCTAAAAACTAATTCATAGGGGCAATAGTTGTGTGTCATAGAAGGTGTTGTATTGAAACAATAGACGAAGTATTGTAGTCTTTTTTATACCAAGGTATTTACATAAATCTTCAATAATTGAATTTTTATATTCAGTTCCCATGTCCGATATGAACGTCTTCATTGGACCGTACTTTAGAATACAATTTTCAAAAATAGCTTTAGCTACTGATTTTGCGCAATTAAATATTTCGTTAAGTCGCCCATTTTTATTGCCCATTTTTTTAAACGAATCAACTGAAATATTTTCAAAGATTTTTTCACACAGTGCCATTTTAAGTTGGCTGATCTTGTATATACCGGCTTCTTTTTCAAGCCTTTGGAAAAATTGACCTAAATAAAATGGACCATTGGTATATAGATCGCTAACATTTATTCTTGCAATAACTTTTTTACCATGCTTAAAATAGCATTTGAAATTATTTAAATGCAAGGTCACTACTTTCTTTACTTCGTCATTGTTAAGGACGTCGTATATTTTGGGCATAGAAGCTTTTTCAACACACTGCCTAGGCAGCTGTGCTTGATTTTTCCCTGCGCAGGGTTTATTCTGTCTGTACTGATTTCTTGTAGTGACTTGTAAAATTTGCTTTTGTATGTTTTTTAGTTCTTTGATGGTTATTCTAGATAACGCATCAGCAACGTAATTGTCCTTTCCCTTAAGATACTCAACTGTAAATTCGTATTCTTCCAAATCTAGTCTTATTCTTGTTAATTTAGAGTTTGGATTAACTATAGAAAAGAGGAATGTTAATGGTCTA
Source organism: Drosophila carrolli (assembly GCA_018152295.1). Classification (NCBI taxonomy): domain Eukaryota; kingdom Metazoa; phylum Arthropoda; class Insecta; order Diptera; family Drosophilidae; genus Drosophila; species Drosophila carrolli. The sequence goes on from JAECXJ010000332.1 coordinate 204,231, forward strand.
TGGTCTGTTTTAACTAGGAAATGTCGCCCATAAACGTAAGGTCTAAAATGGTTAATTGCCCAATGTATTGCTAGTAGTTCTTGTTCCGTTGTGCTTTTATTGGATTCTCCTTTAGTAAATGATTAAGATTATTTTTTCTGCAAAGTTCAAAGACGTTTGTTAAGTTTTTCAACATATGATTTTCTGAACATCCTACAACTATTAGGTCGTCCATGTAGAGGAATGCCTGGGATGGCTCCAAGCCGGAAAATGCAATTGTCATCATACGCTGGAAAGAATTTGGGGCTATTTTTAAACCATAAGGTAATCGTGTAAAACGATAAGAGCCATAGCTCGTTGAAAATGAAGTTATATTTCTGGACGATTCCTCCAATTTGGTGGAATCCGGACATAAGATCTAAACAAGAGAAATACTTTGCTCGGCCCAATTGATCAAGTATATCATCGATTCTAGGTAGTGGAAATTTGTCTGCTAAAAGTTTTTTATTAATTTGGCGATAATCAATTACTAAACGCCATCTTTTCTCCTTTGAGTCAGGTAATGGTTTTTTTGGAACAAGTAACAGAGGGCTATTATATTCTGATACTGAGGGCTCTACTATTTTATTTTTTATAAGTTTGTCCACTTCCTTAGTTATTTCCTCTTTATGACATTGTGGACTTCTATAGTTTTTTATATACACGGGTTCATCATCTTTTACTATTAATTTTTCGTTTCTATTTGTGCCATTTAAATGGACAATATTATAGTTGTCGATAGATTCGTGTTTAATGTTCTTAAGGTTAACTATTTTGTTCTCATTTGTAGTGTTTAAAATTCGGACGAATGTGGTTTGGGGATCTGAAATTGTATTTCCTATGAATATACCATCTTCAATTTCTTGATTTGGTATTAGGAGGGTTTTATTACTTTCGGTTAAATTTATTTTTCTAATTACTTCGGAGCGGGCTGGTATAATTATTTCGTTAGTTTCTATGTTATGAAGGATTGGAATTTTTATTGGAAATTTTAAATTATCAGGTCTTAAAATGAAAAGGTCATTATCTTGATTGAAGTCCAATATACAATTAAATTTCTTTATGAAGTCTATTCCAATTATTCCGTCTACCGGTATTGAAAAGTTATGGGGAACTATATGAAAGTTATGTGGTATTATATAATTGCTTGTTCTTAATTCAATAAATGATAGTCCTATTGTAGTTATTGAGCCTTTGCCTATTCCTGATATTTGTATAGTGTTATTGAAGTCCGTATCAATGAAGTTGTCGGAATTTTCTTTAATGAGAGAAATATCCGCTCCGGTGTCTATCAAAAAGGTGAGTGATTTTTGTGTAAGTTCATGTTTTACTTTTAGGAATATATTTTATTAAGAGTAATAGAGTGAACTGTGTTGTTTTTATACCAGTTACTCGTAGAGTAAAAGGGTATATTGTATTCGTGCAAAAGTATGTAACAGCTAGAAGGAAGCGTTTCCGACCCTATAAAGTATATATATTCTTGATCAGGATCACTAGCCGAGTCGATTTAGCCATGTCCGTCTGTCCGTCTGTCTGTCCGTCTGTCTGTCTGTCTGTCTGTCTGTCTGTCCGTATGAACGCTGAGATCTCGGAAAATATAAAAGCTAGAAGATTGGCATTTTGCATGTAGGTTTTAGAAGTTCCTACGCAGCGCAAGTTTGTTTTAAAGTGGTGCCACGCCCCCTTTAACGCCCACAATCGCTTATATACGATTTTAAAAATTTAAATATTTCGGAAAAGTAAAAATGCAGTTTTATTGTGTTTATCAATACCTATCGAAATGTTTCAAATCGGACCATTCGTTAAAAAGTTATGCGTGATCAAAGTTTCTGTCTCCATCTCCCTCGCACTCCCTTTAGCTGAGTAACGGGTATCTGATAGTCGGGGCACCCGACTATAGCGTTCTATCTTGTTTATTGTTGACTTCTTAAGGGAGCTTCCTCGTTTTCCGAGTTAGTTTGAGCCATTCTCACAGTGTTATTTCTGCCATTTTGATTGGTGTAGTTTGTGTTGTTGCCTCCATTACCGCGGTCTTGACCCCGATAGTTTCCTCGGCTTCGGTTATTGTAATTATTATCATAATGATTAAGTTATTATAATTATTTTGGTAATATCCTCGGCCATAGCCTCTTCCTCTATAGTTTCCTCTATAGTTATTACCACGGAAGTAATTATTTGTATTTGTATAAAATATGTTGTTTGCATTTCCTGTCATTTCCGTGCTGCAATGAATATATTTTGTAACAGCTTCATTCATTGTTTTGAATGTGCTTGCTTCCAGAATGGTTTTTAATTTAACATTTTCACAATTCTTTATCATTGTAGAAATGGCTTATTTTGTGCTGAACGTATCTGCATGTTCGGCATTTAATCCTTCGTCAATGTAAGAAGCTTCTAATAGTTTCCGTAGATTGTCTACTTCAGTTGTAAATTGCGTAGCCGATTTTCCCTTTTGGTATACGTTTAATAATTTCGCTTTTACAACGTCAGAAGAATCGCCCACTATAGTGACCTGGAGTTTACTGATTATGTTATTAATAGTTGTTTCGTTTTGTACTTTGTACAATGTTGTTCCAACCATTTTGGATTTGATTACCTCAACAGCTTTGTTTTCGTATGGTCCCTTGGTAAGGTTTACCAATTTCAATGCTGTTAAGAATCTTTGCAGGTGGATTTTTTTCCATCGAACTCTGGAATTGCCGAGCTGATTTCCTTCATGTAAGCTCTATTGGCAATCGAGTCGTCCGTCATATTGATTATATTATTTTCCAAATTTTCGTATGATATATTTTCTTCGGAATCCGACAGTTCGGTCAGCGTTAATACCGCTGGAATAGTTTTTGGGAATTCGGTTTCTTTGTTTGTGTCGACTAAGTCTTCCGTATCGGAATCTTTATCTTCTATTTCTTCTGATTTCAATTCCTCCTCAAATGTTAATGGTGTATTAAGGATAGATGGAATTAAAATGTCTAACTTATATTTTTGTTTTATATTTTTAAGATTGTTTTTAAATTTAGATAATAATTTTGAGATATCTGTCCAGTGTTTACTGGATAATTTATCTCTGTGTTCGTAAATTATAAGGCGTGCTTCATTAAAGCTGTCTACTAGAACTTTAGCGTGTTTTTGTATGGTTGTTCCCTGAACATTTCGGTTTTGCGAAAGACATTTGTATGACTTGTCGAAATTTGTTCTTATTTCTTTTAATTTATCAGAAATAGTTTTCCAATCCATTAGGCTTTATTTCATATTAATTTTAAAAATTATTATATTGCCAAGCAATGCATTTTTGTCAATGACGGAAAAAACCTTACAGTTTTGTATTGTTGATAATACTATAGCTTTTTGCGTATTATTACAATGTATTAATGGGGAACTACTTAGGTTGAATTTTTCCATATATTCAATTTCTAGTTCATACACTGAGATGGGGTTCCAAAGTGTTTCGAGGATAGATCTTACTCTATAATCGAACATGGGTTCCCTTTCCCGTGTTTTTTCTATACATCTGTTTGTATCCATAATAAATAACAGATTTGTAAATTAAAAAAAAATTTTTTTTTTGTTTTTATTTTATTTTTGTTTTTTTTACTGGTCTGTTTGGGGCTTTGTGTGTTTGCATGTGCATTCACAGTATGGTGACAATAAAGGGCCTGGGCAGTCTGCCGGGCATTCCTTTTAAGAACTGGCAAAAATTTATCTTTTGGAGGGATTTTTGTCAACAGTTTCCCGATGATTTCAATATTTTGTAACATGTTTCGGGTTCTTGATTTTTCTGTAGTTTAGAGCTTACAAATTTTTTTAGGGATTCTAGCTCTGCGTGAAGTTTACATGCTTGTTCCCATGATGTATTATCACTGGATGCTAATTCATTTCGAATGGCGGCTATTCTTTTAAATGCCTTTTTTCTTAATCATCCTTTCTTTTTATTATTTTTCGTTTTACGGTCCATCCTTGTTAGGTAGACAATATATTTAAATGTATGTCTTTTATAGAAAGATGCAAAAGAAATGAGTGTTTCTCCAATAGGGTAAAAAAAAAGGATAAATGAATTTAAACCTTGTCCAAGTCGTTAGCTCTGCTTATATAACGTCTTTTAATTATTTTATTATGTTTAACGTATAATGCGAGCACGAATTGAGCAACGCTGCCAATTGTCAGGATCAAAAGTAGTATCCACATTGACTTAATAGCACCCGTATGATCAACTATTTGAACATTATTAACAACATTAGCTTTATTTCCCGTAGACTGGGTGTCGTCTGAGCCGAACCAACCCATTGTAATTTTTATACCCGTTACTCGTAGAATAAAAGGGTATATTGTATTCGTGCAAAAGTATGTAACAGCTAGAAGGAAGCGTTTCCGACCCTATAAAGTATATATATTCTTGATCAGGGTCACTAGCCGAGTCGATATAGCCATGTCCGTCTGTCCGTCTGTCCGTCTGTCTGTCTGTCCGTATGAACGCTGAGATCTCGGAAACTATAAAAGCTAGAGGATTGGCATTTTGCATGCAGATTCTAGGAGTTCCTACGCAGCGCAAGTTTGTTTCAAAAAGGTGCCACGCCCCCTTTAACGCCCACAATCGCTTATATACTATTTTTAAAATTTAAATATTTCGGAAAAGTAAAAATGCAGTTTTATTGTGTTTATCAATACCTATCGAAATGTAGAAGAAATTTTTCAAATCGGACCATTCGTTAAAAAGTTATGCGTGATCAAAGTTTCTATCTCCATCTCCCTCGCACTCCCTTTACCTGAGTAACGGGTATCTGATAGTCGGGGCACCCGACTATAGCGTTCTCTCTTGTTTAATTTTGAATGGGGAGTTAAAAGAATAATAGAAGACAATGCTAATATTGTTATTTAAAAAAATGTTGTTAAAGTTTATAGTTTTTTTTTTTGAATTCTTATATTCTGGTTACTTATTTTACATTTTTATTTTTTTTTTGTACAATTTTTTTTTTATTTTGAAAATATTAATTTTCAAACATATATTCGCATTTAATATTTAATATATTTACTACTTTTTTTTTACAAAATTCCCTGCCTATTTATAATCTTTTTGGGTCATCTTCTTTTTAAAGCTCAAAATAACACAAATATTTTAAAAATAAAATTGGTTGTACGTTATTATATTATTTTCCATTTTTTTTTTCTTATTGTTACAAATTATTTTTCCTGCCTTTCAAAAAAATGTTCTAATTTGGGCCGTCTTCTTGTACAGCTCAAACTTACAATTTTATAATATATTTATATTCAAAAAAATTGTTCTTCTGCATCCTTGTCCTTAGTATCTTCTCGTCTTCAAGGTCCTGGGCCTTTTTGACTCGGGCGGTGCCGGTGCTGGTCCTTGCACAGGCTATTATTATACCCGTTACTCGTAGAGTAAAAGGGTATATTGTATTCGTGCAAAAGTATGTAACAGCTAGAAGGAAGCGTTTCCGACCCTATAAAGTATATATATTCTTGATCAGGGTCACTAGCCGAGTCGATATAGCCATGTCCGTCTGTCCGTCTGTCCGTCTGTCCGTCTGTCTGTCCGTCTGTCTGTCCGTCTGTCTGTCCGTATGAACGCTGAGATCTCGGAAACTATAAAAGCTAGAAGATTGGCATTTTGCATGCAGATTCTAGGAGTTCCTACGCATCGCAAGTTTGTTTCAAAAAGGTGCCACGCCCCCTAAACGCTCACAATCGCTTAAATACGATTTTTAAAATTTAAATATTTCGGAAAAGTAAAAATGCAGTTTTATTGTGTTTATCAATACCTATCGAAATGTAGAAGAAATTTTTCAAATCGGACCATTCGTTAAAAAGTTATGCGTGATCAAAATTTCTATCTCCATCTCCCTCGCACTCCCTTTACCTGAGTAACGGGTATCTGATAGTCGGGGCACCCGACTATAGCGTTCTCTCTTGTTTTTTGATGTTCCGGGCCCTTTGGACTCGGGCGGTACCGGTGCTGGTCCTCGCACAGGCTATTATTTTTTGATGTTCCGGGCCCTTTGGACTCGGGCGGTACCGGTGCTGGTCCTCGCACAGGCTATTATTTTTTGATGTTCCGGGCCCTTTGGACTCGGGCGGTACGTGTGCTGGTCCTCGCACAGGCCGTTATTTTTTTGATGTTCCGGGCCCTTTGGACTGGGGCGGTACCGGTGCTGGTCCTCGCACAGGCTATTATTTTTTGATGTTCCGGGCCCTTTGGACTCGGGCGGTACCGGTGCTGGTCCTCGCACAGGCCGGTATTTTTTTTGATGTTGCGGGCCCTTTGGACTCGGGCGGTACCGGTGCTGGTCCTCGCACAGGCTATTTCTTTTTATTTTGATGATTTGAATTATTTTATAATTATTTTTTTTTTAGATATTCCTGGCCCTTTGGACTCGGGCTGTGCCGGTGCTGGTCATCGCACAAGCTATTTTTTTTGATGTGTAGCAGGATAAAAGAAGGGTTCCAGGCCGTTTTCCTTTAATCAGGGTGTTTTGTTTTCTCAACGTTAAAGTTTTTCGATATCATAATCGTTTCAACTCAGTTTTCATAGCTTTTTGTGTACCATATATATTATTCCATTTCATAATCTTGTAGTAACACATACATAACCCTTTTCTTCAATTTTTGTTGATGATTTTTTTTCTTCTTTTTTTTTTTCTTTAGCAATAGTGTTTTTTATTTGTAATAAAATTTTTTTTGTTGTTGTTTTTTTTTTATTTTTTATCACTTTTTAACAGTGTTTTTAATTGTTTGACATAAATCCATGTCACGGTCGCCATGTTAAGATATAATTTATGGTTCGCAGCACTTTAGTTAAAAATATAAACGCACTGGTTTTATTTTAATTTATAATTTATTTTTATTGATACTTCGTTGTCTTGCCGTCGTTTCTAGACTGCCGGCCTATATTCTTTTTGGGCTTAGCTCTATGTTGCGCGGTCGGCGCTGTCGGTCAAGCCGGCAGCGACAAAACCGCCTTATATATTAGCTTATGTTTATCTCTGAGAGCGGTGCCCAGAGAGAGGGAATGGAATGTTATGTGCATACATGGATATATTTGTTGCAGTCGCCAAGCTGTGGGAATAAACTGGCGCGACTTATCACTCGCTGATGGCGTGTGTGGTCAAATTACGTTTGCACTTGAAGAGTGCTGATCCTGCAGATTTGGCTAACATTGTTGCCGATGGTACAGTGTGTACTCTGTATGTATGCACACTACAGTTGTAGCGGATACTAATGTTGAGGTCTATGAAGCTCTAGAGGACGATGTTGATACCAGATTAGACAAAATCGTTGCGAATGAAGAAAGTCACAAAGTGGATTCATTTGATAGAGATATGCTTAATATAAATGTTATTTGCGATGGTAAAGCGACGTATACGATAGGATAAGAGGTGAGTCAAGAAAATATAAGTGAGCTGAAGTGTTTGTTCAAGACACTTTACGAAGAAGCTCATCGTCCAATGGTACGTCAAATAAAATGTATAATGAAGATCACAAGTGATAAACCGCTTCGGTGTCCCCCTCGAAGGTTGTCTTACGCAGAAAAGTCTGAAGTTCAAAAAATATTAGACGAGAATTTAGCCAATGGGTATATATGCCCAAGTGAATCCGAATATGTGTCGCCAATTGTTCTTGTAAAGAAAAAGACATGAGATCTTAGAATGTGTGTCGATTATCGTCGTCTTAATAAGGTCACTCTTAAAGATAATTACCCGATTCCGTTAATTGACGATTTGTTGGAAAGATTAGCGAATAAAAAAATTCTTTTCGAAGCTTGATTTAAAAAACGGATTTCATCACGTGTTCATGGATGATATTTCTATTAAATATACATCTTTTACCACGCCACTAGGGCAGTTTGAATTTCTAAGAATGCCGTTTGGCTTGACGAATGCACCACCAACATTCCAAAGATTTATTAACAAGATATTTGCTGATATGGTACGACCAGGAAAAGTTGTGATTTATCTTGACGACATTATGATAGCGACGGAGAGTTTGTATGAGCATTTCGAAGTTTTAAAGGAAGTTTTGAAACGTATAGTTGAAAACAAATTGGAGCTGAGACTTGATAAATGTGAATTCTTGCAATCATCCATTGATTACTTGGGATATACAGTCAATGGAGATGGGATAAAAGCGAAAGAAACGGGTTTACAAGCAATTAGGTCTTTTCCAGTGCCTTTAAAAGTCAGTGAGGTCTCAAGCTTTATAGGGTTGTGCTCTTATTTTAGAAGATTTATCAAAGATTTTTCTATTATTGCAAAGCCACTTTACGATTTAACCAGAAAAGACAAGAAGTTTGTTTTTAGCAAAGAAGAACTAAATGCATTCACTATACTTAAGGAAAAGTTAATAGAAGCTCCAATTTTAGCAATATATGATTCAAGAGATTAGACGGAGTTGCACTGTGATGCAAGCTCATTAGGTTATGGTATGGATTTAACTGTGCTCTCAGATGCGGTAACGTCAGGTGAGTTTGAAAACCACTTTGTCAATTCAAAACCTGCAGTTTGAAGAACCTGAGATACTTCAGACTTAATAGTCTTTAACTCCTCTACGCATGCAGCACCAGTCAACATATCATCAACATAAAAGTCGGATCCAATAACCTTAGCAGCTCTAGGAAAAGAAACTTTGGCAGACTCACTTAACCTTTTTAAACACCGAATAGCCAAAAACGGGGCTGGTCCAGTACCATATGTTACGGTGTTGAGCTTGTATAATCTCAAGGACTCAGAGGGGTGTCTTCTCCACACTATAAGTTGAAACTGCCTATCTGCTTCATTCACCATCACTTGACGATACATTTTCTTTACATCGGCGGTCAGGGCAAACCTCTGCAGCCCGAAGCGCAGTAACGTTGAGTACAACTCATCTTGGATTGCCGGCCCAACCATCAAAATGTCATTTAGAGACTTCTGAGTTGACGATTTACAAGACGCATCGAAAACGACACGTAACACATAACATAATGTGGAGCAGAAGGAAGTTTATCTGTAAGATACATATGACCTAAGGAAAGGTACTCCTCCATAAATTCTAGGTACATTTTCTTCATCTCAGGGTCTCGAGACAGCCTTCTTTCAAGCGACAAAAACCGCCGTTTTGCAACTTCAAAAGAGTTGCCTAACTCATTTGGATCCGATTTAAACGGCAGTCTTACTTCAAACCGACCTGATGGCAAAACTTGAGAATTTTCTTTAGAGATGGCATTTCTTCCAGTGACCACAACTTCTGTAGTGTGCTGTCAATAGACGCTAAAATTTCTTAACTACAACTGAAACTTTTCACAACTTCTGTAGGGGAAGATGCCTTATATCTACCCGATACAACCCAGCCGAAGAGGGTTTTCTGCAGAGTTGTCTAATTTTTCTTGTCTAATTTGTCCAACAAGTAATAATTCGAAAAATGATTCTGCTCCTATTAACATATCTATTCTTTGTGGCTTGTAGAAATAGGGGTCTGCTAGTGGTAGGTTCTTTGGAATTTTCCAGTCATTGATATTGACCGACTGGTCAGGATGATATCCTGATATTGATTTCAAAATCCAAAAATCGAAAGTTCTCTTTCACTACCATTTATACGCGACTTCACCATTGTGTGTACCTTTTTCTTAACTTGAGAATTGGACTTGCCAATACCAAGTAAGTTTATACACGACTCCTCTTTACGGATCTGTCCTTCAAGTTTCAGCGAACATGAGATGTTTATCACATAGCTCAGCAATGATTCACTAAATGTATTTCCTGATAATGTAAAATGTGCATTTACTAACATTGTAAATATTCCTGAAGATATGAGCGATGCTTGGGAAGTCGGTATTACCGATATATATCTAAATAATTACATTCAAAATTCATCTGATAAAGAAATATACCTACAAATACAGAAAATAGTACAACTGAATTTGTTAGTTTAGTAAATGCTGTAACATTTAGATATATTTAGATATGTAACCATGGAGTCAAAAACACATGAAAATGGATTAATTTTTATTTATACTGATATAATCAAACCGAGGATTGTTGGCAGTGTAGTAATAAGAACTATGTAAGCAATCCCTCCTAGTCACCTTGGCCAAAGTAGTTTTAAGTTAGTTATATTATATTTTGTTCGTAACCCTGGATTTATATATTATGTGTGCGATCCCTGGTTAAAAGTATCGATATGTTTATTGGTTTCTGCACGAAGGCATAAAACGAAGGAGAAGGAGAACATTCAAGAAAGCGTGGCCATAGTGATCGGAAGTAAAAGACAATAAAAATGAAGTACACTATAATTCAGAAGTGGTAACTGAACCTAAGCAAGTACATATATTGAAATAGGCAAATGTCTATTAACATGGCTTCACGCATTTATCTCGGCGAACTCAAGTTGATCGAAATCAAAAGTTTCTGCGAAAAACTTGGCTTGTCCACAAAAGGAAACAAAGTTGCACTAATTGCGCAGCTAAGTGCTTTACTACCGTCTGAAATTGCACCGGAGTTGTACTACGAAAAAGTGGAGTCTACTGGTGAAATTGGTGCTGAGATGGCTGACGCCAAGGCAGTCAACAACAACAATGAAGACCAAGGCGGTGAGATGGCTGTCGCCAAGGCAGTCAACAACAACAACGAAGAACAGGGCGAAGAAGAAGATGAACCCGTTTACGGCGACGAACTTAAGCTTGTCGAGACGGTTGATCGTGATGGCATTCAACTCGAAGGAAACGGCGTTCAACCAAACCCTTCAACTTTTAGCGTGCTACGAAGTGAATTGGGTGCAACGCTGCGGGCATGGAACAGGCGATGCAAAATTTACGTTTCAAAAATGTTGACCGTCTTTTAAAGCCAGAAATGAATTTAAACACCGTCAAAGAGCTGCTCCCAGAATACAAAGGCAGTGGAAACATAAACGAATGATTGTTGATGGTTAAAAATGTTCGAAATGTGTTCAAAGTCAGTGATGACGTCATGCGTCCATTAATTTGCTCGCGTTTAAAGGGCAAGGCTAATTTTTGGCTGTTATCTCGCCCATCACTGTTGTCTGGAAGTATTGACCTGATTTTGGCACAATTAAAAATTGTTTTTGGAACCAAGGATAACGTATTGGAAATGCAACGCAAGTTTGAAAACCGCAAGTGGCAATTCGGTGAGAAATTCGCCGTTTACTATTTTGACAAGCTTACTCTGGCACAAGACGTCGCTATGACTGTTCACGAACTAGTTAAGTATCTGATAGATGGCAAAAAATGTATTGGAAGCCTTTCAGATGTAGAGAAACCCAAAGCTCCAGTACAACAATGTAGGATGCAAGGTACGTCTTTACCAAACGCCGTGACCCCGGAACAGAGGGTCATCAAATGCTTTAACTGTCACAGTTTTGGTCATCTGGCTAAGGAATGTCGCAAGCCAGTACGGGCTAATGGAGCTTGCTATGCCTGTGGAGAAGTTGGACACTTGGCTAGAGAGTGTTCATTGAACAAGAAGAAAGAAAATAACAATGAATATGTAAGAAATTTGAAAGTTCAATTTAAAAATACGATACATAATTCTAATAAATTGTATTCCATAGAGTGCCTCATAGATTCGGGAAGTCCCGTTTCGTTTCTAAAGAAATCCGCAGTTCCCAGTAACGTAATCATTAATAAGGACAAGTTGAATAATACATTCTTCGGAATAAACGAAAGTAAACTAAATATAATTGGAAAAACAGTTTGTTTAATTATAAGTTCAAATAAAAACGTATTAATTGAATTATTGGTTGTAACTGATGAATCTGTAAGGTACTCAATGGTAGTATGACACGATTTTTTAAGTCTAAGTAATTTTATACTTGTACAAGTAGTTAACGATGTCAATCATTTATCTGTTAAGCCAGTGGGTATGCATTTAGCGGAAAAATGCGAAAGTGAGTTATTAAATAAAGTAGAAGTCAATGTAGAGAAACAGGTAGATGTAGAGACAAAAGTAGAGAGCGATTTTGGAAACAATAACAAAGTAGAAGTCAATGTAGAGAAGCAGATAGAAGTAGAGAAAAGAGTAGAGAAGTCGAGCAAGCCCGAGGTAGCAAAATGTTTGGAAGTTGTAGCGGATACTAATGTTGAGGTCTATGAAGCTCTAGAGGACGATGTTGATACCAGATTAGACAAAATCGTTGCGAATGAAGAAAGTCACAAAGTGGATTCATTTGATAGAGATATGCTTAATATAAATGTTATTTGCGATGGTAAAGCGACGTATACGATAGGATAAGAGGTGAGTCAAGAAAATATAAGTGAGCTGAAGTGTTTGTTCAAGACACTTTACGAAGAAGCTCATCGTCCAATGGTACCTCAAATAAAATGTATAATGAAGATCACAAGTGATAAACCGCTTCGGTGTCCCCCTCGAAGGTTGTCTTACGCAGAAAAGTCCGAAGTTCAAAAAATATTAGACGAGAATTTAGCCAATGGGTATATATGCCCAAGTGAATCCGAATATGTGTCGCCAATTGTTCTTGTAAAGAAAAAGACATGAGAACTTAGAATGTGTGTCGATTATCGTCGTCTTAATAAGGTCACTCTTAAAGATAATTACCTGATTCCGTTAATTGACGATTTGTTGGAAAGATTAGCGAATAAAAAAATTCTTTTCGAAGCTTGATTTAAAAAACGGATTTCATCACGTGTTCATGGATGATATTTCTATTAAATATACATCTTTTACCACGCCACTAGGGCAGTTTGAATTTCAAAGAATGCCGTTTGGCTTGACGAATGCACCACCAACATTCCAAAGATTTATTAACAAGATATTTGCTGATATGGTACGACCAGGAAAAGTTGTGATTTATCTTGACGACATTATGATAGCGACGGAGAGTTTGTATGAGCATTTCGAAGTTTTAAAGGAAGTTTTGAAACGTATAGTTGAAAACAAATTGGAGCTGAGACTTGATAAATGTGAATTCTTGCAATCATCCATTGATTACTTGGGATATACAGTCAATGGAGATGGGATAAAAGCGAAAGAAACGGGTTTACAAGCAATTAGGTCTTTTCCAGTGCCTTTAAAAGTCAGTGAGGTCTCAAACTTTATAGGGTTGTGGTCTTATTTTAGAAGATTTATTAAAGATTTTTCTATTATTGCAAAGCCACTTTACGATTTAACCAGAAAAAACAAGAAGTTTGTTTTTAGCAAAGAAGAACTAAATGCATTCACTATACTTAAGGAAAAGTTCATAGAAGCTCCAATTTTAGCAATATATGATCCAAGAGATGAGACGGAGTTGCACTGTGATGCAAGCTCATTAGGTTATGGCGCAATATTATTACAAAGAAAAAGGGATAACAAATTTCACCCTGTCTTTTATTTTTCGAAATGTACAACCGATGTGGAGTCAAGGTACCACAGTTTCGAATTGGAAACCTTAGCAATAATAAACGCATTAAAAATATTTTGAGTTTATGTGCAAGGAATTAGATTCAAAATCGTAACTGATTGCAATTCGTTAACTTTAACTTTAAATAAAAAAGAAATAAACCCCCATATAGCAAGATGGGCTTTAGAGCTTCAAAACTATGGCTACGAGCTTGAACACAGGTCGGGAAAAAGAATGCAACATGTGGATGCACTTAGTCGAAGTAATAGCATTCTCGTAGTTGAAACAAATACTTTCGAAGAAAATCTAATTATATGTCAGGGAAGAGATGAAAATATAAATAGAGTTAAAGAAATGTTATTAAATCAAGAGCACTATGAATTACGAAATGGTGTCGTGTACAAAAAAAGTAACGATAGGCTACTGTTTTGTGTTCGACAATCAATGGAAGAAAATGTTCTGTACAAATACCATGACGAAATGGGGCATGTAGGAATTGACAAAGTAGCGGACCTTATCAATAAGAGTTATTGGTTTCCATGTATAAGAAAGAAAGTTGAGATTCACATAAAGAACTGCTTAAAGTGTATAGCATTTTCTAATAAAACAGGTAAACTGAGGGTTTTTTACATCCCATTCCGAAAGAAACAAGTCCGTTTGAAGTCATTCATATTGACCACTTTGGTCCGATAAATAGCAAGGAATCGAATAAGAAGCACATACTAGTAATAATTGACGCATGTACAAAATTCACCAGATTATATCCAACGAAAACAACTAGTTCCAAGGAAGCAATCGAAGCGTTAGAAAACTATTTCAGATCGTACAGTAGACCTAAAAACATAATATCTGATCGAGGCAGTTGTTTCACATCAAAGGAATTTGAGGAATTTGTTGTACAAAACAATGTAAGGCATATTAAAGTAGCAACAGCTTCGCCACAAGCTAACGGGCAAGTAGAAAGAGTCAATAGAGATTTAGGTCCAATGATAGCAAAGTTAACAGATGTAGAGAATAATCAAGCATGGCACAAAGTTTTAGACAAAGTAGAGTTTACAATGAATAATACAAAAAACCGAAGTTTAAATCAATACCCAAGTGTAATGTTGTTTGGGGTTGGACAGAAGGGTTGTTATATTGATAGTTTAAAAGAAAATTTTATTGATGAGAGTCAAGAAATTTGGCACAAAGACCCAAACGAAATACGACTACAAGCTGATATATGCCAAAAATCGCAAGGATATAACAAAAAATATGTTGATTCAAAACGACAAAAGCCGCAAATATTTTTTAAAGGAGATTATGTTGTTGTAAGAAATTTCAACTCGCAGCAGGGTGTGTCCAGTAAGTTAATTCCCAAATTTAAAGTAATAGTAAAAACATAGATATAAACGATAATTGTAAAATAAATAAATATGGCCAAAGTAACATTGTTACTAGAAGTAAGTCAACGAGTATTGGGAGATCCTCATAGTTAGGATGGCCGAATTGTAGTAATAAGAACTATGTAAGCAATCCCTCATAGTCAACTTGGCCAAAGTAGTTTTAAGTTAGTTATATTATATTTTCTTCGTAACCCTGGATTTATATATTATGTGTGCGATCCCTGGTTAAAAGTATCGATATGCTTATTGGTTTCAGCACGAAGGCATAAAACGAAGAAGAAGGAGGACATTCAAGAAAACGTGGCCGGAAAATATCGAAAAATATGGATCAAAGGATTTGCATCAAATTTTGTGTAAAAAATAAAATTAAGTGCTCTGAAACACTTGAAATGTTGACAGTGGCATACGGTGAAACTGTTCTGAGTAAAAAAATGTGTACAAGTGGTACAAACTCTTCCAAGATGGCCGGGAAGATGCCAATGACCAGCCTCGTCTGGCGTCAACAACTGAAGCAAACGTTCAAGCAGTGACGAAAATTGTTTTGGAAAATCGTCGAATCACTATCAGAGAAGTTGCTGAAGATGTCGGTATATCGCTTGGCTCGTGCCATGAAATTTTTTCAAACGTTTTGGGTATGAGTTGTGTGTCAGCGAAGTTTGTTCCGAAATTGCTGGTCATTGGCATCTTCCCGGCCATCTTGGAAGAGTTTGTACCACTTGTACACATTTTTTTTACTCAGAACAGTTTCACCGTATGCCACTGTCAACATTTCAAGTGTTTCAGAGCACTTAATTTTATTTTTTACACAAAATTTGATGCAAATCCTTTGATCCATATTTTTCGATGGCAAAAAATCGCCGAGCTCGCAAAATAACTTGTAACTTTACGCCTCTCACAACCAAACAAAAGAGGATATTCCATTGAAACTTGGTACAGATGTTAGGGAAGAGTGTACCAATATAACAAAACAAAAAAATCGATAATCGAAAATATGTTGCCCGCGAAATTTGAAAAGTCACCTTACTTTTTGAACACACCTCGTATGTATGTGCATCGAGTTTTTGTTGTTTTTTGTTTAACTTTTTCATGTTACTTTTTTATATAATTTTTATTTTTGTAGGTAGTATGTTTACAAAATTAATGCGCTTGAAATATATTTAATGAAGCCTTGTTTCATATTTAGAAAATAACTTAAAATTATTGTTCATAGAAAATTGATAAATGTGCAAAATTGAGTTTATAAGAAAAAAGTTGTATATACATTTATAATATAACTGATTTAAATTTGTTTAGTATGATATAGTGTCTCCCTTTTGTTGTTCCACTAATTGCAATCGTTTGGGCATTGAATTAACCAAGTTCTCCAGGACAGGTTTATCAATGTTTGCCCATTCCTTAACAATTGCCACCTTTAAGTCCTTTAAGGTCTCAAACTGCCTTCCACCTCCGAAAACTTTAGCTGATAGGATGCCCCAAAGATCCTCAATCGGATTTAAGTTCCGACTTATAGCAGGCCACTGCATCAAGGGTATTTTTTTTGATTTCAGAAACGTCTTTGTGTACCGTGCAACATGTATAGGAGCGTTATCCTGTTGAAACACAAAATCCTCGCAATGGAACTTTTCAGAAAATGGTATAAGTTCACTTTCTAAGAGATTCGTGTATATTTCCGCATTCATGCGACCTGGTACAAAGCATATTGGCGATTTTCCAAAGAAGCTAAAAGCCGCCCAAACCATAAGAGAGCCACCACCATGGTTGCGCCTGCGGCAAGTCAGCCGGGGATGCCTGGGGTCTCGCCAATACTTTTGGTTTCCATCTGGGCCGTCTAAATTGAATTTTTTCTCATCACTAAAGACGACATTATGGAATTCACTATCCCAAAATTTATATTTTTCATAAAAGGCAAGTCGGGCCATTTTATGGCGTCGTAATAGCTTAGGTTTTGGTACCTTAGCTTCATATCGGAGATGTAACTCCTTTCGGCAAATTTGCTGCACCTTTTGCCGAGTTATTGGCAGCTTCAGTTCTGCTTTAATTTGGGTTGCCGAAGCTCGAATGTGGCGTTTAGTGCGCCCATCAACCTTACGAACTGCACCTTTTCGGTTGTTCTGAGCATATTTTTGCGGAGACTTTAGAAAATTCGATATAGTATTTCGATGCCATAGTTTTGATTTTTATCTGCTCTTCTTTACTCAATTCGGTTCCACGTGGCATTTTAATTGTTTTCTAACATTTATTTTACTTAGAACTTGTCAAAGTAACGCAATATAATTTTTAATTCGGTTTTTTAGGTGATCACACAAATGTAGTCACTTTTTTCCTTGAAATTATTACCGTGGCGCACTCAAAACGCAAATGAAGAACTTTGCACATTTATCAATTTTCTATGAAGCGCATCACTTTGCGTTCTTTTTTATTCTAAAGGTGCTTCAGATTTGGATCTCATAAGAAATCAATGTATGAGGAAACATAAATACATATAAGAAAAAAATTGTGTATACTCAAAATATAACTGTCGCTATTAGAACGACGGTAATATAAAAAACAAAATATGCACATATATAAATTTTACTGAGCTATAAATAATACTCCCCCAATTGTAATTTATTCAGAATAAAAATAGCAATCATGGTGAAATCTTATCATCAATATTATTTAAATCAGTCGGGTGGAGGATTAAGCAATATAGGAAGCCTTTATGTATCACCTCAAATAGTTCAACAAGGACGAGGAATGGGAAACATTTTTAGTGGTCTTTTTAACTATATTAAACCACTTTTTCTTTCTGGAATAACCGCTATTAAAGATCAGGCTTCTGAATCTGGAAAGGCAGTGCTCAGTGAGATCGGTAGAAAACCTTTGAGAAATATCATTCAAGAACAGAGTAAAATTGCGTTACAAAATCTTTCAAATAAAGCTATTGATAAAATGACTCGCTTTCAAAATGGAAGCGGGAAAAGAAATAAAAAGCGCCGTACAAGAAAAAAAAGACTTCATTTACCATCCAAAAAACATCGTACACGTACCCAGACGCAGCATAAAAGAAAAAAGTCATCAAGAAAGATAAATATTAGTGATATTTTCTCTAAGTCAAAATGAGTAACCATATTGAATGCATGAAAAGTGAATTGGATTTGTTTGCCCCCTATCCAACGCAAAGCTCTAATTTAAGAACTGAAGAAGTATCATACAATTGCATCCTTAGACAGCGCTTCTTCAATCGAATTTGTTTGCTTGGGTAATGGTGAGACATATAGAGACTTATCAAGTGTTTATTTACGTCTTGTAGTACAATTAAAACGCCGTTGGTGTAGTAAACAATATTTTGCATTCGATATTTCGCAGTTCTTTAGTTTATTTAAATAACATTTTTGTATCGCAGAGTGATAATAACTATCATTATATAGCGTATTTGCAGACAGTTTTAAACTATGGGAGTGATGCGTCAGAAAGCCACTTGGCCGCTCAAGGATATTATCCTAATTTTGGAAGAATAACAGCTGGTCAATATGTTTACCCATCAACAAATGAAACTCTGAAAAATATATTTAAAAATAGTAATAAGGTTGAACTGTTTGGTAAGATTCATGGAGATATATTTAATCAACCGAAACTGCTTGTCAACAACGTTGATTTAAGGATTAATTTTAACATTGAGAAAACTTCATTTTATTGAATGAAAAACGAAACGGATTCTAATCTAAAGATATTGGAAGCGCAACTTTTCATGAATCATATAACTATCAACCCCAGCATTTTATTGGCTTATCATCATGTATTACAAACAAAAATTGCCATATATCCATTCAACAAAGTAGAAGTAAAGTCATTCACTATATACACAGGAAACAATACATTATCGATTGATAACGCTGTTATTGGGCAATTACCAAATTTTTTAGCGTTTTGTATGGTAAAAAATAGTGCATACTCAGGAAATCGTGGATTGGACCCATTCGATTTTGAGCATTTTAAAGTTCAACGATTTAACCTTTTGGTTAATGGAGTTCAAGTTCCTTCTCAGGCCCTTGAGTTTGATTACTCGAACACCGAAAATGCCCAAAGCCGAGGATATAATATGCTATTTAGAGGTAGTGGAATAAAACATTACGATCGGGGCCTGCAAATTATAAAGGAAATGTTTGATAAAAACAGTTTTATATAAGCCTTTGACCTAACTGCTGATCATTCAAACTCAACTGTGTGCTCGAATTTAATTTCTCAAGGTACCATCCGGATTGAAGGTAGATTTTCGGCTGTAGTATGCATGTATCATTGTAGCGAGTACCCACTGTACCGATACCAGCATTGTGTTACAGTGCATTTAAACAAATACACAAAACTCGAGCAGCCAACTTATGGGAAGCGCAAGTGTCAGCAAATTACCATGGCTTGCAGACACATACAATGAATGCATACCCTGCAACGCCTCTCGCGCTCCCGCTACTATCAGCTACAAATACATATGTGAGCAATGATATAAGAGTGATAAATACATGAAAAAAGTTAAAAATTTTTCGGCCGCTGCCAATGTTTGCAGGCAGCACTGATTAATCAGTCACTGATTAATTGCAGGGAAAAAAAAATGCGACGGAGAGAGCCGAAACTAGTCCCGAGTGGCAACGAGAAAATTTCCATCCCCTCACGTCCCCCCATAAAATGAGCTGAAAAATGGAGGGAGTGTGAATTACTGATTAAAGAGTGATGAAAACTGAAAAAGAGTGATGTTACTGATTAAAGAGTGAAGAATTTTTACTTATTAACTCCTAGGAAAAACCAAAATTAAAAAAAAAAATAAATTTTTAAAAAATATCAAAATAAAAAAAAAAAAAAAAAATTTTTAAAAAAAAAAAAAAAAAAAAAATAAAAAAAAAAACAGAGAAAAAAAAAAGGAATTTAGGGTATAAAAAACCCCCCCCCCCCCCCCCAAAAAAAAAAAAAAAAAAAAAAAAAAAAAAAAAAAAAAAAAAAAAAAAGCGAATAGATTATTGTAAGTCATTCGAATTTTGAACATAAAAGAATAAATAACCAATTTGGCCGTAGCTAATGGCCACTAAATAAATATCTTGTCTTTAATATATTAACATTTATATTTAAATACAACATGGCGACCGTGACAGAGGTTGTTGTGGTTGACTAACAACCCTGCAGTACCGTTCATCACTTTTTAATCGCTTTTTCATCACCAAAAATTCATCACTGCTGATTAATCGGCGATGAAACTTCATACAAATTAGTGATTAATTTAACATTGGCATGTCCTAGGAGTTAATCAGTGAAAAATTCATCACTCTTTAATCAGTAATTCATCACTCTTTTTTCAGTTTTTCATCACTCTT
The DNA here is from genome assembly GCA_018152295.1 of Drosophila carrolli. Taxonomy (NCBI): domain Eukaryota; kingdom Metazoa; phylum Arthropoda; class Insecta; order Diptera; family Drosophilidae; genus Drosophila; species Drosophila carrolli. The sequence continues at coordinate 224,314 of JAECXJ010000332.1, forward strand.
TAATCAGTAATTCATCACTCCACTCCATTTTGTCAGCTCATTTTATGGGGAGAGAGACAGAGTAAGAGAGGGAGATGGAAATTTTTCTGCGTTGCCTACGATCGGGGACTGAGAGTTTCGGCTCTGCCTGCGTCGCACTCGGCTCTGCCGGCGTCGCAGTCCGCTGCTGATTAAACAGTGATGAATTTTTGTAGTGATGAATTTCGGAACTGCAGGGAAACATGAGAAATGTGCGTGTGTGTGCCAACATGGTACAAAAATAACAAATAATATAAATACAACAAGAAATAAAACGGAGGAAATAATAAAACAATACAAAAAATTTTATTATATAACAACGACATGAACAACAACAACAAAAATATAAGTCTAAACCACAACAACATCATATAAATCGAAAATAAAAACACCAACAAAAATCTGGAACAACAAACAAAACCTGTGCGATGACCGGCACCGGTACCGCCTGAGTACAGAGGCCCCGGACATTAGAACGAGAAAATCAACAAGTGTGGAAGGAATGGCAAATCCTTCTACACCAACGCTGGAAACATATGAGTGCGGAAGGCAATCCGCCTTCTTCACCCTCGTGGGAGGCACCTGCTCCTATTGAGCAAAGGGACGAACCGAGCCTACAAGAAGCTCTCCGGTTGTGTCCCAACGATGGACCACGCCCCCTCACAATAGCTGAGTACAGGGCACGCAACGAGAAGAAAAAAACACCAAAGAAGACAAAAAGGAGCGGACACAGGATCAAACTTCTTCAAAAAAGGAAATTAATAAAGGACTTAATAAAAATTGCTACAACCTCTGAGGAAATTAACACGCACAAAGAAAATCTAGCCGTCATCGAACGAGAACTTTGCAGAAGAGCAAAGTAACGCAACAAAGGCTGCAATTATGCCAATGCCCTAGTTGCCATTAATTTAATATTTCTAACTCAAGCCGATGCGCGAAAGCGCTGCTTGAAAATTACTAACCTCTGTTTAGGCTTTATACTAAAATCGTATGGCAGATATTTTAATTATCTAGAGTGACAAATTGTAAATCTGCCATGTGAAAAATCACTAAACCATTTTTCTTCATTTCCCTAATTTTTATTCATGAATAATAACAGTATAATTAAGTAAAAGAATTTGAAAATAATATTTCGCCATACATATTTGGCACAAAATATAGATTTTTGGAAAATTTCCCCAAGATGGGTTTAGTAGACACCAAAGTTGTCGATTCAACGGCGAACGTCGTTAATAAAGTAGAATCTCAAAAAATTGATCTGGAAACGATAACAATTTTATTAATAATAATTGTAGTTATAATGTCAGCAAGTGTTTTCCTAAAATTCTATAAATTACACAATAGATGTTTAAAGAAGAGATTCCAGAGTCAAACAAACGACCTGGATAAAATTTAAAAATTTATATACGAAAAAAAAAAAACTTGCCTTTTTTTAATTTCAAGTATTATTGACAGCTAAAAAAAAATATATAAAATGAAATATAACAAAATTTAAATCGAAAAATAAACAATAATATATTCTTTTGTGGTCACAAATTTAGGTAGATCAGTAAAACAATGACAAACGTAGAGGCAGTTATTAATACCTATATGAGGGATCCAAATTTTAGCGAAAAAATAATAACACTGGTTTCAACGACTCCGATTACTATCTATGAGTTAGAAAATTTATATATGACAACATATAATTTAGAATTCTCTCCTTTAATACATTGCTATAATAAACAAAAAGCAATGGTATTGAGCACTATCCCGGGTATCCATGTGAGAACAATTCGAAGCGATCATGACATATTAGGCAGAACTAGCATTTCAGTAGTTTACAAAAATAATTCATATCCATATTATAATGGAATGGAGTGAATTATATAAGGTTCTAAATAACTTAAAAAGCGATTTCGATAAATCCTATAAATCCTTAACGCAAAATAGATCAACACAACAAACCACTATAAATAAACATGTGGAAATATTAGTAACTCGCTTTAACAGTGCGCGTATACTAATACATGAACAAAGAGATCGCCTAGATAAAAATCGTTGGTCTGAGGTATCGAAATTTCTGACCAGACTTCGAACGAACTTAATAACTATAAAAGAAAGGTATAATTTAAATATTTCAATACCAACAATACTAAACACCCCTCTGAAAGTAGAAACTGGTGACGAATTGGAATCATCAGATCCACCAGAAGTTGACCCGGTACAGATAGAAGAATTTGAATTTGATAGCCCAGAAATAGAGGAGAAAGATTTGAATAATCTTACAATTCCAGCTGTACTTTTTCAATTTGAATTATCAGATCAGAAACCAGCTGATTCCGATTGCGAAATCGAACAACATCAAATAATAATAATGACGGACGATACTGTTGCCCAACGGGCATATATTAAAGATATAGCAAATGCTATACCTGAATTCAACGGACAAAAAATTAACCTTCAAAGATTTGTCACTGCTTTGAAATTAGTAAACCTAACTAAAGGCACATTTGAAGAGTTAGCTGTTGAAGTCATAAAATCAAAAATTGTGGGTTCAACTTTGTATAAAGTGCAAAATGAATCTACTATAAACGGAATTATAAAAAAATTACAAGACACAATTATCGGAGAAACATCCGATGTAGTTAGAGCAAAAATGTCGAAAACTACTCAAAAAGGAAGAACAGCAGAAAAATTCACAACTGAAATTGAAAACTTACGAAAGCATCTTGAAGCTTCGTATATTGATGAAGGATTACCCGCTGAACATGCAGACAAATTCAGCACCAAGGAGGCTATAAACACAATGATCAAAAATTGTGAGCATGGCCGACTCAAAATAATCCTTGAGGCCGGCAACTTCTCATCAATGAATGAGGCTGTCACAAAGTACATACAATGTAGTACTGAAATGACGGGTAATGCCAACGCAATTCTATTTGCAAACAAAGGACAGGCCTATAGAGGTAACCACTTCAGAGGTAACTACCGTGGTAGAGGTAGAGGAAATGGTCGTGGTAACTACCACAATAATGGGTATTACCAATATAACGGCTACAACCGATATAATAACGGTTACAACCAAAATAATGGTTATATTCGAAATTATGATAACCAGACCAATAACTATAATAGAGGTCGTGGAAATTATAGAGGAAACAACAATAACCAAAATAGTAGCAACTTCAGCAACATACAACAAAACAATAATGTCCGCGTTACCCAGCCAGTTTCGGGAAACTCACAGACCCCTTTAGATACGAGAAATTAAAAATACCAACGGTTTATACAATCAACCTCAATCTCAATATCTTCGTACCATTTATTAATTCAGAAACAGGTAAGCAGCTTACGTTCCTTGTGGATACGGGAGCAAATATATCACTTTTAAAAGAAAATGCTGATATCTTTAACAATATACAAATTAAAAATACAATAAATATCCAAGGAATAGGCGAGGGAATAATAAAATCCAAAGGACTTTGTCCAATAGAACTCCAAACAGACAAATATATAATTCCATATAATTTTCAGATAGTAAATCAAGATTTTGCGATTCCATGTGATGGGATAATAGGAATCGATTTTATAAAAGAATTAAACTGCCAAATAGATCTTAACCCTACAGAGGATTGGTTTATAATAAGACCAAATAATATAGACATTCACATTTATATTCCAATAACATATACTTCTGGTAATAATACAATTCTCTTACCAGCCAGATATCAAGTAGTGCGAAAAACCGAAATAATGTCAGATACCGATACTATATTAATACCAAATCAGGAGATTCAACCTGGTATTTACATTGCCAATACCATAACATCAAAAGAGAATTCATTTGTCCGATTACTCAACACAACCAGCACTGATCAATTGATTAGCATAAGTAATTTAAAATGTGAACCAATTTCCGATTATAATGTAATTCAGAACACTTCAAGTAATAGAGAACAAAACATCTTAGAAGAACTAAAAAAAAATTTTCCCGTTCAATTCAATCAACAATTAACCGAACTATGTGGAAAATATACTGACGTATTCGGTCTTGAAACCGAATCAATAACAACAAATAATTTTTACAAGCAAAAATTGAGATTGAAGGACGATGAACCAATTTATATTAAAAATTATCGAAGCCCGCACATCCAAGTTGAGGAAATTCAAAAACAAGTAGGAAAATTAATTAAACACAATATAGTCGAACCATCTGTATCAGAATACAACAGTCCACTTCTACTTGTCCCAAAGAAAACACTTCAGGGTTCGAACGAAAAGAAATGGAGACTAGTAGTCGACTATCGCCAAATCAACAAAAAACTTCTATCTGATAAATTTCCACTTCCAAGAATTGATGACATTTTGGACCAACTAGGTAGAGCAAAGTATTTCTCGTGCCTTGATTTAATGTCAGGATTCCATCAAATTGAACTAGAAAAAAATTCAAGAAACATAACGTCGTTTTCAACGAGCAATGGCTCATTTCGTTTCACGCGATTACCTTTCGGTTTGAAAATAGCCCCAAATTCATTTCAGAGAATGATGACTATTGCATTTTCTGGACTTGAAGCTTCTCAAGCATTCCTTTATATGGATGATTTAATAGTCATTGGATGTTCTGAAAATCATATGTTAAAAAACTTAAAAGACATCTTTGAAATATGCAGAAAGTACAATTTAAAACTACATCCACAAAAATGTTAATTTTTTATGCATGAAGTGACCTTCCTTGGTCATAAATGCACAGACAAAGGCATCTTACCGGACGACAAGAAATATGATGTAATAAAAACTATCCAGTCCCACATGATGCAGATAGCGCTAGACGATTTATAGATTTTGCAATTATTATAGACGTTTCATTCAAAACTTCGCCGACTATTCACGGCACATAACTAGATTATGTAAAAAGAATGTTCCATTTATATGGTCTTCCGAATGCCAAAACTCAATATTTCCAATATTTAAAAGATAAACTTATAGAACCTACTTTATTACAATATCCTGATTTCCTTAAAGAATTTTGTATAATAACGGATGCAAGTAAACAAGCATGTGGAGCGGTATTAACTCAAAACAATAACGGACTCCAACTCCCAATAGCATACGCATCACGTTCATTTACAAAAGCTGAAAGCAATAAAAGCACTACAGAACAGGAACTAGCGGCAATTCATTGGGCAATTACACATTTTCGACCATATATTTATGGCAAACATTTTACAGTTAAAACCGATCATAGACCACTAACATATGTACTTATTTTCAATGGTCAATCCTAGTTCAAAATTCACACGCATGCGGCTCGAATTGGAGGAATATGATTTCACAGTCGAGTATCTAAAGGGAAAAGATAACTTCGTGGCAGACGCCCTCTCTAGAATAACAATTAAAGATTTTAAAAATATTACGGCAAATATATTACAAGTCACTACAAGACAAAAAAGTAGACAAAATTCCTGCGCAGGAAAGATAAAGTAAAATTGCATAGGCAATCTCAAATAAAAGCTTCTAAGCCCAACGTATATGAAGTCATTAACAATGACGAAGTACGAAAAGTAGTGACCTTGCATGTGAATAATAATTTATGTTTTGTCTAACATGGAAAATAAATTACAGCAAGATATGATGTTGGAGATTTGTTTACTAATGGAACTCTTGATTTAGGTCAGTTTTTTCAAAGGCTTGAACTGCAGGCTGGTAAACAAAAAATTACCCAACTTAAAGTGGCACCATGGGATAATATCTTTGAAAATATTTCAATAGATACATTTAAAAAAATGGGCAACAAAATATTAAAATCATTAAGAGTAGCGCTACTCAACCCGGTGACCCTGATAATAACTAATAATGAAAAAGAAGCAATATTGTCTACACTACATGATGATCCTATTCAAGGAGGACACTCAGGTATAACAAAAACCTTGGCCAAGGTCAGAAGACACTATTATTGGAAAGGGATGAGTAAAGACATAACCCAGTACATACGTAAATGTCCAAAATGCCATATGTCAAAAACAACAAGACATACCAAAACTCTTTTAACAATTACAGAAACCCCAGAAATGGTATTCGATAAGGTAATTGTGGATACGATCGGTTCACTACCGAAATCAGACCAAGGAAATGAATATGCAGTCACTTTAATATGTGATCTGTCAAAATATCTTGTTGCTATACCAGTACCAAATAAAATGGCAAAAACAGTAGCAAAGGCTATATTCGAAGAATTTATTCTAAAGTACGGTCCAATGAAGACGTTCATTACGGACATGGGAACAGAATACAAAAATTCTTTAATTGAACATCTTTTCAAAAACCTAAATATCAAACATATAACATCGACAGCACACCATCATCAGACTGTTGGAACTGTGGAACGAAGCCACAGAACCTTTAATGAATTTATACGTACGTACATCTCAACTGATAAGACAGATTGGGATGTATGGTTAAAATACTTTGTTTTTGTTTTAACACGACACCTTCTATGGTTACTGTCCATATGAGTTAGTGTTTGGTAGAACTTCGAATTTACCAAAACATTTTAATAGCGTAGATAGAATAGAACCTAGATATAATATAGATGATTATGCAAAAGAAACAAAGTTTAGATTAGAACAAGCTTTCAAAAGAGCCAGATTAATATTAGAATCAAATAAAAGAAAACAAAAATGTCATTATGATAAAAAATGTTTAGATTTTGAACTAAAAATAGGAGATCGAGTCTTATTAAAGAATGAAACAGGTCACAATATAGAATACAAATATACGGAACCATATACAGTAATTGGTATAGGAGATAATGATAATATAAGAATTTTAAATATTAAAAACAAAGAACAGACAGTTCATAAAGATAAGCTAAAAATTTTTATTTCATAATCACTCTTATAAAATTTTTCCGTATGACCATACATAGAATAAATACCATAAATAAATAAGCAATAAAAAAAAATCAAATCATATCTATAATTTCTGATTAAAACAAAATTCTCGTTTTGAATAATATAAAATTTTCCAATTTTCTATATTTCTTTTATCATACAGAACAATATCTATAATCTTTAAATTTTCAAATATATTGTATAAGTTCTAGATTATAATTTTAATAACTATGAAAAATTTCATTTTATTACAATTAAAAAAAAAAAAACATATTATTTAGGAAATAACTTCATTACATTACGTTATTTCTCAAAAGGAGGGAGATGTAGTATGCATGTATCATTGTAGCGAGTACCCACTGTACCGATACCAGCATTGTGTTACAGTGCATTTAAACAAATACACAAAACTCGAGCAGCCAACTTATGGGAAGCGCAAGTGTCAGCAAATTCCCATGGCTTGCAGACACATACAATGAATGCATATGCAACTCCTCTCGCGCTCCCGCTACTATCAGCCAAATACATATGTGAGCATATATAAGATGATAAATACATGACGGCCGCTGCCAATGTTTGCAGGCAGCGCAGCCGCGAATAGATTATTGTAAGTCATTCGAATTTTGAACATAAAAGAATAAAGAACCAATTTGGCCGTAGCTAATGGCCACTAAATAAATATCTTGTCTTTAATATATTAACATTTATATTTAAATACAACACGGCACCACTTACTGAAGCAGTAGCTTGTTTAGTTTATTGCGAATACGACTCAATGATTGATATTGATAAGGCTCGAAATATCAGAGTTCTCCTTTAAAACATGAATACATTTCAAATTATTGATTTACTATGTAAGAATACATATATAAAAGCTATTTTTAAAGGAGTTTTTCCATCGGATCAGCTACCCAAAACGATTTCTAAGTTTCCAGCTCTAATTAGTGCCAACACTTTATACTTCAGATCAACCTGGTACACATTGGATTGCATTCCATTTTAATAATAATAAAAAAGAGTACATGACCTTTTTAAAAAAAAATTCTGTTAAATATTTGTATAACAAACAGCAACTACAAGGATATTTCTCAAATACTTGTGGACATTATTGTATACTGTATGGCCTTTTTAAAAGTAAAAAAATCTTTAAACTGTTTCCTAACAAATTTTAAGAGGAATGATTTTTTTATAATGATAAGCTTATTCTGAAATATTTTCAAAATAAAAAACAATTTAATTAAAATAAAATCAATTAATATTATTTATTGTGGAAGGTGCTATATAATCTCTGGTTCAACTTATAATATCTTAAATAATCTTAACATAATAATTAATACAGTTGATTTGCTTCCTTGATGCGTTTGTAAGAGATAAACCGATACGGAATCGTTTAACTTTACCAGATAATTCATTAGCCTGGAATGTTCAAGGATTTTGAGGTTTAAGAATGTTGTTGGTATACGATACCGGTGGGATTTGATGGTCGACAAAAGTTTGGATTTATTGGAATCAATTAATATTATTTTTGTGGAAGGTGCTATATAATCTCTGGTTCAACTTATAATATCTTAACATAATATTAACGGCTTCCTCTTTTAATAGAGGCAGTATATGACACTGGCAGGTATCCGGTCCGACCGAGGCGTCTTCATCGCTCCAGGGACAAAGCTTGTAGTGAAAACTTTGAGTGAATAAGTTCCTTGCCTTCCAAATCCTCCAGTGTAAGGCGTAAATATTCCAGTCTGGTTACGTGCTCCTCGAAGATCATGTTTTCGAACTGCATTAAGAACAACTCAATTTGTTTCGAGTGCATTTTAATAGTTGCTTATTTGGAATGGTTTTTACTCTTTAAGACTGCGCAAACGACTGATGCAGAAGAAATAATCTTGTGGTCTTATATGGGGGAGTTGTCCTTATTTACTTTATTTATTTGTAGATATAAATTCGATTAGAGCAGGACTATTGGTCAGAAATAAGAACGAGTTGAGTTGCGTATATTTGGACTGTATTAATTTTATTCTTGCCAGTTGCGAAGCCTATTTCACACTGAAATGAATTTCGCAATATGTCGCCGTCTTAGCGGCGTAGCCAGAAACCGAAAAGATATTATATACATGTTTTCTTGTACATAGAATAAATATATAGAATAGAATAGAGATGGCATTAAGCGCCTATATATTAGAGATGATTAAAGCTGCAAGCGTTGACGAACATCCCGGCCCGCCCTGAAACACAGTTTCTGAATGGGGCAATACAGCAACTTTCGTGATGGGTCTGATCATCTCTCCTGTCGGGGTCTTCAATTTGACTGCTCGAACGAGGTTGTCCTTCCCTGGATAGGTTTCCATAACCCGAGCGATGTGCCAAGATGCCGGTGGTGAATTGGACTCTTTTACGAGCACAACCGGTCGAGATGTTGGGTGTTGAAGTAGTCCATTTTGGACGTTGCTGCAGAGTAGTCAGATACTCCTGATGCCATTTTCTCCAGAATCCTTGAAGCATAGACTGGATGCTTTGCCAATATCCTAATCGGCCCACTGGGATGTGACTCAAATCGGGATCTGGCACTGTTGTTAATGGTCGCCTAATTAAGAAGTGAGCGGGTGATAGGTAGTTGGTTTCCGTATCCGGTGTGTAGCACAAGGGGCGTGAATTTATCACTGCGCTTGCTTGAGCAAGAAGTGTGCGCATCTGTTCAAAGGTGAGCGTTGAGTTTCCGGTAATTCTGCGAAGATGCAGCTTGACACAACGAACTGCCGACTCCCATTTTCCTCCCCAGTGAGGGGCTCTCGGGGGAATAAGTACCTTTTGGATACCATCATCCTCTAGTGTGCTAGACACGGTGTCTTTGTGTGTCTGTGAAGAAAGCAATTCTTGCATCTCGTCGAGGGATCGCTTAGCTCCAATAAAGATTGTGCCATTGTCACTGTAGATCTTACTGCACTTGCCACGTACCGATATAAAGCGCCGCAAGGCAGTCAAGAAGGTTTCTGTCGTCAAATCGAGGTGACCATGCAAACAAATAGGCAAACAAATACGTGGCTTCCGAACCTTTGCATCCTTCAGTAGTATTGGACCTGCATAGTCGCAACCAGTATATATAAATGGAAGCGCTTGTGTAATGCGTACGCTGGGTAAATCAGCCATTTGTTGCTGGGATGTGTGGTGGCGTTGACGAAAGCAAGCTAAACAGTCGTGTGATATTTTGCGAATTAGATTACGTGCTCCAAATATCCAGAATTTTTTCCGAACAACAACAAAAAGTGAGGAAACGCCAGGGTGGAGGTTCACTCGGTGCTCGTGCTCCATGATCAGCTTTGAGATGCGGTGTGTTTTTGGTAGCAATACTGGGTGTTTTGCATCGTTTGACAACTGCGAGTGGTGCAGTCGTCCGCCTACCCTCAGTAAATCGTTTTCGTCGATTATGGGTGCCAGTTTGATCAGCTGTGATCGGTTCCTTAAGGGTTTTTTACCGAGGAGCAATTGGTAATCGTCTTTGAAACAACCTTATGCTTGTTTTATGCACAGAATCCTTGCCTCCTTAATCTCGTCAAATGTGAGAGCGCTAGATACCCTTTTGCGAGATAGGTTTCGGGTACGTTGAATAAACCGCTTCACGTAGCCGACAATGTGGACGAGCTTGATCCAAGAAGACACTCGCTCGGTTAGTTCATCAAGTGGATGAACCGGGGGTTGCTTCAGCTAGTGTGGCCAAACAGTTGGATTTGACTTCTCCTTGAATGCGTTTGTCTGTAAGAGATAAACCGATACGTGAATCGTTTAACTTTACCAGATACTGCACCTTGTCCCGCAGCCATAAAGGCCCATTCCACCACAAATAGAAGTCGATGAGATCAGCAGCCATCAGTCCCCTGGACGCACAGTCCGCTGGGTTTGTTTTGGAATCTACGTGATGCCAAGCACTCCTTGGAATAGTGTCAAGGATTTCCGAGGTTCTGTTTCCAAGAAATGTCTTGAGTTGGGCTGGCGTTCCAGCGAAGAAGTAATTCTGCCTAGCACGTGGGCGTAGACAACCAAATGATCATCGGAGATACCTGACCTGATATGCAAGGTGCTGCATCCCCTTGTCGTGTCTGCTTTCACCGAAGAGATTCCCGTAACCAAGATGCGTGATGCCGAACGTGTCAATCCGAGAGCTTGAATGCAACGCTCGGATACGTACGAAAGCTCTGACCCTGTGTCCAATAAGAGACGGCATGTTACGTGGTCACCTTTTGCGTTTTGAACATAAACCATGGCAGTCGGTAATATGCTTCGCTTAACTTCCGCTTCCTGTGCAGATTTTGCAGTGCCCTGTGCAAATACAACTGATTGAGTGCCCTCTCCTTGGCGAAATGACTGAGAGTCACCGAAGTGTTGTTGGACGCACCTATGTTTCGCTCGTCCTCCCCTGCTATCTGGACAAGATTCCCAATAGCCTGTGGATTCGCTTGGACATGTAGAAGGGAGTGATGATTTCCCCTGCATTGCCTACATTTGTATGTCGACTTGCACTTGCTGACCCCATGACCAGGTCCCAAGCAGTTGTAGAACAGTGATTTCTCCTTAACAAAGGATCGTTTCTGCATCCCAGATATATCCAAGAACAACTGGCAGTTATACAGAGTGTGTTCTGTTGAATTACATTTAGGGCAGCCACTGCCTTCGACCGCAACCAGCGATTGTGTGACCCTTTTTGGATTTTCTGCATGTGTTGTTGTCTTGCTACCAGTCGCAAGCTCCCTTTTACTCAGTTCCAGTTCCTCGCAACGAGAATCCAGAAAATTTGAAGAATTCCTCGAGAGTGGGGGAATCTGTGTCCATGTTGGGCTCAATCCACCTACGCCGCGTGTCGGCGTCAAGTTTCTCCAGGGCCAGATAGATAATCCAGCAATCGCGTCCCATCTGGTTGACTGCATCCAATCCGCGAATAATTTCGTTTGCTCCGTCTGACACCTTCCGTAGAATTGATGCATCTACCTTTGTATTTGTTGGTAGGCCCATAAACTGCTCCAAAAATGAGTTTACAATGTGCCGTGGACGATTGTACCTTTCCTTCAGACGTTCCCAAGCGGTGTTGTAAGGTGGATCCGTAATGGCCAAGTGCCGTACCAAGTTGGCAGCCTCATCAACAATAAGTGTTTTCAAGTGATGGAACTTCTGGGTGTTGGACAAATGTTGCTTGATATGAATTATGCTTTTATAAATGTCTTGAAAAGAGGGCCACTCTGGGTAGTTGCCAGTGAACCGTTTGATTTGAATTTTCGACAATTCACTCAGATTGGAATTCGCCGCATGTACCGAACTTGAACTCGCCAAAGAGACGTCACCACCAACATGAACTGGCGTGCTCGAATGAGCCTGATTTGCAGGCAGTCGCTCAAATAGTTGTTGGTTTTGTTGTAGCAATTTAAAATGCGTCGCCGTTGGAGTGCAGACCGTTGCTGCCATTCACAATGCCTGTAGGTGTACTCGGTTGTAGAGCATCACTTCTGTCCTTGAGAATTGAGTTCGCCCTTAGGTACTTTTCTTCGTAAATTGCGTTATCAATCTCCGGATCGACGTAACCTTCTACATCGTCGTGGAGAGCAATGCAATCGCCGAACTGGTTGAACTCCTCCCAAACTTCGTGGAGAAGTTGTGTGCGCATGGAGATCTCCGCCTGTGTTGCAGATTCCGCTTGCTCAGCCCATGAGAGACAACGTGTGATGTTGCCCTTGAGTCTGGAACGGCTTTTCACCAATGCTTTTAATTGTTCCATAGCAAACAATTAACCTGAGAATCAAAGCACTTCACTAACTGTCGAAAAATCCGGAAAGAAGGACCAACAATATGGTCAGAAATAAGAACGAGTTGAGTTGCGTATATGTGGACTGTATTAATTTTATTCTTGCCAGTTGCGAAGCCTATTTGACACTGAAATGAATTTCGTAATAAGACGCCGTCTTCGCGGCGTTGCCAGAAACTGAAAAGATATTATATACATGTTTTCTTGTACATAGGTTAAATATATAGAATAGAATAGAGATGGCATTATGCGCCTATATATAAGAGATGATTAAAGCTTTCACGAACAACTATATCTATTCATATCTTTTTCTTTGTATACAATGTGAGAAATACCATTCATTCAAAATATCCAAATGTTTTCGTTGTCCTTGTCTGTTAAATAAAGAGCTATTTTATTTCCATAAGGTGTTTTTTTCAGTTTGCATCCAATAATCTTATACTCAAAACCAATACAAGTGACGTATACGCAAATACCCTAGCTACCAAACCCAACATACAACCTGTATATCCAGAGATACCCATTATTCCAATTGTCAATAACATAAGCCCAGAGCCTACTATTGCAGTTATTCAAATCAATCCATCCAGAATAATGCATTTTGTAAAATCAGTTTAAGATTGGGGATCTAATTGAAAGAACTTTACCAATAAAGACTCCGCTATATATTAAAATAAAAATCGCTTTTTTTTAATATATTCCGAACCGAAAAACATAATTGGCGCAGCCGGTAGGATACAAGTAATATCCTCGCGAGTGACTACCTAAAAAGGAATTAAAAAATTACTTCGCGAAAATAAAACATTATTTGTATCCGCAAAACGAACTTACTTAAAAAAATTTTTTTTTTTAAAAAAAAACAACATTAGTTAAATCACGAATGAGGATTTCTAGTGTCTAAACCAGTGAAAATAATCTAAATTATTTCGCCTAAATACAACAACTAGAAAAAAAAAAAAAACATTAAATATGGATCTGCCATCAACATCAGCAGCAGCAGCAGCCGTAGCCGCAGCATCAAAAGCTGCACAAACCCTTTCAGATGTATCAATGAACCATTTCCTTCTGCAACTGAAGCAGATAAATAAATTTAATGGAGACCCACTCTATTTGGCTCTCTTCATAAAAGAAGTCGATGAATTAGTCTACCATTATCCTACAGCATCAGAAGGCCAAAATCAAATTATACAAGCAGCCATCAGGAACCTCCTAGTTGGACAAGCCCGATCACTCTTGATGAGAAATGTACCACAGGACTGGAAGGAATTGAGAAGCCTACTTATCGGCGAGTTCAACAGCGCAACGCCTCCACATCGAATGATAGCCGAATTACGTGAGACTAAATATAAAAATAATTTACGTAAATTTGTTGAAGAATTAGAAGAACAGACAAGTAGAATTTGTTGTAAACTAAGCTTAGATAATAATCCGTCAAACACAGTTCTAGTTTCGAGGACATTGAGTGATACAATAGCTGAAGTGATTCGTGAAAAATTACCAGTAAAAACTTTTATTACGTTGAGCAAATTTGATATTTCAACTCCTCTTAAATTAAAACAAGCTGTCCAATCTGTAGGAATGTTTGAAGAAAAATCCATAAATAATCGTTCGTATATGTCCCAAAACTCTCAGGAAGACTATGAATTTCAAGATTTTAAAACATCAAAATCATTCTCAAATACAAAAACCAACTATCATTCAGATAATAACCAAGGGGGTAGATTCCAAAATAATAATTATCAAAACAAATATAACAACAATCAGCAGAGACAGAATAAGTTCGACTCTAATAGAAGTTGGGGTAACAACAATAATTATAATAATTCAGGAAATAATTATTATCCTAAAAATTCTCAAAATAATCAAGGACAGGGTAACCAGAGTACTCAAAGTACCAATATTCCCCAAAAACGTCCCCGAGTTTCAGAATCAGATCAACAACGCAAGTCTGAACCAATGGACACATTTGAAAATTTTCAGACAACAGCCTCGGACGAAACACAACAGCCATAAAAATCAAAATTGATAATAAACTATGCCTCTGTCTTATCGATACAGGATCAAGCATAAATTTAATTAACAAAAACTTCTTTGAATACCCAATTAAAAATAATTCTACTAAAATTGAAACTATAGGTGAATCTGTAATTTTGAATAAATATATCCAGTTTAGTATCCCAAAATTATTTTCATCTAAACAAACATTTTATATAAACCACTTTTCAAATCATTATGACATTCTTATTGGAAGAAAAATTCTAAAAGAAACATCAGCAAAAATTGATTTTATGAAAAACACTATTGAATTAAATAAATATGAATTCCCAATGGTAAATATAACGGAAAACCCTAAACAAACTTTTTCAAATATAGTAGACGATGAGGAATATATTTATGCCTTACAAACAGATTTATCTGACAATAACATAAGAGACGATCACTTAAATAATGAAGAAAAAACTGAACTTCATTATTTAATGTCAAAATATTTTGATATTCAGTATCATGAAGGTGAAAATTTGACTTTCACGAACGAAATCAAACACATTATTAAAACAAAACATGAAGAACCAATATATAGGAGACCATATAGCTATCCGTATATTTACGATACAGAAGTAGAAAAACAAATTGAAGAAATGATAAGACAAGGTATTATCAGAAAATCAAAATCTCCTTATTGCAGTCCAATTGTAATGGTACCCAAGAAAAGGGATGCATCGGGCATACCCAAATTTCGTATGGCTATCGATTACAGAGGATTAAACGAAGTAACTATTAATGACAAATTCCCTATTCCGAACATGGACGAAATCTTAGACAAGTTAGGGAAATGTCAATATTTTACAACATTAGATTTTGCTAAAGGGTTCCATCAAATTGAAATGGAGCCAGACTCTATTCAAAAAACTGCATTTTCCACTAAGAAAGGTCACTATGAATATACTAGAATGCCCTTTGGTCTTAAAAACGCAACCGCTACATTTCAGCGTTGTATGAATAATGTATTACACGACATAATAGGTACCCATTGTCTAGTATATTTAGACGACATTGTTATATTTCCTACCTCTTTACAAGAGCACATTCAATCTCTTAAAAAAGTATTCGAACGTCTTCGCAGATCAAATCTCAAACTACAATTAGATAAATGTGAATTTATGAAACGAGAAACGGAATTCTTAGGTCACATAATTTCAACCGAAGGAATCAAAGCAAATTCAAATAAAATTCAAGCTATTCAAGATTTTAAAATTCCAAACTCTCCAAAACAAATAAAATCATTTTTAGGCCTTTGTGGATTTTATCGAAAATTTATAAAAGACTTCGCAAAAATTGCAAAACCAATGACTCTTTGCTTAAAGAAAGGATCAAAAATAAATATAAGCGATCCTAATTACAATGAAGCGTTTGAAAAATTAAAAACTTTAATAAGTAACGATCCAATTCTCATTTATCCAGATTTTGAAAAGAAGTTCGATTTAACTACAGATGCAAGCAATTATGCATTAGGTGCAGTTCTATCCCAAGAAGGCAAACCCATTTGTTTTGCCAGTAGAACATTAAATGAACATGAGTTAAATTATGCAGCTATTGAAAAAGAATTATTAGCTATTGTATGGGCGACTAAGTATTTCCGCCCCTATCTCTTCGGAAGAAGTTTTAAAATATGCTCTGACCATAAACCGCTTGTTTGGTTACATAACATAAAAGAACCTAATATGAAATTGCAACGTTGGAAAATAAAACTTAGAGAGTTTGACTATGAAATAAAGTACATTAAAGGAAAAGAGAATTACGTAGCAGATGCTTTGTCAAGAATTACAAAGAAAGAAACTAAAGATAACAAAATTGAAGAAGTATTTCAAAATGAAGACGATTTAGATACTACTGCAGCAACGGTGCATAGTGCACAAGAAGATAACGGTGATTGCATACAAATTACCGAACGACCAATTAACGTTTTTAATCACCAACTTATATTTGAAAAGGGGAATCAAGACACTAACGAACTTACTCACTACTTTAATAAAACTATTAATAAAATAATTTACAGTGACATGACTGAAATATTGGCAAAAGCATAATTATAAAATTTATATGTGGACACAATTTTGTTATGTACATTAATAATGACGAAGACTTTGCTATTTTTCAACGAGCCTATATGAAATTAATTAAACCAAATACTGGAACGAAATTAATGAAAACTTCAGTTATACTTCCCAACTTGCCCACATATGCAGACTTTCACGAGAAAATATTAGAAATACATGAAAAGACAATACATCAAGGTATAAAAAAAAACTTATGACGATTTTAAAACTAAATACTATTTCCCAGACGCACAAAAACTTATTCAAAACATTATTAATAAATGTGAAATTTGTAATTTATGCAAAGCAGAGCACTGAAAAGTTGCTCTTCCTTTTGAAAAAAACTCCAGAAACCAAAAATATTCGCGATAAATATGTTATAGACTATTATTTTATTGACCAACGTAAATTTTTAACATGTATCGACATTCATTCAAAATTCATTTCTATTATTGAAACCAAAACGACAAATTGGATTGAAAGTAAAAAAGCTATTCTAAAAATTTTTAGTATGATAGGTAAACCAAAAACAATTAAAATGGATCAAGATCCTGGCCTAATATCTAAATCATTACAAAATTGGTTAAAAAAGGAAAATATCAATATTGAAATAACAACTAGCAAGAATGGTATAGCCGACATAGAAAGGGTCCATAAAACAATGAATGAAAAGCTTAGAATTATCAATACACTTACAGACGCAGAAGATAAATTAATGAATATAGAAAAAGCAACATACGTTTATAATCATGAAATAACCCATGATGCCACAGGTAAAACTCCTGCCGAAATATTTCTTTATGGCATAAAACCAAACAAAAATATACAAAAACGGAAAGAATACAAGATAGATAAAATTAATAAAAACCGCGAGGAACATGAAATAGATTTGGAATATACTAAAGTTGAAAAAGAAATGAAACGAAAAGCTAAATTAGTAAACCCATTCAAAAAGACAGGAGCATTAGAACAAAAAGATGAAAAGCACTGGCAAGAAACTAATAGGGGTCATAAAGTAATAAAACACAGAAGTAAATTCAAAAAAGCTAAAATGCATAATCTTTCTCATCATTCCAGGGAGACTGACAGTACTAACTCTGATACTGAAATTGATCATGATACTGACATGGACGAAAATACCATTGATAACAGCTCAACAAATTAGCATTACACCCATTACTTCGAACAACGGTTATTTACTTCTGAACACAGGGACTATAAAAATACCTCTAAATTATGAACACCAAATGATTAAAATAAATCAAACTAAAATATTTGAAACATATCAAGATTTTATAAAATACGAAAACCAATTTAAACACGTACCGGACATTGCTTTAACATTGAAACAATTAAAACATGAAATCAAGGGAATTACTTCGTCACAAAGACAAAAACGGGGATTAATCAACTTTGTAGGAATAGCTTACAAATATCTATTTGGAACATTAACTGAAGATGATAAAAAGGAGTTGGAAGATAAGCTAGAAAACTTACAGGAAAAAATAATTGAAAACAAAGAATTTAATGACATAATTCAAATAATAAATGAGCAATCCAAACATATAAACAGACTCGTAAGAGATGAAGAAGAGGAAGATGCTTTGCACATTTTTAGATACTCCCTAAATATATTTCTAGAATACATGGAGGATTTACAAATGAGTTTACAATTAACAAGAGTAGGAATATTTAATCCTAAAATATTAAAACATGAAGAGTTAGAGAACATAAACGAAGAAAAATTACTATCAATCAAAACTTCAGCTTGGTTAAGCAGTCAAACTAAAGACACTTTTATTCTAGCCCATATACCCACTTCATTTAAAGAAACACAAAAATATAGAATTATAAAATACCCAGATAATATCGGACGACAAATTGACATTAATGACAATTATGAATATTTTATAAACGACGAAAAAAAGGTATTTTACTTGGAAAATTCACCAAATTCATTAACAACTATATTAGACCAAAAATTTATAATCACGGATCAATGTATCTCTCAAATCCTTACTAATCAATTAGCAAAATTTCAACACACTTTTGTATCAGAAAATGAATCTGTAAAATACATTGAACCTAACATCTCTATTACTTATAATTTAAGTGAAACACAAATTAACCAAGATTGCGAAATGTTCAAAAAACAATTCAGGGTAACAATCTAATACAATTAAGTCAATGCTCCTTAGAAATAAGAGATATAAAATTTACAACTTCAAAGAATATAAATGAATTTAAAATTATATTATCCAGCACTAATGTTACTTTATATGAACCAATACGATTGTTAAAACTTAAAAATTCTATTACCCATCAACAAAAACAAGAATCAATCTATAAGTGGGTTGTTTTTACGATATTAATAATTATACTTTTAAGCATCACAACTTACATCATATTTACCTATAGGCGCCTAGCCAACAAAAAAGAAATTTTGTTTAAATTCAACAAGGATGTTGAATCTTCTAAAGGAGGGGCGAGTGACGTATACGCAAATACCCTAGCTACCAAACCCAACATACAACCTGTATATCCAGAGATACCCATTATTCCAATTGTCAATAACATAAGCCCAGAGCCTACTATTGCAGTTATTCAAATCAGTCATTCAAATAAACATTTAACAATTGTCAATAACATAAGTCCAGAGCCTACTATTACAGTTATTCAAATCAATCCAACATAAACATTTAACCCCTCAGACATAAATCTTTCCCACGCCTTCGATCGGCGGCATCCGAATTATAAACACTTTACACGCCTTTATCGACGACGGCAGACATAAACAATATTCAGACCTTTAAACAAAGGGTCCAGCCTGAGAACCCATTTGTCAGCATAAAAGCTTTGGCCAATCCAAATTAATTAAACAAAAGATGCAGCCTAGAAACCAACCCATCAGGCCACAGTTTTGACCAATTAAAATTATCTAATCAAAGTCCACTTTCGCTGCTCGCGCGCTGTCACCGGTAGAAGCCATAGTTATAAGAATAATGCATTTTGTAAAATCAGTTTAAGATTGGGGATCTAATTGAAAGAACTTTACCAATAAAGATTCCGCTATATATTAAAATAAAAATCGCTTTTTTTTAATATATTCCGAACCGAAAAACATAATTTACATAGATTTTCAAGTTTTGTATAACCAATCAGACGCTTCAATTCATTAAGGGTTGTTATAAAATCCTGAAAAAAAAGTAAATTCTTATACGATGTTAAATAAACATTTTGGGCTGAACAAACCATTTTAGAGCTTCGTTAGTCCGGATTGGTTATTATCAGGCAATTTTCAGTTGTGTACTAATTTATTTAAATACATAGCCTTTTATACTCTTGAAGTACTTATGTATATTGTATATATATATATACTCTCCTTACACAATTCACTTTATATATATATCTATATATCTATATATATAAAAATGGTGCAAAAAATGTACGCCATCGCAAAACAAGAGAACGGCTGGGCCGATTTGTCTCAAACTTTTTTTCAGTTGTTTGTAGTTGCCAGAAGAAGGTTAATACATAAGAAAATTTTGGGAAAACCTGCCGGAAAAGTCGCTATCGGCTCAAAGATGTATTCATTCTTGTACATAAAACTGTTAAAACAGCAGTCTTTGGAAATAATGCCTTCATTGTTGTACATAAAACTGTAAAAAATCGAGTTAACGAAACATTGCCAAAGTTTTAATTGGAAATAATGCCTGCTTTTAGATCAAGACTTGGACGGCGTTCACGCAATGCGATACATTCTCAGAATGTCCGCAATAATCGAACGCAAGAGGTAGGTACAGAAAGTACGTGCACGAATTGCACAGCTTCGCGCTGCACAAAGACCACCTCAAGCCCGACAAAATGTGAGTAGAAGAAGACCAGCCGCAAATGAAAACTTGAATCGCGCTGCATTCACATAAAATTCCGAAACACTCTACAAAGATCATAGCTGCGTTGTTATTGGTTCATTGTCTGTCGTATGTCAGCATTGCAATGCACTGAAGTTTCGATTGGAAATCCCCGGCTTATGCTGTGCAGGGGACCAAATTAAATTTCCCGTTTTCGCTCATCCACCAGAGCCATTGTAATCGCTACTATATGGAAATTCAGCCCAATCAAACAGTTTCCTAAAGCTTGCACAAAAATATGACGGATGCTTTCAAATGACATTATTTGGAGCCGAGGTTGTTCATCAACCAGGCTACAATCCGAGTTATAAGGTAATGGCGTCTCTTTATTATCAACATTCAGATTCAAGGGCAAATTCACCATCGAGCGGGCGCTTTTTTACCACCACCAAACAAAGATCATAAATTCCTTCAGATCTACTTCATTGGTGATTCGGAAGATGAACTAAATCAGCGTTGTGCAATTTTCACTGCAACTAAACGTGAAATTATACAAAAATTGCAAAATCTTCTGCATGAGCGAAATGAATTGGTCAGATTGTTCAAAACCGCATTGGATACAATGCATTTTGACGACCACAAAATCATTATCAGCGCTGACAAATGGCTCACTGGAAGCCATGCAAGACAATTAAATGCTCCCACTATTAATGAAGTCGCAGTGGTGATTGTTGGCGAAAATGTGGAATCACGCGATATTGTTCTCAAACGTGGGGATGATGGCCAATTGCAGGGAGTTTATGATCGGTCATATGATGCACTTCAATACCCGTTGATGTTCTGTCGTGGAGAAGATGGGTATCACTTCAACATAAAGATGGTCAATCCAACGACAGGTTTGTTTACAAGTCATCACTTCTTT
This sequence comes from Drosophila carrolli, assembly GCA_018152295.1. Lineage (NCBI taxonomy): Eukaryota > Metazoa > Arthropoda > Insecta > Diptera > Drosophilidae > Drosophila > Drosophila carrolli. Next base: position 245,862 of record JAECXJ010000332.1, read on the forward strand.
TTGATTCTACAACTAACTTTGAATTCAAATTTTAGGAGAAGAAACGAATAAATAGGTCAGCTCTATGCATTTTTATGCGTATCGATTGATGATTCGACTAGATGTTGACAATCATCTGTTGAGATACCGCCGTTTGTTTCAACAGTACTGTGTCGACATGTACGTCGAAGTAGAAACGGAGCGTCTCAATTTCATTCGTTTCAATCAGTCGAAGTTGCGCTCAGACGAGTACATCCACTTGCGTGACGCCATCGTTACTGAAGGACACGCGGCCAACATCGGTTGTTTGATCATTCTGGAATATCAATGTTTTTCACATGAGCAGTTATACGTAGCATGTTCGCGTGTGGGAAAGCCGTCATCATTATTTATTTTTGCACCGGATAACAAAACAAAAAATATTGTTTATCACATGGCTCTCCACTGATTTCGAGTCAAATAAATTTTTATGAAATTTGAATTACCAGAGTTTTATTATTACTCTGGGGTTATATGAAGTCGTGAAATTGGGGCGAGACAAAGTTCGCCGGGTGCTCTAGTATATATATATTTATATATACACACACATTTTACTTCAACATCTTATATAAGAACATATAATTTCTAGATCCTTCAGTTTGTTATAGAACCGAGATGGATACGTTTAATTGCGAGTTGTGCACTGATTCTACATCATTTACTACCCGCAATGGTTTGAAAATTTACACCTTAAAAGTACACAACTTTATCTATCAAAAATCTAGATCGTACTATTACCAATGTTTCTTTTGTGCTAAAATAAAAAGATTCTGGTTGCGAGACAATTTGTATATGCATATCCTACTGAAACATAACTTCACTCTGAGCCATAAAGCAATGTAGGGTCTTAGGTTGAAAAATAATCAAAAACAAATAAAAAAACAGTACAAATATTATTTAAAATTTGTTTTATTTAATTCGTCTTAATATTAAATAAACATTTTTATTTTATATTGGATAATTCACATAATTCCTTATTCCTACTATCAGAAAGAAAGTCTTCAACCTCGTTAGCGATTTCGACGTCCTGTACAATTTCATCGTCCGTATCGACGAAAATGACTGAATCGTTAGAGATTGACATATTGGGTTAAAAAAGAATACTGAATATACACTTCTTGCGTGACCTGCTTTCTATATACCCAAAAAAGAAACAGTACACTTGGAAATCAAATACATGCAACCAATACATTCGATTGGTTGACTGCTGTAAGGAAAATCTGTGATGGTGTGTGTTTGTGTATGTCTTTGAGGGTGGAAAATATCTAGAAAGGCAAGGTCGTCAAACAATTGTGATGGCGACTGAACAGTTGTGCGTATGTATATGTTTACTTGGGTGGGATCAAACCCAATTTCCTAGAGATCAGATGGATGGGGGGTATCTTGTAGAGATTTCATACCATTAATTAAATGACTTTACAACCTGATGTCTAGGGTATGAATACAACTGCAGCTTAAAGTAGCTACAACTAATGCATTCGACCTATTTTATGGTTTTTAAAAAGGGATTTGCGCAAGCAATGGGTTTCGCCAGTGTGTACAGTTTATTTGTTCTGTATCCCAAATTTCGGCAAACAAAAAAGACCTGTCCTTTTTCTATGCCTAAAAAACCGGACCTGTATACGCACAGATAGGGTAACGGAATTTCGTTAACCGCTGTGATTTTAAAATAGAAACTGTCTTGATGGGAGAGAGGGAGAGAGAGGAAGAGAAAGTCTCTCTTAAATTTGAGCATTTAAACTGATCTGAAATTTTGTTGATTTGACCAAAGTAATTTTAGAATATAAGGCTGTATATTATTAATGTTGGGCATGAACACTTTAAATTGGCCGAAAATAAAATTTTATTTTTGAAGAGTTTAACTTAATTTTAGTAGTAAAAAAATATATGTTAATAATTTGTGGCCTCTACACTTTAACTAAACGGCTTTAAAATAATATATTATTTAAAAGCAGTATACAAATTATTTATATTCCACTTTTAATTTCAAAAGTAAAATTATCCACATAGGCATGAATAGAACATTAAAAATTTTTTTCTTTTTTCGCTCGCAGGTGTCGACCTTGGCGGAAACTGACCCGAACTGCTAGGCCTGATGTCATCGATAGCCTCCAGAGTGCGATGACGCTCTTTCAAGAACGAGTCTAACTTATTCCATGTTGGAATCTCAGCCTTGTTGTGAATGGATTGCTCCCACATCCCTCAGCTTTAAAGAAAACATGTACACCAGGAGACAATCCCATGTCTCGACTTGATCTAAGGCTGTCAGGCAACTTTTGGATTGTGCCTTGCAGCTCTTTCAGAGCGGCTCCGGACTCTTGGGGTACTGCCTGAATGTTGAAGAGGATTTTCAACTGGCTATTGACTAATAACCGCCGATTTTCGATGCGGTCGGTGAGGCTTCGCCACGCGGAGATAAAGCCGTCGTTGGTCAGCGGGGCTTTGGAAACAATGGCGTGCGCATCGCCACTTGTTTTGGACAATAGGTGGAACAACTTCTTTACCGGTGTAAGACGCGCGTTGTGGATGTATATCGCGGTAAAAAGATCTCTGAAGGTGGGCCAACGCAGATAATGGGCTGGGAGGCGGCCTTGTCTTTTATGTCCTGAAGCTGGAACAAACATCTCGAATACACGGAGTAGCAGTAACTGTACTTGGATTCAAGCACTGTCGAGGTGGCCGTACTGTCGGTGGACGCGAAAGAAGATCGGAACAACTTTCATAGCTCTTCTCCACCTTTTCCCACAAGGCCCGGATTTGGTCCCGATGGACTTGGCACATGCCCGGGAAAAGTCGTTCGAAATTGGCTAACCCGGTCTGTTGTGGCAATAAACTATTTGAGGGCGATGTCTATCGCAGTTTGAGCCATTTGGACACCGACCGAGAAAGCCTTGACGGGGGACCGGAGATAGTCTCGACGGACTCGTCGCTTTTTGCCCTTGGAATGGCAGCCTTTGGTGTTAATTGAGACGGCCGCGGAAACGCGGATTGGGACCTGTCCAAACGGATAGATGGGATCGACCTCGGTTTCTTGTCGTCTCCCGTGGGCATTCTCGGACTCGAACTCTGCGGATCAGCTCTTGTCGACTGACCTGAGCAAGGGGCGTTTCGTTCAGAACGTGAGGATATTCACCGTTAAGCTCTCGGCGCGATCTGAGTCGCCAACGAGTTGGTCGTCGCTGCAAATGAACGCACGCAAAAGAAAAAAACACATAGAACGGTCACACTGTTAATTTGTGCGGAGTAGAAAGCACAGTGCCATAAAAACGCTTCTTATATTTGCTTATTTGTAAGTAAACAATTAAACTAGTTTAGGGGGCTTTTTTGTATGAATGTGTGAAATACATAATATAAATTACAAATAGTCTAAGTCTCATTTAATTTTTGGGAGGTATGGGATTATTTTTACACAAGTTTTTTGGACTTATTCTTAATGCACAGAACGAACAATTTCCCATCGATTCTAAAAACTAAATACAAGTGCTGATTAAATATAGTTCTTGGAGAGACAACGCCGATGTGTTCGGCCAGTAAATGAACTCGTTACCCACTCTCTCTCGGTGTCCACCGCTCCGCCGCTCGTGCCCCACTGAGAAGATAACCCAGCGGGAGGAGCATGCGGGCTCCAGTTTAGTCCAGTCAACTCACTCCCAACAGCCGGCTCGCGGGCAACTTGTGCTTCAGAGGCAAAGGTGCCGGAACCAGCTCTTGGAAGCGGGCGAAAACGGCTTAAGGGACTCCAGCACGTGTGGATTGCTTATGATGATCATGATAATGATGACGGGTAAGATATACATATACGGGTTTATACGCATTTTGCAACGAACACAAAACGAACAAAATATTGAATACGCCACAAATTTAAAAAATGAAAACAAATTAAACTAAACTATGTAATTCATAAAGAACGAGAAGAATCGGAAGAAAATTTTTGGAAATCAATGAAACTGTATTGATTATATATCTTTCCTATCATTATCGTAGCGTAAATTACATTGTTCATCAATTTTCTAACCACCAAACGCGTACCGTTGCACAGTTTTGGTTGGTTTATGTTTCGAAGCATGATTACTACTGAGCCAACCTTTAGGCGTAAATTGTGCGGTGGTAAGCCAGGCACGTCCAAAGAGTTTAAAAATTCAATTGGATAGTTGGTGGCTTCATCTTCATTTGTGACGCATGAATGAATGCATTGTTCCAATGATCTTATTTTGAATTATGTAGTTTAGGTCATCTACATCTTTATTCTTAGCCGCTAAAATTGCTCTCTCACTCAACCATTCATTATTTTTGTAGTTAGAAATAATTTCTGGAAATACATTGTTGATAAGTTCGTCTTTTGATGAGACAAAATTATAGAAATTATTTTGAAATGATATTAATTCGCTCGATTCATCGACAGGTACTTGACCATTACCGATAGTCAGCAATTTCTCCGAGAATACTTCAGCAAATGGTATCATTAAGCAATGTAACTCTCATGTTTGTTGTCATTTGCACTTCCTTCGCATGGCGCCATAGATTTAACGATTTGAGACAAGCGTTTATTTCGTCGGCAGCCGTATATCTTGGAATTACTGGCAGTATTTGGCGAAAATCGCCAGAAAGTAAAATCATTCCTCCTCCAAAACATCTCGAGTCATTGTGTAAATCTTTTAATGTTCGGTTAAGTTCTCTAATGCACGTTTATGCGCCATTTGTCCCAGATGATGATTTTCGATACCGCTAAAACTTTGGCCATTGCTGAGTGTTTTGTAATATTACACTTGGTTCTTCAATAGTTTGAAGATTTAACGGTAATTTGAATGCTGAATGAGCCGTACGGCATCCTTCTATCAACTGCAACCGCTATGTTAGATCGCGCCCGAACAGTTGCTAAAACTAATGACATAAGGAATGATTTTACAGTTCCACCGGGGGCATCTAGGAAATATAAACCACCATTTTCATCATCGATTGCCTTCATTAAAGTATCATAAACTTCCTTTTGTTAGTAATTCAACAGGGGTACATTCGTTTGAACTACTAAGTCTAATTTCTGGTGATCATATTCACGTTTCCGTTCCAATTCTCGATTAAATGCGTCGTTGAAGTCAATTCGGCTGCGTGCAGACGTGTTTTATTAACGCTCCGGAAAAACAATTAGCCAATCAGTCGAAAACGTTCGAAAAAAAAATAAGCGCGAGGTTTTGCGTTTCGCGATGCTAATCGCATATCGTAAACTAAAGTTTTAATTAATTAAATAATTAATCTTTACGCACTAACTATAAACAAATGAGTAAGAACGTGGATCAGCGCACTCAACGACAAAAACAACAAGACGAAGCCCGTGAAAAATTCAGAGAGAACAAGACAAACGTCGTCTCTCTTTGGCCCGTAACAACGCCTATTTTACGGTGACGAGTAATTCTCTAGAACCGAAAGTGCTTGAAGGTGCAAGTTTACTGACCGCCGAAAACCAGAGAGCTAACTCTTGCTCTCCCGCCCTGCTCTTCACCGCTCGAACGCCATGGAGTGAGCAATGCAAGACTCCAACAGAGCTTCTGCCGCCTAGCGCAACAACAACAGAAACTACTACGACTACTACAACGGTCTCTGTCGCCAACAATGCAATAACGACTCCACCCTCTTCTTGTGCTGCGGGTAAAGCAACAACACAACCAAGTGCAAAAATCGGTGCAAACGGCAAAAACAAAGCTACGGTAGAAGAAGTAACAATTCTGCAAGCGGGTTCGGCCATTCAGACAGGCATGGATCGCTACATTAATATCTCCAAGCGCAAGCTAACACCCCCAAAAAACTCGGACGGCAATAAGCCCAAAATTAATCGTTCCAACAAAGGCCCTGTAAATCCCGGGCCATTAGATGAAAACAGATTTTCCATTCTGGCGGAGCCTGAAACAGAGTCTGAACAATTAGCCCCCACCTATTTTTATTCGGGAGAAGATCTCGAATGCTCTAGTCAACAAAATAGTTGAGCTTGTCGGAAAAGATAACTTTCATGTTATTCCGCTTATGAAAGGGAATATAAGCGAAACTAAACTCCAAACCAAAACCGAAGACGATTTCCGAGCAGTGTCGAAGTACTTAAACGATGCAAAAAGAATTACTACACGTACCAGCTGAAAAGTTGCAAAGGTTTGCAAGTTGTGCTTAAGGGAATAGAACCCGATGTGACCCCCTGCGAAATTACAGAGCCCTTAAAAAAAAACGGTTTTTGCGCAAAAAATGTTATAAACATTATGAACAAAAACAAGAAGCCGCAACCACTCTTCAAGGTCGAGCTGGAGCCAGACAGCAGAACTATGAAAAAAAACGCAGTGCACCCGATCAACAAGTTGCAGTACCTTCTGCACCGTAGGATCACAGTGGAAGAGCCGCACAAACGGACCGGACCAGTGCAATGCACAAACTGCCAGGAATACGGTCATACCAGGAAGCCCTGGAAGCCCATACCAGGAAGCCCCTGACCCTCAGGTCAGTATGTGTAGCTTGTGGAAACTGCCACGGCTCCGAACCCTGCCCTGCCAACAAGGAAGACTCTCTCACTAAAAAGTGTGTAAACTGCCAAGGAAACCACACAGCTAACTACAGAGGCTGTCCAGTCTACAAGGCGATGAAAAGTAGGATGCAACGAGCAACAACGGCACGCTCCCTGAACACACAAAACACTTACATGAGATCACAAACGACACCGGAAGTTTTCTTCGCAAAAGCAGCCAGATCGTCATTTGGCCCTTCAATTACCACCAACGGAATTTCTTACGCCAGTGCTTTAAGATCAGGCACAGTTTACACAGAGCCGAAAATTGATAACATCCAGCAGGCCATGGGACAGCCACAAAGTAACATGGAATCTATGATGATTACTTTGCAACAAAATATGATGGAATTTATGTCCTTCATGAAAACTACCATGCAAAACCTTATGCAAAACCAAAATATCTTACTACAAATGCTTGCAGCTCAGCAGTCCAAATAAACCATGCCTAGCCTTCGAATAACTCTGTGGAACGCCAACGGTGTTTCACGGCATAAATCTGAAATAACTCAATTTCTGAACGAAAACCACATCAACGTTATGAAACGCATCTCACCAGCAAATATAACTTTAAAATACGGGGATAGACGTTCTACGGCACCGATCATCCAGATGGTAAAGCGCATGGCGGAACTGGCATCTTAATAAGATGCGTCAAACACCACTTTCACCAACGGTTTGCAAAAAATCATCTGCAAGCAACTTCAATAAAATTACAGTTGGGCAACTGCAACCTTGCCATTGCCGCTGTCTACTGTCCACCCCGCTTTACAGTCTCCGAAGACCAATTCATGGACTTCTACAATTCGCTTGGAGAGCGATTCATAGCAGCAGGAGATTACAACGCCAAGCACACGCACTGGGGATCCCGCCTTGTGACCCCCAAAGGAAGGCAACTATATAATGCACTCATTAAAACATGCAACAAACTGGACTACGTTTCACCAGGCAGCCCTACATACTGGCCTACAGATCCTAGAAAACTACCTGATTTAATTGATTTTGCTGTGACAAAAAACATCTCTCGCAATCTAATATCTGCAAAATCGCTTTTGGATCTATCATCGGACCACTCACCAGTGCTAATAACTTGTCTTCAAAGCCCGGAATTAATCGAGCACCCTCGCAGGCTGACGTCGCATCGAACCAACTGGCTGAAGTTCAAAAAGTACGTAAGTTCCCACATTGAACTAACTCCACAGCTCAACATCAAGGAGGACATCGACTGCTACGCCGATGCCCTGGAGTCTGTACTCGTCGCAGCAGCCAAAGTCTCAACACCGCAAGGGAGGGATGGGCACACACACCAACACAAAACTAACCATGAAATCGAACAGCTTGTTCTGGAGAAAAGACGCTTGAGACGTACTTGGCAAACCAGCAGATCGCCATCCTCAAAACAAAGTCTTAAAGAAGCTGGTCGCAGACTTACCAGGGCTCTAAGGCAAGAAGAAGAAAAAGCACAACGCCAGTACATTGAGAAAGTTTCACCCACCAGCACTAAGCATCCCTTGTGGAGGGCCCACCCAAAACTAAGTGCGCCGGCCGAAACAGTAATCCCCATAAGAGACTCTTCAGGCAGCTGGGCCAGAAGCGACAAAGACAGAGCTTGTACATTTGCTTTACACCTTCAAAATGTTTTTCAGCCAAACCCTGCAACTAATTCATTCGCACTACCGTCGCCGTCAGTTCGAATTGAATCTGAGACGGAGCCAATTCTGTTTCAACCAAATGAAATTGCAAAAGTAATCAGCGAGCAATTGAAACCAAAAAAGGCCCCAGGCGGTGATCAAATAACTCCCAAAATGTTAATCGAACTTCCAAACTGTGCAGTTGAGGTTATTTGTAAACTCTTCAACGGGATTACACGACTTGGCTATTTCCCAAAAAAATGGAAAAAATCGGTAATCATAATGATCCCAAAGCCAGGGAAAGATCACACAATACCAGCTTCGTATAGACCGATAAGTTTACTCTCGTGTCTGTCAAAACTGCTCGAAAAATGCCTTCGGACGCGCATCATTCCATATCTGAAAGAGCACAACGTTATTCCAGCACACCAATTTGGCTTTCGAGAAAGCCATGGAACAATAGAGCAAGTCAACAAACTAACAACAGAAATACGGACTGCATTCGAGCTTCGGGAATACTGCAGTGCGGTATTCCTTGACGTTGCACAGGCTTTCGACCGAGTCTGGCTTGATGGCCTTATGCATAAAATCAGAACGATCCTGCCGGGAAACACTCACAGGATACTTGAATCGTACCTTTACAACAGAGCCTTCGCCGTGAGATGCAACACTACAACATCCGACGACTACGCTATAGAGGCTGGAGTTCCCCAAGGTAGCGCCCTTGGTCCAACTCTATTTCTCCTTTACACCGCAGATATCCCCACGAACGAGCGGCTAACTACTTCTACATTCGCAGACGATACCGCGATCATAAGTCGGTCCAAATGCCCAACTCAGGCAACAGCACTACTAGCTGATCATCTCGTTGTAGTGGAGAGGTGGTTATCAGACTGGCGTATAAAAATAAATGCGCAAAAGTGTAAACACATAACGTTTACTCTTAACAGACGAACGTGTCCCCCGCTAACCCTGAATAACACGCCACTTCCACAAGCTGACGATGTAACGTACCTTGGCATCCACCTAGACAGGAGACTTACATGGCGGAGACATATCGAAGCTAAGAAAATTCACCTAAAACTAAAATCAAACAGTCTCCATTGGCTTTTAAACGCACGCTCCCCCCTCTGCCAGGACTTCAAGGTCCTGCTCTACAATTCAACGCTTAAGCCAGTCTGGACCTACGGCTCCCAATTGTGGGGAAACGCGAGCAGCAGAAACATCGACATTATTCAGCGAGCACAATCAAAAATCCTGAGAACTATCACTGGGGCACCTTGGTATGTTCGGAACGACAACATCCACAGAGATCTTGGCATTCTACCCGTAAAAGATGAAATATCAAAACAAAAAGCGTCCTACCACACCAAGCTAACTTCTCATCCAAACCAGCTCGCCAGGGGCCTAGCCAGGGCTTCCATCCGGACCCGATTGCAACGCAATGACCTTCCAGCTCAGCAATAGTTATTAGAGCCCCTAAATTTTCGCGCCAGTCACCTTGACTGTCAGATAGCTTTTTAATTTAAGATTCTATATACTTATTGTTAGTCTCAATTCAGAGAAGATCCAATAAATAAAATGCAAATGTTAAAAAAAAAAAAAAAAAAAATGCGTCATTCCTTTCACAATATGGTGCTGGCATTCCTAACCTGATTAATAAATTACACATATCTTCGATCAAAACTAAAGCACGATTATTTATCTCCTCAACGGGAATGCTGTGGAACGGGATCTAAACTACCTCCCTGCCAATTTTCAGCTTAATCGGTTCAGCCGTTCTTGAGTTATAAGTGAAGTAACTAACACGTAACTAACACGACTTTTTTTATATATATAGATATCTTGTTACTCCCTTTGTTGACTTCTGTTTTTTTGTTTATTTTAATTTTTTACCTTAGTTATTGTTGCCAAATAATTTAATTGTATTTAGTTATTTTTTTTTTTTTTTTTTGGGTTTGGAAAATATTGCAAAAAAATCCGGAAAAACGCAATAAAAATAAATTAATTAATACATTTAATAAATGAATTACTTTGCCGTATATAATTAAATAATATTTATAATTAAATAGTAATTATAATTATGAATTAATAATGGTTATAATTAAATAATAATTATAATTATAAATACTTATTTTTGAGCGGAGCCGGAACGGTGGAATTAAAACCTTGGCTTTGGTTCGGGAGAAATGTTCAATGGGTTATGCCATCGGCATGCATGCGTGAGGGATCCGGGAGAGAGAAGTGAAAAAAATCAGCAACAATAATAACACAACCGTTGGGGCGGTTAATTGCGGCAATTTGGAGAATTTAATTTATTTGCATTTGAAATTATTTTATTTTATGTTCCTGTATGTGGAGGCAGAAAATATATTTATGTAGATATGGGCATGCATGCCTTTATGGATATGTGTAAGTGCTTTAGAAAGAACATTCCGACTAACGTAGTTTACACTGATTTTAGTAAAGCGTTTAATTCAGTAAATCACTCGCTTCTTGTATTAAAGCTAGGTTTATTAGGGTTTCCATGTGATCTTCTAACATGGATCTCAAGTTATCTGAGTGGTAGGACTCAACGAGTCCTCTTTAAAAACTCGATCTCTGATTTGATCCGAGTTACTTCAGGCGTCCCACAAGGAAGCCACCTTGATCCACTTCTTTTTACTTTATTTATAAACGATCTCCCTCTAGTCTTGATAAAGTCGCGTGTCCTTATGTACGCAGATGACGTTAAGTTATGCCTGCAATATAACGAAATTTCTAGCAGTTCAGACTTACAATCTGACCTAAACGCTTTTCAAACATGGTGTTGTGAAAATCTTTTGGATTTAAATAGCGCTAAGTGCAAAGTAATGACATTTTTTCGGGTGAACCCACAATATGCAACGTATACGCTGGGTGGTTGCGCGTTGTCTAGAATTACGCATGTTGATGACCTTGGCGTCCTCCTTGACCTTAAACTTAAGTTTTGTGACCATATTAAGTTTTTGTGACCATAGTACTTGGATTTATTAAAAGGTGGTCAAAGGAATTCGATGATCCCTATGTTACAAAGGCTCTGTTCATTTCACTAGTCCGTCCAATACTGAAGTACTGTTTAGCAGTTTGGAGTCCTCAGCATGGTGTACATATAGACCGGATAGAGTCTGTGCAAAAGAACTTTTTATTATTTGCTCTACGGGGTCTTAACTGGAATGCAAGCCTTATTTTACCATCCTACTCTAGTAGACTTCTCCTAATTAATCTACCATCCTTAGTACACCGTAGAACGATGCTTGGCACAACTTTTATCTATAAACTTATTCACGGGGATGTGGAGAGTCCCGAGTTACTGGGCCAGGGTTCGTCACAAGAATTTGTTTGTGTCAGGCGTGGTTGCTGAAAGAGAGTTCCGACCCAGCCCAGAGTAGAAGTCGTGGGGAATTACTTAGTAATTGATTATAACTAGGTTTTATTTCAGTAAGTATCTTGACATTTGATTAACAACTAACGAATTCTCCGGGTTGGCGGGGTGCCACCATTGCTGCCTTTGCTTCCTTCGTCCGCTTAGGATATCTGGTATCGGGAGCCGTCCAGCTGCTCGATAGGATCAGCACGGGTTGGGTTACCTGAAACGAGAATGGGGTGCCTGGGGACCCTGAAGTCGGCCACGAGCGAGAGAGATCTATTTAGTGCTTGGGGACCCGAAAGTCGACCGCAAGAGAGAAAATGTTGCTTGGGGACCCTGAAGTCAGCCACAAGAGAGAGAGAATGTTGCTTGGGGACCCTGAAGTCAGCCACAAGAGAGAGAATTTGTTGCTTGGGGACCCTGAAGTCAGCCACAAGAGAGAGAGAATTCGTTGCTCGGGGACCCTGAAGTCAGCCACAAGAGAGAGAATTGGGTGCTTGGGAACCCTGAAGTCAGCCACAAGAGAGAGAGAATTGGTTGCTTGGGGACCCTGAAGTCAGCCACAAGAGAGAGAGAATTGGTTGCTTGGGGACCCTGAAGTCAGCCACAAGAGAGAGAGAATTTGGTGCTTGGGGACCCTGAAGTCAGCCGCAAGAGAGAGAGAGAATTACTTGGGGACCCTGAGGTCAGCCACAAGAGAGAGAGAGAAGTGCTTGGGGACCCTGAGGTCAGCCACAAGAGAGAGAGAGAAGTGCTTGGGGACCCTGAGGTCAGCCACAAGAGAGAGAGAGAAGTGCTTGGGGACCCTGAGGTCAGCCACAAGAGAGAGAGAGAAGTGCTTGGGGACCCTGAGGTCAGCCACAAGAGAGAGAGAGAAGTCAGCCGGTGAACCGTGCCGTAAGGAGGTGTGATCCTGAAATCAGACGTCTCCTAGGGATACCTTCAGGTCTGCAAGCCGAGAAGGTTACAATGTATGAGCGGACTTGGATCGAATGATCTAGTCCACCAAAAAAATGACTTTGCTGCTTACCACCACTGGGGAGTTGCCTCTATACCCTTAGACGGTTGGCTGCTAAGTGTCTTTTTATGACCCGTGGTCCGTCTTATATAGGGCTCGGCGAGATCCAGTGTGCCCGTTGCCTGTGGGATTTGCCGGTCTAAGTGTGACCATTTCTCTCGGTCTAGTGTGCCCCTACACGCGCGATCGTTGGCGCGTGCGTTCTTAGTTTGAATTTTAAATTAAATGCTTCTTTTGATTGCTTTTTTATTCTTTTTATTCATTTATTCATTTATTTCATGCTTTTATTGTGCGCGCAGCGTCACAACTTTTACATTTGGTTGAGTTGATTCTTAGGCTAATTTTTACAACTGCCAAGTTAGTTAGTTAGTTCTTTTGCCTTGTTGTCTCGGGATCGAAGCTTTCACTCATGAGAACTCAGTAGCAAACTCTGTAAAAATAATTTATTTTTTAATTACGGTATTTTTATTTATCGAATCTTCTCTCTTTGAGACTAACGACAAGTATTCAAATCTTAGCCTAATACATAAATTTAATTAGTTAAATTTAATTTTTTTAGAAGAACGGCCCTAGCTATTGTGGCTGGGTGGGGAGATCTCTTCGCCTGAGTCGTAAATGTTATGGTGTTATAGTGTTCCAGGTTAAAGACCGCGCAAGCCTATTTGGATGAGCCTGTAGCTTGATCGTATACTTTGCTTTTACATTGTCGATTTCGTCTTTAACAGATCCCACATTTAAATCTCTGTGAATGTTTTCTTTCCGTATGCACCACGGTGCACCACTTATAGTTCTCAGTACCTTTAGTTGAGCTCGCTGTATTACTTCTAGGTTGCTAACGCATGCGTTTCCCCGGAGCCATATTTCCAAATTGGCTTGAGACAGAAGTACCTTGCACAGAAGTACCTTGTACTCAAATTTTAGCTGAGAACGGGCATTTATTAACCAATGTAGACTTCTGGCTTTTAATTTAAGTTGTTTACTTTTCTCTTCGATGTGCTTTCGCTAAGTAAGCCGTCTAAGGTGGACTCCAAGATATGTTACTTCAGTTGTTTGTGGAATATGAATGTTGTTCAGAGATAGTGGGGCGCAAGCTTGTCTGTTTAGGGTAAAGGTGATGTATTTACTCTTTTGCTCTTTAACCTTTGTGGGCCAATCTGCTATCCATTTCTCTAGAAGCCTGATATGAGCTGATCGACTTAGAATGGCAGTATTATCAGCAAATGTTGATGTTGTTGTAAGAGTGGTTGTCGGAAGCTCTGCTGTGTAAAATATATATAGTGTTGGTCCAAGCACGCTACCTTGAGGTACTCCAGCTTCAATTGGATGGTATCGCACTGCGAAACTTCTAAGCTAAGTCACATCTTGGACTCCAGTATTTTATGGGTGTTCTGTGGAAGCAAGGTTTTAATTTTATAAATTAAGCCGGCCAGACTGCGGAACAATACTCTCGATTTTCAAATGTATTTCGTATTCGGTTTACTTGTTCAATGGTTCCGTGTTTCTCACGAAAACCAAATTGGTGGTTTGGAATAGCATTATGAGACTGTAGGTGTTGCTTTATACGATTCAGGAGCAGCTTTTCAAATATCTTTGATAGGCACGGCAGGAGACTGATAGGCCTATATGATGAAGGCTGGGACTTGTCCTTTCCGGCTTTGTAGATCATAGTGATGACAGTCTTTTTCCATTGTTGTGGAATTTCACCATGCTGTTGAATTTTTTTTTTTATTTTAATATATGCTTTATTTATTGAATCTTCTCTATATGAGTCTAACAATAAGTATATCAAATCTTAAGAATATAACTTAACTTACAGTCATGTAGACTGAATTTAGACTAACGGGCCCTAATGTTTATTGCAGGGCTGGTAGATCGTTACGATGCAGACGAGTTCTGTTCGATACCCGTGTTAGGTTCTTTGCGAGATTATTTGGGTGCAGTGTATGCTTGTTATGGTAGGCCGCTTTCTGCTTTGCTATTTCATCTTTGACCGGTGGTATGCCCAGATCCCTGTGGATGTTTTCGTTCCGAACATACCATGGTGCCCCAGTGATTGTTCGCAGGATTTTTGATTGTATGATGTCAACGTTGCTGTTGGTCCCATTCCCCCAGAGCTTGGAGCCGTAGGTCCAAATGGGCTTAAGGGGTGATCGTAAAATTATAATCCATTGTAGGCTGCTAGCTTTAAGTCTGAGATGTACTTTCTTGCATTCAATGTTCCTCCGCCATGTTAGGCGTCTGTCGAGGTGGACGCCGAGATATGTTACATCGCCAGTCTGATAGCCACTTCTCAACTACCACCAAATGATCAGCCAGTTGAGCTGTTGCTCTAGTTGGGCATCTCGAGCGGCTCAGGATTGCGGTGTCGTCAGCAAATGTGGACTTAGTCAGCCTCTCGTTCGTAGGGATGTATAGGTCAAACAGGGTAGGGCCCAGTGCGCTCCCTTGTGGGACTCCGGCTTCAATGTTATACTCGTTGGATGTCGTTGTATTGCATCTCACCTCAAAAACTCTGTGGTAGAGGTACGACTTAAGTAACTTATGAGTGTTTTCTGGCAGTAATATTGTGATTTTATGCATACGGCCTTCAAGCCACACTTGGTCGAATGCCTGAGAGACGTCGAGGAATATCGCACTACAATATTCCCGATGTTCGAAGGCTATACGAATTTCTGAAGTTATCCGGTTGACTTGTTCTCTTAAATGCGCGTGAGCAGTCATTTTTCTAGTAATTTGGACAGGCACGATAGTAAGCTTATTGGCCTGTACGATGAGGGAATTGTGTGGTCTCTCCCAGCCTTCGGTATCATTATAACCACAGACTTTTTCCATTTTTTGGGGTAGTAGCCAAGTTTTGTGATCCCTTTAAATAGCTTGCATATAACATCCACTGCGCAGTTTGGAAGTTCAATTATCATTTTTGGGGTTATTAGGTCGCCCCTGGAGCCTTTTTCGGTTTTATTTGCTTCCTAATGACATTAGCAATTTCAGGTGCTTGAAACAAAATCGGGTTAATTGCAATTTCAGATTTCGATTGTCTCTTCTGGTGTTGAGATTTTGGCTGCTGCCAAGTACTGACTCCAGGGCATCAGCACAGAAATCGATGCCGTTCTCTATGTTTAACTGTGGTGTTAGTTCAATGTGGGAACTTACGTACTTTTTGTACTTTAGCCAGTTAGTTCTAGTCGAGGTCAGCCTGAAGGGGTGCTCGATTACTTTCGGGCTTTGAAGGAGAGTTATTAAAACAGGCGAGTTGTCCGATGATAAGTCCGATAGCGATTTGGCGCTTACTAAATTTCTTGGGATGTTCTTGGTCACAGCGAAGTCAATTAAGTCCAGGAGTTTTCTGGGGTCAGCTGGGCAATATGTAGGGCTGCCAGCGGAGACATAGTTGCTTTATACAGTTGTCTTCCTTTGGGGGTCAAGAGTCTTGATCACTAGTGCGTGCGCTTGGCGTTGTATTCTCCTTCTCCTATAAATCTCCGAGTGAATTGTAGAAGTCCAAGAAGTCCTAGAAGTCTTCATTTATTGTAAAACGCGGTGGGCAATAGACAGCGGCTATAGTAGTACTGCCGTTGCCTGCTTGTAGTTTTATAGATGTAGCCTGCAAATAATTTGTTGCAAACCTCTGGTGAAAGTGTTGCTTAATGTGTTCCCTGATTAAGATTCCAGTTACTCCGTGAGCCTTACCGTCCGGATGATCTGTGCAGTATGAAGTATTACTTGTGAGATGGGTTTCTGCCAGCAGCATTACATCTATTTGGTTTTCATTGGGGAATTGAGTTATTTCAAGTTTGTGCCGTGAAACGCCATTGTCATTTCACATGGATATTCGAAGACAAGAAATCGATTATTTAGATTGTTGGGATGTGAACAAATTCATTAAAATGTTTTGATTTTGCATAAGGTTTGTCATTGTTGTTTTCGTGAAGGACATAAATTCCATCATTCCCTGTTGTTAAGTCAGCATCATGGTTTCCATGCTGTTTGGTATTTGTCCTATTGCTTGCTGAGGTATTATATTTTGCTCAGAGCATTGAGCTTGTGGGAACCCCGTCTGTTTGGCAAGTCCTTATTTTAGGGCACTGGCGTATGGAACTCGTCCATTTGTGTTGAGGGGCCCAAATGAAGATCTGGCTACTTTCGCAAAGAAAACATTAGGTGTGGTTTGGGATTGCACGTACGCATTTCGTGCATTCTGGGAGCGTACGTGTTTTGCTTGTTGAAACTGGCTCTTTAGCTCTTTATAGACCGGGCAGCCTCTGTAGTTTGCGGTATGGTTATCTCCACAGTTAGCGCATTTCTTTGTCTTTGGGTCTTCTTTGCTTGTAGGGTAAGGTTCGGAGTTGTGGAAGCCACCACAAGCTACGCAGACTGAACAAAGCCCGCAGTTGTTTCTGGTTTGTCCATACTCTTGACAGTTTGTGCATTGCTGCGGACCATTTCGGTTATGCGGTTCTTCAACAGTAATCTGTAGTGTTCGTTGGTAGAATAAATTTATACATTTTTAAGATGTGTATGCATGAGTTGTCTTTATTCAATTAATTCTGCTGACTTATGCACTTATGGCAGAGCTGGGCTGATCGTGTTACGGTCAACTCGAACCATGCTTTGTGTTTATGTAAACACATACAACAAAGTGTTACAGTGCGTATCCCTTAAGTCCTCTTGGTACAATGGGTATTGGTTATATGTGTACATACTATAAATCCTTCTATCCAACAGGAATTGCAGTTTGTAGATCGGGTGCACTTCATATTTCTTCAAGGCTCTGCTCCAGTTCGACCTTAAAGAGTGATTGCGGCTTTTTATTTTTGTTGATAATATTAATAATATTTTTGGGGAAAAATCCTTTTTCTTTCAGTGCCTCTTTTATCTCATTGGTGGATACGTCGGGCTCTATTCCCTTTAGCACTAGCTGCAAGCCCTTGCTACTCTTGAGCTGGTACGTGTAGTAGGGTTTCCTAGCCTCGTCTAGGTAATTGGTTACAGCTCTGAATTGATCTTCAGATTTAGCTTGAAGCTTTGTTTCATGAATGTTCCCTTTAACAAGAGGAGTAACATAAAAGTTGTCATTCCCGACCAGCACAACAATTCTCTTTACTAGGGCATTTGAGTTCTGTTCCCTTATGTAAATTGGTGGGGGCTTTGGTTTCTTTTGTACAGCTTCAGATTGATTATTTTCAATTTCCGACAATAGGGCGAATCTGTTGTTACTAGATGCCCCTGGTTGTTCGCTGCCTTTATTAGGGCAATTTTGTTTTGTTTTCCGTTTGATTTGGATGTAACGATCCATGCCAGTCTGTATAGCCGGACCCACTTGTTGTTGTTTGATATTGCCGATATTGGCACTCGTACTTACAATTGGCTTTGTAGTTTTATTCGGGGCTTAGGAAGTTGCAAACGCATTCGAAATCGCGTTGTTGGTAACGGCGGCCGTTGATGTTGTTGTTGCAGTGGCTGCGGTTGCAGAAAATAATAAGGTCGCAGTGCTCGTGGCTGGTGAGCTGTGAGTCGAAGCTGGGGGTGGGGTTCTACACTGCAAGCTCCATGAAGTG
The DNA here is from genome assembly GCA_018152295.1 of Drosophila carrolli. NCBI lineage: Eukaryota > Metazoa > Arthropoda > Insecta > Diptera > Drosophilidae > Drosophila > Drosophila carrolli. Next base: position 264,016 of record JAECXJ010000332.1, read on the forward strand.
GGAGTTGGTGTGAGTAGGGCGGGAGAACAAGACTGTGCTCTCGCACTGTCAACGGTCAGTAGGGCTGAGTTGCTCTTTGAAGAAGTTCTTTCTACTTCTGTATCACGGGTTGAGAAATAAAAGATATAACTGTTTCTCAGGTCTACGGAGCTTCTACTCTCATATTTTGAATCGCCGCTCATTGAGCTATCACTCGTGGCACTTCTTAGTTTTTATAATAACTTTGCACTAGTTTTATACATAGCCCTAATTATTATTTTCTGTTTATAGCAATAAGATTGCCTTTATAACTCTACTCCAGTATTTTTAGTTATTTGTTTTTCACTTTTAAGCTGTTTTCTCCGGAGCTCGCGCAAAACACGTTTGCACTCTCCGGTGTTTCAACGTGAAGAATATTGTGGTGAGAAGATTTATAATCATTTTAGGTGTAACGGACATCTATAAACAAAAGTTCAGGCTGGGTGTTACGGACGGGTCAAAGCGCACGCAAAAATGTTAATCGGCTTGGCTCGTCGGCTAGTGGGGTGGATCTTTGACTTAACCCGTCATTGCCTATTTGATTATTATCAGAACTCAGATTGCGTGCAAAGACAAACCAAACTAAGGCCGGGGAGAGAAAACACTACTACTACTCGGGCTATTGTCGGGCGTAAGGCCCCCTACGTCTGCGATCGAGCCTACCGCTTTTCCACCTCATCTGTTAAAGAGGCGGCAATCAGCCCACCCTTCCATTGGCCGTTCCCTAACCATTTTCTTTTACCTAGAACGGCCCCTTTGCGGTTGCGGCTTCACGGGGGTCTCATGTCCGCCGAGGACAAACACACAAATTTACCACATTATAAACATCTTTTATTAACTAACAAATTAAAAGCCTAAACAAATCAATATTGCTGAAAACCCTAATCGAGACTAACATGAAGTATAAAGAATAATATAAAAATAATATATAGCTATAAATATCATTAGAAAAACAAATGGCGATAATATATAATAAATAGCATAAATATAATAAATATAATAGATAATTCTTATAAATAGGGATAGGTGCAATAAATAGATTTCAAAAATATATATGTTAAAGACGGCATGCCAATTAGGTTTACATTTACTTTATTTTTAAAAGAAGGACAAATATAAATGACTTTTCATGGTGTGGTTTTTCAACTTTTAATTACGTTACGTTGACATGTTACCGTTCCCACTTGCATACTAAATCAAAACATGAGCGCAAACGCAAAGCGATTTACGATATTGGCGTTGAGTGGGTTTTTGCTGTTCAAAGCTACGGTATTGGCAGACAATTTCGCGATTGTCTTTGCTTTCTTATTCTTGGGCCATTATGTATTGCCGGTTATATTTATGGGAAAATTTAAATTTGGGAAACTACTCTCACCACATAATAAAATTTAGAAAAAACGAACTTGAAATTGCCGCCCTTCACCCAAAATTATATTCTTTTTATATTTTTTTAAACGCTTACCAATTTTTCCAGAGGCGTCCTCGAAGAAAGCGCTTTTTTCGAAGTCGGCTGAAAATGCTGCCAAAGGAGAAAAGGGTATTTTTTGGGGGACACATGGGGCTTTCACTCTTTCATTTTCAAATTTCCTTTTTCAATTTTTTTTTAGGGGGTAAGTGGCCATACAATTTTTTCCTTTAAACTTTGATTTTTTTTCTATGAAAGAGGGAACACAATGCCGGAGTTTTGGCAGCACACCGAGTCTCAAACACTTTAACCAATTCACAAAAATACACTTTAAAATAACATATGAAAAAATTTGCTTAGGATTAATAATTTAAAAAAAACTATTCTATTCTGACATCTTTTTTTTTTTTTTTTTTCGGACGTTGATGCACTATGATCAAGGCAAACAAGTGGCCCTTACGACACCAAGCAGTGCTTGTTACGCGCGGAGCCTAATAGGCGTAAAAACGAGATCGCGAGAAGTTAAAAGCACAATGTAGAAGCGGACAGACTAAGATTAGAAATACGTACGAGAGTAATACTAATACTAATTTTGTGCTAAGTAAGATAAAATTAATGATTTTAGGCTTGGCAAAGAGTCGGTAGTAGAAATAATGTGGTATAGTCTATTATAGTCGTTACACAGTACTCTAAACGGTTCATGCATATCAAAGTTAGATCTACAAATATTTAATGTAAGAGGAACATAGTTCCTGGTAATTCTATTAGGCACGGAGAAGCTTTTGCGACCCAGTAACTCGGGACTCTCCACATCCCCGTGAATAAGTTTATAGATAAAAGTTGTGCCAAGCATTGTTCTACGGTTTACTAAGGATGGTAGATTAATTAGGAGAAGTCTACTAGAGTAGGATGGCAAAATAAGGCTTGCATTCCAGCTAAGGCCCCGTAGAGCAAATAATAAAAAGTTCTTTTGCACAGACTCTATCCGGTCTATATGTACACCATACTGGGGACTCCAAACTGCAGAACAGTACTCCAGGATTGGACGGACTAGTGAAATGAACAGAGTCTTTGTAACATAGGGATCATCGAATTCCTTTGACCACCTTTTAATAAATCCAAGTACTCCCCTGACTTTATTCACCATAGAAGTAATATGGTCACAAAACTTAAAACGCTATTTAAATCCAAAAGATTTTCACAACACCATGTTTGAAAAGCGTTTAGGTCAGATTGTAAGTCTGAACTGCTAGAAATTTCGTTATATTGCAGGCATAACTTAACGTCATCTGCGTACATAAGGACACGCGACTTTGTCAAGACTAGAGGGAGATCGTTTATAAATAAAGTAAAAAGAAGTGGATCAAGGTGGCTTCCTTGTGGGACGCCTGAAGTAACTCGGATCAAATCAGAGATCGAGTTTTTAAAGAGGACCCGTTGAGTCATACCACTCAGATAACTTGAGATCCATGTTAGAAGATCACATGGAAACCCTAATAAACCTAGCTTTAATACAGGAAGCGAGTGATTTACTGAATCAAGCGCTTTACTACATTCAGTGTAAACTACGTCAGTCTGCATGTTCTTTCTGAAGCCATTTATTACAAAAGACGTTAGCTCCAAGAGGTTTGTCGTCGTAGATCTTCGCCTTATAAATCCATGTTGAAATGGAGATATAATCGATCTTCAAAAATGTTGCAAATGGGGTGTAATAGTGTTTTCGAAAAGCTTTGGAATGGCGGATAATTTGGATATGCCTCTGTAATTACTTGTATTGCATTTATTTCCTTTCTTATGAAGGGGAATGACAAATGACTCCTTCCAAATAAGTGGGAAATGAGATGTTTTTAAAGACAAGGTAAACAATTTGTACAGAGGTCTACACAGAGTTTCAGCACAGTACCTCAGCACGCAGCCTGAAACTCCGTCCGGACCCGGTGAATAGACAGGCTTAACTTTATGGATATCCAAAAGAAGGGAGCTTTCGCTTAAACTCGAACAAAAAATCAAGTTCGACTTGGGTAAGGCATTTGAATAAGACGGATTTGGACGGGATGAAACAGAATATGTTGTCTGGAAAAACTGGGCAAATAGATCGGCAATTGCCTGATCAGAATTTGCCGTAGAGTTTTGGAATGATAGTGATGCAGGGTAACAGGCTGATTTACGCTTAGTGTTAACAAAATTATAAAACTGTTTTGGATCTTGTGAAAATTGGATCCTACAACGAGTCAAATAGCTTTTATAACACCGGGCGTTAAGCAGGAGCCCTTAGGTACCGAGAGAAAGCAGATTGTGAACCGCACATTTTAAATTTATTGAAAAGTCTGGACTTAATATTTTTTAGGTGTGACAACTTTTTATTAAACCACGGAGGTTTATTTGAAATTGACGGATAGTATAACGGAACACACAGATAAAAGAAGGAAATATAATGCATTATAAAAGATATTAACGGCCTTAGCCACGTTAGTGCATGAATAAAATTCGGACCAGTCATAGCCGGAAATAAAAGTATTTAAAAGATGAAAGTTTGCCTTACGAAAGCAGCGGATTCGTTTAACCGACTTTTCGGATTTTTTATTCAGCTCTGTTCTTGCGTCTACAGTCAGCTCTAGAGTTGGATGATAAGGATCTTCCGGTTGTGTAAGTGGTGACGTTCTTGATAGGCAAACGCCTTCTGAATTTGAAACAAAACACAAGTCCAGTAAACGTCCTAAGGAGTTCTTAACATGGTTCACTTGGGATAGCGCAATGTCAAGCAAACCGTCAATAAAGTCATGCTGCGCTAAAGGAAGTAAAATGTTAGAGTTTTCGTCAGGGGACCATGTCGCACTAGGTATATTAAAATCACCCAATGCTATTAACTGATCTGACAGTTTTTTGGAAATGGACTGAATAACGGAAAGGTGATTTGCGTAAATAGGGAACACAGATGATGGTGGGATATATGAACAAGAAATATATACAAAACTACCGGGAAACGATAATTTTATACCTAGGAATTCGATGCCATAAAATTCTTCGAAAGTTAGTAATTCAGACGAAAAGGTGGAGTCGACAGCAATCAGGACTCCTCCTCCCCGTCTGGGCTGACGATCAAGCCTATAAATTGTGTACTTACCCGGGAGAATTTCGGAGCTAATAATATCCGGCCTTAACCAGGTCTCTGTACATACCATAATATTATATGGGAAAGAAAAACTATCCGAATACAATTTAGTCAGCTTACCAAGTAAGCCTATTGTATTCTGATAGCAAAGAAGAAAAGAGGAGGCTAGTTTTTTGGGACAGAAGAGGATGTGGAGGGCGCTGGGGATGGTTCTTTAATGGTATTTTCCATTTCCCCTGAACTATTCTTTTTTCTCTTAGCTTCGTACTCTTTTACAAATATGCCTTCGGGCCAGAAACTGGTGGAACACACAGATGCAAGAAGAGCACAAGGAATACCAATCTTAAATGATGATACTTTCCTAGCATAAGAAAATTTAAATTGTTCGACCTTCAAATCATCAACTTGGATTTTGTTACGGATATAAGCCGTAATAACATAACATAACATTGTGCGTCTTCACAGAGAACGGTCGTGTTTTTGTTTTGCGCTCCGAATTTTCATTTTTCTTATTGAAACCACCGGGGTTTACTTAAATCTCTTCATCGTAGCTACACCTTTAAGTGTTTTCTAACAACTTTCCGTTCGCTTCGCGAGTGCATCGTGATTAACTTGTGTTTAGTAAACAAAAAGTTTTTATCATAATTTAATTCGATGCTGGTTTGTTGTTATTGTTTTCTATTGCCCCTCATTTCAGTCTTTCTCTTCGTCGTTGAGCGCTGTTGGAACGGTACGCACTCCAACGGTCAAATCTCTCAGAGGTGTTTTATACCGGAGTTAATCGGTTAATAATCCCGCTCTCTCTCTCTTTTCGTTTCTATATCGTTTCGTGGTGCCTAACATCAAAGTTATTCGGTGTTTCGCTCCCGCTCAGTCGCTCTGCTCGATCTCTCATTAAAAAGTTCTTGAGCGCTTTCGATTTTTTTGTCCGCTATAGTGCACAGTGGTCCGTGGTCAGCAAAAATGGCTTTCTGTTCATTAAAAAATTGCAAGAAAGTTATCTCGGCTGGACAGCAAAGTATTCCCTGCCATACATGTGATAATATTTATCACGCAAAGTGTCTTGGCTATTCTGGCCTGGTTCGTGATGCCATCGATAAGAGGGGTGGCCTACGCTACTACTGCGATGAATGCATTGTATACGAGAACCAGGCAATAACTATTAGGCGGCTCACAAAAAGCAGTGTTACGGAATTAATCCGGAACTGCCGTAAAAATACGGACCTGCTCGTGGTGCTTGAATCTCAGCTCACTAGCCGCATGCTAGCTGAGCCCGATTCCCCAAAGCGCAAAAAAGTCGCGGTCGGTGGGCATTCTACGGCAGGTGCTGTGCAACCTGCTGCCCGCGATTCGATTCCAGCTCAGCTGCCAATCTTAGGCGCCACTCAAATGGTACTAAGATCGGGGGCAAAAAGTGATTCGGTATCCGATGTTGCTGGAATCGATGTGGCTCCGCTAGGTACTTCCGCTCTGTCCGATCAAAATAAAGTAGTGGCCCCAACACCTCATGTAGACTTAACGTCCAGATTACCGGCCGATACTGGTAGTACAGATACAAATTCTGTAGTACCAAAAAAGGTTTCATGTGTTGTACCAAAAACGGTTACTTGTGTTCGGGTGCCCCAGCTAAAACATGTATTTGTTTCACGGCTCGCCCCAGACCTCTCATCACTGGATATTACGGCTTATATCCGTAACAAAATCCAAGTTGATGATTTGAAGGTCGAACAATTTAAATTTTCTTATGCTAGGAAAGTATCATCATTTAAGATTGGTATTCCTTGTGCTCTTTTTGCATCTGTGTGTTCCACCAGTTTCTGGCCCGAGGGCATATTTGTTAAAGAGTACGAAGCTAAGAGAAAAAAGAATAGTTCAGGGGAAATGGAAAACACCATTAAAGAACCATCCCCAGCGCCCTCCACATCCTCTTCTGTCCCAAAAAACTAGCCTCCTCTTTTCTTCTTTGCTATCAGAATACAATACGCTTACTTGGTAAGCTGACTAAATTGTATTCGGATAGTTTTTCTTTCCCATATAATATTATGGTATGTACAGAGACCTGGTTAAGGCCGGATATTATTAGCTCCGAAATTCTCCCGGGTAAGTACACAATTTATAGGCTTGATCGTCAGTCCAGACGGGGAGGAGGAGTCCTGATTGCTGTCGACTCCACCTTTTCGTCTGAATTACTAACTTTCGAAGAATTTTATGGCATCGAATTCCTAGGTATAAAATTATCGTTTCCCGGTAGTTTTGTATATATTACTTGTTCATATATCCCACCATCATCTGAGTTCCCTATTTACGCAAATCACCTTTCCGTTATTCAGTCCATTTCCAAAAAACTGTCAGATCAATTAATAGCATTGGGTGATTTTAATATACCTAGTGCGACATGGTCCCCTGACGAAAACTCTAACATTTTACTTCCTTTAGCGCAGCATGACTTTATTGACGGTTTGCTTGACATTGCGCTATCCCAAGTGAACCATGTTAAGAACTCCTTAGGACGTTTACTGGACTTGTGTTTTGTTTCAAATTCAGAAGGCGTTTGCCTATCAAGAACGTCACCACTTACACAACCGGAAGATCCTTATCATCCAACTCTAGAGCTGACTGTAGACGCAAGAACAGAGCTGAATAAAAAATCCGAAAAGTCGGTTAAACGAATCCGCTGCTTTCGTAAGGCAAACTTTCATCTTTTAAATACTTTTATTTCCGGCTATGACTGGTCCGAATTTTATTCATGCACTAACGTGGCTAAGGCCGTTAATATCTTTTATAATGCATTAAATTCCTTCTTTTATCTGTGTGTTCCGTTATACTATCCGTCAATTTCAAATAAACCTCCATGGTTTAATAAAGAGTTGTCACACCTAAAAAATATTAAGTCTAGACTTTTCAATAAATTTAAAATGTGTGGTTCATAATCTGCCTTCTCTCGGTACCTAAGGGCTCGGTCAAATTTTATCGTGCTTAACGCCCGGTGTTATAAAAGCTATTTGACTCGTTGTAGGGTCCAATTTTCACAAGATCCAAAACAGTTTTATAATTTTGTTAACACTAAGCGTAAATCAGCCTGTTACCCTGCATCACTATCATTCGAAAACTCTACGGCAAATTCTGATCAGGCAATTGCCGATCTATTTGCCCAGTTTTTCCAGACAACATATTCTGTTTCATTCCGTCCAAATCCGTCTTATTCAAATGCCATACCCAAGTCGAACTTGATTTTTTGTCCGAGGTTAAGCGAAAGCTCCCTTCTTTTGGATCTTCATAAAGTTAAGCCTGTCTATTCACCGGGTCCGGACGGAGTTCCAGGCTGCGTGCTGAGGTACTGTGCTGAAACTCTGTGTAGACCTCTGTACAAATTGTTTACCTTGTCTTTAAAAACATCTCATTGCCCACTTATTTGGAAGGAGTCATTTGTCATTCCCCTTCATAAGAAAGGAAATAAATGCAATACAAGTAATTACAGAGGCATATCCAAATTATCCGCCATCCCAAAGCTTTTCGAAAACACTATTACACCTATTACACCAAAACTACCGGGAAACTCTGTGTAGTCCTCTGTACAAATTGTTTACCTTGTCTTTAAAAACATCTCATTGCCCACTTATTTGGAAGGAGTCATTTGTCATTCCCCTTCATAAGAAAGGAAATAAATGCAATACAAGTAATTACAGAGGCATATCCAAATTATCCGCCATCCCAAAGCTTTTCGAAAACACTATTACACCCCATTTGCAACATCTTTGTAGATCGATTATATCTCCATGTCAACATGGATTTATAAGGCGAAGATCTCCGACGAAAAACCTCTTGGAGCTAACGTCTTTTGTAATAAATGGCTTTAGAAAGAACATGCAGACTGACGTAGTTTACACTGAATGTAGTAAAGCGCTTGATTCAGTAAATCACTCGCTTCCTGTATTAAAGCTAGGTTTATTAGGGTTTCCATGTGATCTTCTAACATGGATCTCAAGTTATCTGAGTGGTATGACTCAACGGGTCCTCTTTAAAAACTCGATCTCTGATTTGATCCGAGTTACTTCAGGCGTCCCACAAGGAAGCCACCTTGGCCCACTTCTTTTTACTTTATTTATAAACGATCTCCCTCTAGTCTTGACAAAGTCGCGTGTCCTTATGTACGCAGATGACGTTAAGTTATGCCTGCAATATAACGAAATTTCTAGCAGTTCAGACTTACAATCTGACCTAAACGCTTTTCAAACATGGTGTCGTGAAAATCTTTTGGATTTAAATAGCGCTAAGTGCAAAGTAATGACATTTTTTCGGGTGAACCCACAATATGCAACGTATACGCTGGGTGGTTGCGCGTTGTCTAGAATTACGCATGTTGATGACCTTGGCGTCCTCCTTGACCCTAAACTTAAGTTTTGTGACCATGTTACTTCTATGGTGAATAAAGCCAGGGGAGTACTTGGATTTATTAAAAGGTGGTCAAAGGAATTCGATGATCCCTATGTTACAAAGACTCTGTCCATTTCACTAGTCCGTCCAATCCTAGAGTACTGTTCTGCAGTTTGGAGTCCTCAGTATGGTGTACATATAGACCGGGTAGAGTCTGTGCAAAAGAACTTTTTATTATTTGCTCTACGGGGCCTTAACTGGAATGCAAGCCTTATTTTACCATCCTACTCTAGTAGACTTCTCCTATTTTATCTACCATCCTTAGTAAAACGATGCTTGGTACAACTTTTATCTATAAACTTATTCACGGGGATGTGGAGAGTCCCGAGTTACTGGGTCGCATAAGCTTCTCCGTGCCTAATAGAATTACCAGGAACTATGTTCCTCTTACATTAAATATTTGTAGATCTAACTTTGATATGCATGAACCGTTTAGAGTACTGTGTAACGACTATAATAGACTATACCACATTATTTCTACTACCGACTCTATGCCAAGCCTAAAATCATTAATTTTATCTTACTTAGCACAAAATTTGTAATCTTAGTCTGTCCGCTTCTACATTGTGCTTTTAACTTCTCGCGATCTCGTTTTTACGCCTATTAGGCTCCGCGCGTAACAAGCACTGCTTGGTGTCGTAAGGGCCACTTGTTTGCGCTGATCATAGTGCATCAACGTCCGAACAAAAAAATATCCAGTGATGAGAGGTCTGGGGCGAGCCGTGAAACAAATACATGTTTTAGCTGGGGCACCCGAACACAAGTAACCGTTTTTGGTACAACACATGCAACCCATTTTGGTACTACAGAATTTGTATCTGTACTACCAGTATCAGCCGGTAATCCGGACGTTAAGTCTACATGAGGTGTTGGGGCCACTACTTTATTTTGATCGGACAGAGCGGAAGTACCTAGCGGAGCCACATCGATTTCAGCAACTTCGGATACCAAATCACTTTTTGCCCCCGATCTTAGTACCATTTGAGCCACTCTAAGATTGGCAGCTGAGCTGGAGTCAAATCGCGGGCAGCTGGTTGCACAGCACCTGCCATAGAATGCCCACCGACCGCGACTTTTTTTCAATCACTCTTATTTTTTCGTTCTTTTTTTCTTTCTTCTTTCCGCCAAAGGGAATTTGAGGTTAAATGGCGTTTCAAGCTGGTTTTTCGCGATGGATTTTACTTCCCTTTCGCCCACATTTTAAAGGGTTTTTCTCTTCAAACTTCTTTCACACTTTTAACGGGGTCGGGGACTGGGTAAATTTAAACCCTCACGCAAGACGTTTAAGACTTTTAAGCCCTTTTCATCCCGCGATTCTCTCGTGGTTCCGCGCCGATCGTAAGACTCGCAGCATAGGACTCGGCCGAAATTATTAAATTTGGTTGCCTTTTCCCTTTGAAAATCTTCCCTATATAGGCTCGCTCAGCTCAAGACTTTTGGCACTGTTGGCACTCTGACTTTGGCGATTCACTTCTTGATCGGTGGAAGGTTCAAATAGAAAAGAACGCTGATGCCGCTTGCCGCTGGCGGCAAACCCCTTAACAGCCAAAATGGCAAACGCTCTCAGCAGAAATCTATTACGCTTTCTCTTACCCCTAACCCTAGTTCGGCAACCACCCCACAGATGACGCCAGCTACGATCCGCTCCCACTTGACTACCAGCGCTACAAAACTCCCCCCACAAGATCTGGAATGGGGTTTGACATCCCAAAACAGATCCAAACAAAGCTGGTAGCTGAACCTGCTTATTGTTTTAAATCCTTGGCATGATAACGGCCTAAGGAACGACCTTGCAAATCCTCCAGTTCATAGCATGAATTTCCTAGCTTTTTCTGGATTCTAGCCTTGAGATATAACGGACCGAGTTTCGCACTGTAGCCTCTTGAAAAATTGCTCTGTCTAAAGTTTTTGCGATAAACCTCTTGACCTTCTTGGTACACTACCTCTCGAGACCGCAAGTTATACTGTCGTTCGTTCTTTTCATTTTGTTTTTGCATAACCTCTCGAGCCTTAGAACGCACCAATTCCAACGAATCTTCCTGAGTGAATCTGGCTGCTCTATCCTCAAGCATTCCGAGGGCCCTCAACAGCTTATAGGTCGAGCCAGATGAAACAAAATGCTGGCCAAAAGCCATGTAATAGGGTGTTGCGCCAATTCCCGACTGTATAGATGAACGCAAAGCACAGCAAATACTGCTCAGATATTCGTCCCAATCTGTCGACGGTCAAACATTGTGATTGATAGGTAGAATAAGTATTGTAAGAGAAATCTAGTATTTGTTAATTTATCCGAACTTGTATGGATTTCGTGGCCCTTGAAATGTGGCCTTACTAATCTCGGTAACATGGATGCCGCCACAAATTGTGCTTCTCATTGTCTTGTGAATTGTAGGAGGGCACACTGCGGCAAGCTTAAGTTAGTTTGAAATGTATAAGTCTGATGTGAATTATTAACAGAATAAAACGCGCGCCACCACGCAACCTACACGGCGCAAGCCGCCCCTGAAGTCACCCTCTCTTCGGACCTACGCGTGTGGGGTAGCCGTTAAAAAGGCAACTTCGTATGATGCAAGACACAATCTTTCTGGTCTTCTCGGATATATGACCGTATTGCCGCTATCACAGACCTGTTTACTCGCTCAGAGGCATTTGCCTACGGAGCATACACAGCGGTCAAGCTATGGGAAATTTTGTACTGATTCAGCAACTTCTGGAATGGCTCGAACTTAAACTGGGAGACATTATCCGACACAATCGTTTCAGGCACCCCACAAGTGTGAAACAATTCTTGCTGCAAGTACTTAACAACCACATCAGCAGTCATTTTCTTCACGGCTTTCAAAAAGACAAACTTTGAATAGTGGTCTAAAACTATAAAAATCCCCACATTCCCAGACCGCGATCGAGGATATGGGCCGAGGAAATCAATGCAGAGTCGCTGGAAAGATCTCTGCGATTCGGGAGCGATTTCTATTGCTGGCCTTTGTACTCGATTTGGTGCTTTTGTCTTTCTGCAGATGTCACAACTACCTATATATTCTTTAACATCTGTCACCAATCCTGGCCAGAAATAATATCTGCGAATCCGTTCTAAAGTCTTGTGCACTCCTCCATGAGACGCTAGCGGGTCATCATGAGCCTTTTTAACACATCAGGTACCAATTCGCTTGGAATCCTCAACTTCCACGCAAAGGTATCGTGCAACAAATCTCCCGTCGCATGATCAGTTCTGCGATACAAAAGTCCATCATCAACCCTTAAATCTGGAAATTTCTCACTGTTTGCAATAATCTTTTCCTGCAATTCTAAATATTCACCAGACTTAAAAGCCGAAGACTGCAAGTTTACCAACAACCCATGGCTAGCATCAATTGCTGCCACTTCCTCTTCATTCACCCGGGAACAACATTAAGCCTACCACTTCGATGCTCAATTTTGAAGTTAAACCCTTGTAGCTTCAATGCCCAACGCGCTAGACGACTATGCAAATCAGTCTGGCACATAAGCCATTTCAGAGACGCATGATCAGTGATAACGGTAAAGTCATGACCTTCAATGTACGCCCGAAACCTTTTGATGCAAATTATTGCCCCCAAACATTCTTGTTCGGTCACGGAGTAATTTTTTTGGGCCTTATTCAACTTTTTAGAAACGAATGCGATAGGATATTCATCACCTTCGTCTGTTTTCTGAACAAGGACACCACCGACACCAGATTTACTTGCATCACACTGTACAAAGAAAGGTTTCGAAAAATCAGGGCTTCGAAGCACGGGCGCCGAGCAAAGCATATCTTTTAACGCTTCGAAAGATTTTTTGCCTTCAGGAGTCATTTCAAATTTTTTCTTTGGCTTTAGTACATCTGTAAGTGGAGCTGCTACCGAAGCAAAATTTTTAATAAATTTTCTGTACCAACCCACCATGCCGAGAAAACTCCGAAGTCCTTTTAACGACTTTGGCAAAGGAAAATCCTTCATAGCCGAAATCTTTTCCGGGTCTGTGCGAATAACACCTTCTCCAACAATGTGGCCCAAATCCTTAAGGGATTTCATGCAAAATTTGCTTTTCCCAACATTAAGCGTCAAAACTTAAAACCCTCATGTGGGCTTCAAAAGTATCAGATACCACCAACAGATCATCCAGATACACGAATACCTCATTTCTCAACGCTCCTGGAATTACTTTATCCATGAGACGGGTCATTGTTTGAGACGCATTAGTCAAACCGAAGGGCATTACTTTGTACTGGTAGAGTGGCTTCCCAGGAATAGTAAAAGCAGTCTTTTCGCGAGAACTTGGCTCCAAAGGAATCTGCCAATAAGCATCTTTTAAATCTAAACTTGAAATAAATACTGCTTTGGGAAGTCTACCTAATATACCGTCAATCTGCGGAAGTGGATATGCATCTTTCATAGTGGCTACGTTGACTTTTCTGCTATCGAGACATAGTCTTACTTTTCCAGGCTTCTGCACTATCACCACAGGAGACGACCAAGGACTATCCGATTCCTCGATGACTCCGAGTTTAAGCATTCGGTCTATCTCAGCATACAACAATTTCTCAATGGCTGGAGACACCGGGAAATGCCGCTGTTTTACTGGCTTAACATCTCCTGTGTCTATTGAATGTGAGATTAGCGTTGTTTTTCCTAACCCTGATACAGCAAATGAAGGAAACTTAGCAATTACTTTTTCCAAAACCGAATTCTGCTCGTCCGATAGCTCGTGTGAATCGGACGCGATTTCGCTAATTTGCATTGCAGACGGTAACAGACCAAACCTGGACCAAAAGTCAATCCCTAAATAGAGGTCTTGGCTCAACGATGGTATTATGTTGAGATCCAAACGCTAATGGAGGAGCTTGTGGCAAAGCTACCTACGAGCAAGCGAGTGGACTGGGCCAGGCACGCTGCATCGATCGAGCCCTTCCCTACTGTAGCGCACTTCAGCGCGTGGCTACAGGAGTACGCAAACGTCGTGTGTACGGTTTTGGACGTCGAGGGAAAGGAGCCGAGGCGTAGAGTTCTGCATGCGAGCGTCGACCAGAACGGATGCGATCAACAGGATGATCGGCATGGAAGTTGTCCAATTTGTGGAGGACAACATGGTGCGACGAGCTGCAGGGAGTTTATTGGAGCTTCGCCACCAGACAGGTGGAGCATGGTGAGGAGGCATTGGCTCTGCTTCACATGCTTACGGAGTGGACATACGACCAGATCCTGCGATGCATATGGCGAGTGCCAGGTCAACGGATGTCGTAAATTGCATCACCGTCTGCTACATGGCGCGGACGAGGAGCGAAGATGGCCGGCACGAGGTGGCTTAAGGCGCCACAACGGAGGAAACCAGCAGTCAGCAGTTTCCCGACGCGGCCCGGATAGGAGATCTTCGTCACGAGGTGGTTACAGGGACCACGAGGGGAGCCTGCAGTCGGCTGCCCCTAGAAACAGCCTGGAGAGAAGGGCCCCGCAGCCAGTGGAGGCGCCCGTACAGAGGAATTTAAGGTGCGTTGACGCCGAGGGAGGCCGACTTCTGTTCCGTATACTGCCAGTAACGCTGTACGGAGCTGGTCGCCAGGTGGACACATACGCGCTCTTGGATGAGGGATCCTCCGTCACGATGATCGATGACGAGCTACGGAGGGATCTGGGAGTGCGAGGCGAGCGTCGACAGCTAAACATTATATGGTTTGGAGGAAGGGCCAGTAGAGAGCCCAGTAACGTGGTGAGTCTGGAGATAAGTGGAGCTGGGAAGCCCACTCGCCACGCGTTGAGGAATGTGTACTCCGTTTCCAGCCTGAGTCTGCCGATGCAGACGTTAGGCCGAAGAGATGTCCAAGGCGTGCATAAGGATGCGCGTCTGCCGATGAAGCCCTATACCAATGTGGTGCCCAAGTTGCTCATCGGACTGGACAATGGACATTTAGGATTGCCACTTAGGACGAGGCGGTTTGCCAGAGAGGGACCGTATGCGGCCGCAACCGAACGGATGGTTGTTTTGGGCCAGTAAGTGGAAAATCGCGCCACAGGTCGCAGGCAGCGATGACGCGCGGGCACAAAGGATCCTCGAAGACACCACGGTGAAAGTAGGGCGTCGCTACCAGACGGGATTACTCTGGAAGGACGACTACGCTGTGCTGCCACGGAGCTATGAGATGGCGCACAGACGGCTGATCAACGTAGAGAAGAAGTTGAAGCGCAACAGGCAGTTGGCGCTGGAATACGATCGCATCATCAGGGATTACGTAGCCAAAGGATATGCGAGGAAGCTGCAGCATGATGAGGTCGCGGTGACGAGCGACCGGCTATGGTATTTGCCACATTTTGGTGTCGAAAACCCGAACAAGCCCGGTAAGGTCCGGCTTGTGTTCGATGCTGCAGCCAAGGTTGGAGGTAACCTCTTTAAATTCGGTGCTGGACAAGGGGCCTCAGCATTACAAGCCCTTGACAGCCGTGCTCTTCCACTTCAGGGAAGGAGCAGTCGGAGTCTGCGGTGACATCAAGGAGATGTTCCACCAGGTGCTGATCCGACCCGAGAACCGATGTTCCCAACGATTCCTTTGGAGAGATGGCAATGATGATCGAGACCCGGATGTGTACGAGATGAACGTAATGACGTTTGGAGCAGCCTGCTCGCCGAGCGCTGCGCATTACGTGAAGACGGTGAATGCCCTGAAGTTTCGGGATTCAGATCCGAGGGCAGTTAAGGCCATCATCGACCACCATTACGTCGATGACTATGTGGACAGTTTCGCTACAGAGAGCGAAGCTATCAGTGTATCTACCCGAGTGAAAGAGATACATGCGGAGGCTGGATTCGAGTTATGCCAGTTTTCATCCAGCTCACCCATCGTGGAAGCGGCGTTGGGACCACCTGGAGAGTAAAAAGCGGGGGAGGGGGGGGGGTGAGCAAAAAAAAATTTTAAAAAGGAAGGGAGGGAAAAAAAGGAACAACGTGGAGTATCACCGAGTGCCAAGTAGCGTTCTAAGTGGAGATCGAGTCCCTACAAAGAGGGAGTATTTGAGCCTGCTGATGTCAACGTTCGACCCATTGGGATTCCTGTGCTGCCTGATGAATACAGCGAAGCTGCTGTTGAGAGAGATCTGGAGGCAGAAGATCCAGTGGGACGAACCACTACCAGAGGAGGTAGGCAAAGCCTTTGCAGCCTGGCGCAGGGAGATGGACGCCGTGGGACAGTTTCGATGTCCACGTCAATATTTTGGTCATGGAGCGGTTCGGACCATCGAGTTGCACGTGTTCGTGGATGCAAGTCAATCTGCATTCGCGGCGGTGGCCTATTGGAGGGCCACGTACGAGGATGGAAACGTGCTGGTTAGCTTCGTGTGCGCAAAGACGAAGTGCGCGCCCATGAGGACGATGTCGATCCCAAGGCTAGAGCTGCAGGCAGTGGTTCTTGGAACCAGACTGATGAACACTGTCAAGGAGGAGCACAGTGTGGACACCAGCGAGACGGTGTTATGGACGGACTCAAAAACGGTGCTGAGATGGATCGGCAGCACCCACCGCCGGTATAAGCAGTTCGTTGGCAACCGAGTGGCGGAGATTTTGGAGTCGTCGAAGGTTTCCCAGTGGAGATGGGTACCTACAGCTGACAACGCAGCGGATGATGCGACTCGGTCGCAGAATAAGGCGGACCTTAGCCCGGAATCGCGGTGGCTAAGGGGACCCGCATTTTTGAGGCAGCCTGAGAGCGGCTGGCCGGCGCCTGAGGAAGGAACTAAGCGTGTTCCAGATGCGCCTGATGAAGAGGAGATGCCCAGTGAGTTTGCATTGGTGGCCACAAATGAATTTGTCATTCTGTTTCAGAGATACTCGAGCTTCAGTCGCCTGGTGAGGACCACAGCCTGGGTCCTAAGGTTTGCGCGCTGGTGCCGCAAGCAGAGAAGCGAGCTCGAGGAGTACGGACTCACTGCAAAGGAGTGTGAGAACGCGGAGAACCTGTTAGTCAGACAGGGCCAATTGGAGTCGTTCCCCGACGAGATGAGGTCGGCGGAATGCGGAAAGAACGTCGCCAGCTCGAGTGAGATTCGAGGTCTGGCGCCCTACGTGGATGAACATGGAGTTCTGCGAACTTATGGCAGAGTTGATGCCGCGCTGTGCATGCCGTACAGTGCGAGGAGACCCGTAATTCTGTCACACAGGCACTGTCTTACGGGATTGATTGTGAGGCATTTTCACGCCCAGATGAAGCATCAAAATGTGGATGCAACGATTGCTCAGATCCGGAAGAGATTCTGGGTAACAAAGATGAGACGAGTGATGAAGGAAGTAATCTCGTCGTGCAACGAGTGCAAGTTGCAGCGAACGCGGCCGATGCCGCCGATAATGGGACCCCTTCCAGAGGATCGATTGGAAGCAGGGGGTTGGCCATTCAAGTACACTGGATTGGACTATTTTGGACCACTGCTGGTGACTGTATCCCGTCACAGAGAGAAGCGTTGGGTCGCCTTGTTCACGTGCCTGACGACAAGGGCGATTCATCTGGAGTTAGCGCATGACCTGTCGACGGATTCCTGCATAATAGCGATCAGGAACTTCGTCTGCCGTAGAGGACCAGTACAGAGACTGCGGAGTGATAACGGCAAGAACTTTGTGGGAGCTGACAGGGAGGCCAGACGATTTGGAGAAGTGTTCGAGACGGAGAGGATACAGAGTGAGTTGTCCAGCAGAAGCATTGAATGGGTTTTCAATTGCCCATCGAACCCGTCTGAGGGCGGAATATGGGAACGGATGGTGCAGTGCGTCAAGCGAGTGCTGCGCCATACCCTGAAGGAAGTCGCGCCGAGGGATCATTTATTGGAAAGTTTACTGATCGAGGCGGAGAATGTGGTCAACTCGCGTCCGCTCACCCATTTGCCGGTGGATGCGGACCAAGAGGCGCCGTTGACGCCAAACGACCTGCTCAAGGGAGCAGCTAATCTGCCGAATACGCCTGGATTGGATGCGGAGCTACCCAAGGAGGGTTCTACAAGAAAGCAGTGGAGGATTGCCCGCATGCTACGAGACCGTTTCTGGAGGAGGTGGGTTCTGGAGTACCTGCCTACGCTTGTGCGCCGCGAGAAGTGGTGCCGAAGAACGGAGCCCATCCGCCAGGGCGATATGGTCTTCGTCTGCGATCCGGCCTTGCCCAGACGAGAGTGGCGCAAGGGCATCGTGGAGGAGATATACAGCGGAGCTGATGGAGTCGTCAGACGCGCTACAGTGCGCGTGAACGACAATGGTCTATCTCGGACAATGTTGCGGCCCGTCTCAAAACTCGCGGTTTTGGATTTGAGTGAAGCGGTTCTTCACGGGGTCGGGGATGTCGACGGTCAAACATTGTGATCGATAGGTAGAATAAGTATTGTAAGAGAAATCTAGTATTTGTTAATTTATCCGAACTTGTATGGATTTCGTGGCCCTTGAAATGTGGCCTTACTAATCTCGGTAACATGGATGCCGCCACAAATTGTGCTTCTCATTGTCTTGTGAATTGTAGGAGGGCACACTGCGGTAAGATTAAGTTAGTTTGAAATGTATAAGTCTGATGTGTATAAGTCTAATGTGAATTATTAACAGAATAAAACGCGCGCCACCACGCAACCTACACGGCGCAAGCCGCCCCTGAAGTCACCCTCTCTTCGGACCTACGCGTGTGGGGTAGCCGTTAAAAAGGCAACTCCGTATGATGCAAGACACAATCTTTCTGGTCTTCTCGGATATATGACCGTATTGCCGCTATCACAGACCTGTTTACTCGCTCAGAGGCATTTGCCTACGGAGCATACACAGCGGTCAAGCTATGGGAAATTTTGTACTGATTCAGCAACTTCTGGAATGGCTCGAACTTAAACTGGGAGACATTATCCGACACAATCGTTTCAGGCACCCCAAAAGTGTGAAACAATTCTTGCTGCAAGTACTTAACAACCACATCAGCAGTCATTTTCTTCACGGCTTTCAAAAAGACAAACTTTGAATAGTGGTCTAAAACTATAAAAATCCCCACATTCCCAGACCGCGATCGAGGATATGGGCCGAGGAAATCAATGTAGAGTCGCTGGAAAGATCTCTGCGATTCGTGAGCGATTTCTATTGCTGGCCTTTGTACTCGATTTGGTGCTTTTGTCTTTCTGCAGATGTCACAACTACCTATATATTCTTTAACATCTGTCACCAATCCTGGCCAGAAATAATATCTGCGAATCCGTTCTAAAGTCTTGTGCACTCCTCCATGAGACGCTAGCGGGTCATCATGAGCCTTTTTAACACATCAGGTACCAATTCGCTTGGAATCCTCAACTTCCACGCAAAGGTATCGTGCAACAAATCTCCCGTCGCATGATCAGTTCTGCGATACAAAAGTCCATCATCAACCCTTAAATCTGGAAATTTCTCACTGTTTGCAATAATCTTTTCCTGCAATTCTAAATATTCACCAGACTTAAAAGCCGAAGACTGCAAGTTTACCAACAACCCATGGCTAGCATCAATTGCTGCCACTTCCTCTTCATTCACCCGGGAACAACATTAAGCCTACCACTTCGATGCTCAATTTTGAAGTTAAACCCTTGTAGCTTCAATGCCCAACGCGCTAGACGACTATGCAAATCAGTCTGGCACATAAGCCATTTCAGAGACGCATGATCAGTGATAACGGTAAAGTCATGACCTTCAATGTACGCCCGAAACCTTTTGATGCAAATTATTGCCCCCAAACATTCTTGTTCGGTCACGGAGTAATTTTTTTGGGCCTTATTCAACTTTTTAGAAACGAATGCGATAGGATATTCATCACCTTCGTCTGTTTTCTGAACAAGGACACCACCGACACCAGATTTACTTGCATCACACTGTACAAAGAAAGGTTTCGAAAAATCAGGGCTTCGAAGCACGGGCGCCGAGCAAAGCATATCTTTTAACGCTTCGAAAGATTCTTTGCCTTCAGGAGTCATTTCAAATTTTTTCTTTGGCTTTAGTACATCTGTAAGTGGAGCTGCTACCGAAGCAAAATTTTTAATAAATTTTCTGTACCAACCCACCATGCCGAGAAAACTCCGAAGTCCTTTTTAACGACTTTGGCAAAGGAAAATCCTTCATAGCCGAAATCTTTTCCGGGTCTGTGCGAATAACACCTTCTCCAACAATGTGGCCCAAATCCTTAAGGGATTTCATGCAAAATTTGCTTTTCCCAACATTAAGCGTCAAAACTTAAAACCCTCATGTGGGCTTCAAAAGTATCAGATACCACCAACAGATCATCCAGATACACGAATACCTCATTTCTCAACGCTCCTGGAATTACTTTATCCATGAGACGGGTCATTGTTTGAGACGCATTAGTCAAACCGAAGGGCATTACTTTGTACTGGTAGAGTGGCTTCCCAGGAATAGTAAAAGCAGTCTTTTCGCGAGAACTTGGCTCCAAAGGAATCTGCCAATAAGCATCTTTTAAATCTAAACTTGAAATAAATACTGCTTTGGGAAGTCTACCTAATATACCGTCAATCTGCGGAAGTGGATATGCATCTTTCATAGTGGCTACGTTGACTTTTCTGCTATCGAGACATAGTCTCACTTTTCCAGGCTTCTGCACTATCACCACAGGAGACGACCAAGGACTATCCGATTCCTCGATGACTCCGAGTTTAAGCATTCGGTCTATCTCAGCATACAACAATTTCTCAATGGCTGGAGACACCGGGAAATGCCGCTGTTTTACTGGCTTAACATCTCCTGTGTCTATTGAATGTGAGATTAGCGTTGTTTTTCCTAACCCTGATACAGCAAATGAAGGAAACTTAGCAATTACTTTTTCCAAAACCGAATTCTGCTCGTCCGATAGCTCGTGTGAATCGGACGCGATTTCGCTAATTTGCATTGCAGACGGTAACAGACCAAACCTGGACCAAAAGTCAATCCCTAAATAGAGGTCTTGGCTCAACGATGGTATTATGTTGAGATCCAAACGCAAATGGAGGAGCTTGTGGCAAAGCTACCTACGAGCAAGCGAGTGGACTGGGCCAGGCACGCTGCATCGATCGAGCCCTTCCCTACTGTAGCGCACTTCAGCGCGTGGCTACAGGAGTACGCAAACGTCGTGTGTACGGTTTTGGACGTCGAGGGAAAGGAGCCGAGGCGTAGAGTTCTGCATGCGAGCGTCGACCAGAACGGATGCGATCAACAGGATGATCGGCATGGAAGTTGTCCAATTTGTGGAGGACAACATGGTGCGACGAGCTGCAGGGAGTTTATTGGAGCTTCGCCACCAGACAGGTGGAGCATGGTGAGGACGCATTGGCTCTGCTTCACATGCTTACGGAGTGGACATACGACCAGATCCTGCGATGCATATGGCGAGTGCCAGGTCAACGGATGTCGTAAATTGCATCACCGTCTGCTACATGGCGCGGACGAGGAGCGAAGATGGCCGGCACGAGGTGGCTTTAGGCGCCACAACGGAGGAAACCAGCAGTCAGCAGTTTCCCGACGCGGCCCGGATAGGAGATCTTCGTCACGAGGTGGTTACAGGGACCACGAGGGGAGCCTGCAGTCGGCTGCCCCTAGAAACAGCCTGGAGAGAAGGGCCCCGCAGCCAGCGGAGGCGCCCGTACAGAGGAATTTAAGCTGCGTTGACGCCGAGGGAGGCCGACTTCTGTTCCGTATACTGCCAGTAACGCTGTACGGAGCTGGTCGCCAGGTGGACACATACGCGCTCTTGGATGAGGGATCCTCCGTCACGATGATCGATGACGAGCTACGGAGGGATCTGGGAGTGCGAGGCGAGCGTCGACAGCTAAACATTCAATGGTTTGGAGGAAGGGCCAGTAGAGAGCCCAGTAACGTGGTGAGTCTGGAGATAAGTGGAGCTGGGAAGCCCACTCGCCACGCGTTGAGGAATGTGTACTCCGTTTCCAGCCTGAGTCTGCCGATGCAGACGTTAGGCCGAAGAGATGTCCAAGGCGTGCATAAGGATGCGCGTCTGCCGATGAAGCCCTATACCAATGTGGTGCCCAAGTTGCTCATCGGACTGGACAATGGACATTTAGGATTGCCACTTAGGACGAGGCGGTTTGCCAGAGAGGGACCGTATGCGGCCGCAATGAAGCTCGCGCCACAGGTCGCAGGCAGCGATGACGCGCGGGCACAAAGGATCCTCGAAGACACCACGGTGAAAGTAGGGCGTCGCTACCAGACGGGATTACTCTGGAAGGACGACTACGCTGTGCTGCCACGGAGCTATGAGATGGCGCACAGACGGCTGATCAACGTAGAGAAGAAGTTGAAGCGCAACAGGCAGTTGGCGCTGGAATACGATCGCATCATCAGGGATTACGTAGCCAAAGGATATGCGAGGAAGCTGCAGCATGATGAGGTCGCGGTGACGAGCGACCGGCTATGGTATTTGCCACATTTTGGTGTCGAAAACCCGAACAAGCCCGGTAAGGTCCGGCTTGTGTTCGATGCTGCAGCCAAGGTTGGAGTAACCTCTTTAAATTCGGTGCTGGACAAGGGGCCTCAGCATTACAAGCCCTTGACAGCCGTGCTCTTCCACTTCAGGGAAGGAGCAGTCGGAGTCTGCGGTGACATCAAGGAGATGTTCCACCAGGTGCTGATCCGACCCGAGAACCGATGTTCCCAACGATTCCTTTGGAGAGATGGCAATGATGATCGAGACCCGGATGTGTACGAGATGAACGTAATGACGTTTGGAGCAGCCTGCTCGCCGAGCGCTGCGCATTACGTGAAGACGGTGAATGCCCTGAAGTTTCGGGATTCAGATCCGAGGGCAGTTAAGGCCATCATCGACCACCATTACGTCGATGACTATGTGGACAGTTTCGCTACAGAGAGCGAAGCTATCAGTGTATCTACCCGAGTGAAAGAGATACATGCGGAGGCTGGATTCGAGTTATGCCAGTTTTCATCCAGCTCACCCATCGTGGAAGCGGCGTTGGGACCACCGAGTGCCAAGTAGCGTTCTAAGTGGAGATCGAGTCCCTACAGAGAGGGAGTATTTGAGCCTGCTGATGTCAACGTTCGACCCATTGGGATTCCTGTGCTGCCTGATGAATACAGCGAAGCTGCTGTTGAGAGAGATCTGGAGGCAGAAGATCCAGTGGGACGAACCACTACCAGAGGAGGTAGGCAAAGCCTTTGCAGCCTGGGGCAGGGAGATGGACGCCGTGGGACAGTTTCGATGTCCACGTCAATATTTTGGTCATGGAGCGGTTCGGACCATCGAGTTGCACGTGTTCGTGGATGCAAGTCAATCTGCATTCGCGGCGGTGGCCTATTGGAGGGCCACGTACGAGGATGGAAACGTGCTGGTTAGCTTCGTGTGCGCAAAGACGAAGTGCGCGCCCATGAGGACGATGTCGATCCCAAGGCTAGAGCTGCAGACAGTGGTTCTTGGAACCAGACTGATGAACACTGTCAAGGAGGAGCACAGTGTGGACACCAGCGAGACGGTGTTATGGACGGACTCAAAAACGGTGCTGAGATGGATCGGCAGCACCCACCGCCGGTATAAGCAGTTCGTTGGCAACCGAGTGGCGGAGATTTTGGAGTCGTCGAAGGTTTCCCAGTGGAGATGGGTACCTACAGCTGACAACGCAGCGGATGATGCGACTCGGTCGCAGAATAAGGCGGACCTTAGCCCGGAATCGCGGTGGCTAAGGGGACCCGCATTTTTGAGGCAGCCTGAGAGCGGCTGGCCGGCGCCTGAGGAAGGAACTAAGCGTGTTCCAGATGCGCCTGATGAAGAGGAGATGCCCAGTGAGTTTGCATTGGTGGCCACAAATGAATTTGTCATTCCGTTTCAGAGATACTCGAGCTTCAGTCGCCTGGTGAGGACCACAGCCTGGGTCCTAAGGTTTGCGCGCTGGTGCCGCAAGCAGAGAAGCGAGCTCGAGGAGTACGGACTCACTGCAAAGGAGTGTGAGAACGCGGAGAACCTGTTAGTCAGACAGGACCAATTGGAGTCGTTCCCCGACGAGATGAGGTCGGCGGAATGCGGAAAGAACGTCGCCAGCTCGAGTGAGATTCGAGGTCTGGCGCCCTACGTGGATGAACATGGAGTTCTGCGAACTTATGGCAGAGTTGATGCCGCGCTGTGCATGCCGTACAGTGCGAGGAGGCCCGTAATTCTGTCACACAGGCACAGTCTTACGGAATTGATTGTGAGGCATTTTCACGCCCAGATGAAGCATCAAAATGTGGATGCAACGATTGCTCAGATCCGGACGAGATTCTGGGTAACAAAGATGAGACGAGTGATGAAGGAAGTAATCTCGTCGTGCAACGAGTGCAAGTTGCAGCGAACGCGGCCGATGCCGCCGATAATGGGACCCCTTCCAGAGGATCGATTGGAAGCAGGGGGTTGGCCATTCAAGTACACTGGATTGGACTATTTTGGACCACTGCTGGTGACTGTATCCCGTCACAGAGAGAAGCGTTGGGTCGCCTTGTTCACGTGCCTGACGACAAGGGCGATTCATCTGGAGTTGGCGCATGACCTGTCGACGGATTCCTGCATAATAGCGATCAGGAACTTCGTCTGCCGTAGAGGACCAGTACAGAGACTGCGGAGTGATAACGGCAAGAACTTTGTGGGAGCTGACAGGGAGGCCAGACGATTTGGAGAAGTGTTCGAGACGGAGAGGATACAGAGTGAGTTGTCCAGCAGAAGCATTGAATGGGTTTTCAATTGCCCATCGAACCCGTCTGAGGGCGGAATATGGGAACGGATGGTGCAGTGCGTCAAGCGAGTGCTGCGCCATACCCTGAAGGAAGTCGCGCCGAGGGATCATGTATTGGAAAGTTTACTGATCGAGGCGGAGAATGTGGTCAACTCGCGTCCGCTCACCCATTTGCCGGTGGATGCGGACCAAGAGGCGCCGTTGACGCCAAACGACCTGCTCAAGGGAGCAGCTAATCTGCCGAATACGCCTGGATTGGATGCGGAGCTACCCAAGGAGGGTTCTACAAGAAAGCAGTGGAGGATTGCCCGCATGCTACGAGACCGTTTCTGGAGGAGGTGGGTCCTGGAGTACCTGCCTACGCTTGTGCGCCGCGAGAAGTGGTGCCGAAGAACGGAGCCCATCCGCCAGGGGGATATGGTCTTCGTCTGCGATCCGGCCTTGCCCAGACGAGAGTGGCGCAAGGGCATCGTGGAGGAGATATACAGCGGAGCTGATGGAGTCGTCAGACGCGCTACAGTGCGCGTGAACGACAATGGTCTATCTCGGACAATGTTGCGGCCCGTCTCAAAACTCGCGGTTTTGGATTTGAGTGAAGCGGTTCTTCACGGGGTCGGGGATGTCGACGGTCAAACATTGTGATCGATAGGTAGAATAAGTATTGTAAGAGAAATCTAGTATTTGTTAATTTATCCGAACTTGTATGGATTTCGTGGCCCTTGAAATGTGGCCTTACTAATCTCGGTAACATGGATGCCGCCACAAATTGTGCTTCTCATTGTCTTGTGAATTGTAGGAGGGCACACTGCGGTAAGCTTAAGTTAGTTTGAAATGTATAAGTCTGATGTGAATTATTAACAGAATAAAACGCGCGCCACCACGCAACCTACACGGCGCAAGCCGCCCCTGAAGTCACCCTCTCTTCGGACCTACGCGTGTGGGGTAGCCGTTAAAAAGGCAACTCCGTATGATGCAAGACACAATCTTTCTGGTCTTCTCGGATATATGACCGTATTGCCGCTATCACAGACCTGTTTACTCGCTCAGAGGCATTTGCCTACGGAGCATACACAGCGGTCAAGCTATGGGAAATTTTGTACTGATTCAGTAACTTCTGGAATGGCTCGAACTTAAACTGGGAGACATTATCCGACACAATCGTTTCAGGCACCCCAAAAGTGTGAAACAATTCTTGCTGCAAGTACTTAACAACCACATCAGCAGTCATTTTCTTCACGGCTTTCAAAAAGACAAACTTTGAATAGTGGTCTAAAACTATAAAAATCCCCACATTCCCAGACCGCGATCGAGGATATGGGCCGAGGAAATCAATGTAGAGTCGCTGGAAAGATCTCTGCGATTCGGGAGCGATTTCTATTGCTGGCCTTTGTACTCGATTTGGTGCTATTGTCTTTCTGCAGATGTCACAACTACCTATATATTCTTTAACATCTGTCACCAATCCTGGCCAGAAATAATATCTGCGAATCCGTTCTAAAGTCTTGTGCACTCCTCCATGAGACGCTAGCGGGTCATCATGAGCCTTTTTTAACACATCAGGTACCAATTCGCTTGGAATCCTCAACTTCCACGCAAAGGTATCGTGCAACAAATCTCCCGTCGCATGATCAGTTCTGCGATACAAAAGTCCATCATCAACCCTTAAATCTGGAAATTTCTCACTGTTTGCAATAATCTTTTCCTGCAATTCTAAATATTCACCAGACTTAAAAGCCGAAGACTGCAAGTTTATCAACAACCCATGGCTAGCATCAATTGCTGCCACTTCCTCTTCATTCACCCGGGAACAACATTAAGCCTACCACTTCGATGCTCAATTTTGAAGTTAAACCCTTGTAGCTTCAATGCCCAACGCGCTAGACGACTATGCAAATCAGTCTGGCACATAAGCCATTTCAGAGACGCATGATCAGTGATAACGGTAAAGTCATGACCTTCAATGTACGCCCGAAACCTTTTGATGCAAATTATTGCCCCCAAACATTCTTGTTCGGTCACGGAGTAATTTTTTTGGGCCTTATTCAACTTTTTAGAAACGAATGCGATAGGATATTCATCACCTTCGTCTGTTTTCTGAACAAGGACACCACCGACACCAGATTTACTTGCATCACACTGTACAAAGAAAGGTTTCGAAAAATCAGGGCTTCGAAGCACGGGCGCCGAGCAAAGCATATCTTTTAACGCTTCGAAAGATTCTTTGCCTTCAGGAGTCATTTCAAATTTTTTCTTTGGCTTTAGTACATCTGTAAGTGGAGCTGCTACCGAAGCAAAATTTTTAATAAATTTTCTGTACCAACCCACCATGCCGAGAAAACTCCGAAGTCCTTTTAACGACTTTGGCAAAGGAAAATCCTTCATAGCCGAAATCTTTTCCGGGTCTGTGCGAATAACACCTTCTCCAACAATGTGGCCCAAATCCTTAAGGGATTTCATGCAAAATTTGCTTTTCCCAACATTAAGCGTCAAAACTTAAAACCCTCATGTGGGCTTCAAAAGTATCAGATACCACCAACAGATCATCCAGATACACGAATACCTCATTTCTCAACGCTCCTGGAATTACTTTATCCATGAGACGGGTCATTGTTTGAGACGCATTAGTCAAACCGAAGGGCATTACTTTGTACTGGTAGAGTGGCTTCCCAGGAATAGTAAAAGCAGTCTTTTCGCGAGAACTTGGCTCCAAAGGAATCTGCCAATAAGCATCTTTTAAATCTAAACTTGAAATAAATACTGCTTTGGGAAGTCTACCTAATATACCGTCAATCTGCGGAAGTGGATATGCATCTTTCATAGTGGCTACGTTGACTTTTCTGCTATCGAGACATAGTCTCACTTTTCCAGGCTTCTGCACTATCACCACAGGAGACGACCAAGGACTATCCGATTCCTCGATGACTCCGAGTTTAAGCATTCGGTCTATCTCAGCATACAACAATTTCTCAATGGCTGGAGACACCGGGAAATGCCGCTGTTTTACTGGCTTAACATCTCCTGTGTCTATTGAATGTTGAGATTAGCGTTGTTTTTCCTAACCCTGATACAGCAAATGAAGGAAACTTAGCAATTACTTTTTCCAAAACCGAATTCTGCTCGTCCGATAGCTCGTGTGAATCGGACGCGATTTCGCTAATTTGCATTGCAGACGGTAACAGACCAAACCTGGACCAAAAGTCAATCCCTAAATAGAGGTCTTGGCTCAACGATGGTATTATGTTGAGATCCAAATCCTTGACAACACCCTTGTATTGGACTGGAGTACGAAAACGCCCAACGACTTCTTGTCTTTTGCCATCAGCTGTGCAAGCTGCTGTAGCGACTGGTTTGAATGGATGTCTGCTTTGAATTATTTGTTTTGCCAAATTCCCTCCTATCACACTGATTGCTGCCCCTGTATCCAAAAGTCCTATGACTATCCTATCTAAAAGTCGAACCTCAGCATAGGGTCGCTTATCATTTCCTTTAAACCGAATTGTATTTACTGTTTTTACCGATTTCCAATAAGATCGCATGCGTTTTGTATGCCTTGATATGGATCTGCATGGAACCTTAGAAATATTATTGAGAAGCTGCTGCTTACTGTGTGCCCTGCTTTACGTTTTTTTGGCAACGAGCACAGTAAGTTTTCAGAATATTTTTAGCCCCACAACCCCAACAGAAAATAGAACAAAACAGAACAACCTTCTGATACCCTTGATTTTTCCTAACATCGTCTAGGAAACTCTCACGACGACGGCAAACTTCCCTCAAATGATCCACAGAATGTATGGCTACTTTTAGCAACTCGTGCCTTTTTACTGGTCTCAAATTTCTGTTCAGAATATCGACCACTGTGAACTCCTCTAAAGGCACCGCCAATCCGTCCGTCATCTGCATAATTGCGTCGTGAAAGCTGTCGAAAGTCTCCTTTTCTTTTTGCTTGCGATCACGAATAGCTTCCCTAATGTCAACATCAGTACGGGTGTCTCTAAATTGCTTCCTAAGAGCCTGACAAAGCAGATCCCATCTCAGCACTGGAGACGTTTTATGGAACCGCCAATAAAAATCTCTGGCCTCAAAAAGCATACTCGCGTTGCTGCATAGAATGGTAAAATTCCCTTCAAGTGTCTGACGAGTGAGAGCTTCCACCCTGTATATAAAATTGTCGACACTAAGACCATCTTGATTTCCGCTAAAACGAATCTTCCAACCATTCATGATATGCGCAACCTTTTCTTGCCTTTGTGCCAAATCAGAGACAAAACTTCGCTGTGACCCTGGTCCAGGACCGTGGCTGCCAACAAAACCTAGAGCAGTTTCTAAGTTTATCTCCGGAAGTCTACTGGGCGATGGTTGGCCACTGGGAGGAATACCGCGCTGAGATAGCTGATCACTGATCGGTTGCAATTGAGCTGCTATATTTGATCGGATTAACTGCCCATCTCCCTTGATAACTGGGCTAATAACTCGCGTTGCATCCCTCGAACAGCCTCTGATATGGCATTTGTTATGAATTCAGTTTGCCCTGCGTATGAATCCAACTGCTGACGAGCCGACTGATTTAAGCCAGCTGAAGTTCCTGGACTGTCGAGATTAACTTTTCCAAGCAGACAGTACTACAGGTGGGACAAGTTGGTTTCTTTTTAGAATAAATTGCTATGCAGGATTTGTGAAATTCGTGCAAGCATTTGGTTCTAAAAACTGTTGCAACTGTTAGTGCTTTTCCACACAGTACGCATTCTGGTGGTGTTGGAGTACTATCATTTGCCTCATCAGCCATTTTTCTATCTCAACAGGTAATTAAAAAAATAAAATAATTGATAATATACTTGACACACAAAAAAGATATCCTACTAATAGAAGACAATTCCAAAAAATATATAAAAAAATGAATTATAAACACAAAAAATAGTAAGAAATTAATCAATAATGTATTCAACACAAGAATTAAATCCTACTAAGAAACCGCAATTACAAAAAAATGAATTACGAATTGAAATATAAAGACAAAAAATAATAAATAAATTAATCAATCAGAAAACGCAATTACAAAGAAATAGTAGGAATTTAAATATACAAAAAATATATTAGGAATTGAAATATGAAGACAAAAAATAATTTAATTAATCAATAATATATTTGACACAACAAAATATCCGACTAAGAAAAGGCAATTATTAAATAAATATTAAACTATAATTTATTTTTTTTAAAAATCAATCACCAAATCAAATACAATAATTTTGCTACCTTCCTTTGACTCGAATTCTTATTACAAGAGTTCAACGACCTCAATCGCAAAACCAGCTGGTTCACTGCTTATCGCTCAGCATGAATATTACATGCATGTTAGTTAATTGTATTCGTAAGAAACGAACAAAGTCACGGAGAACAAAAATAATGCTCACCAAACAAAAAAAAAAAAAAACCAAATTTCAGACGTCGATCAAACAAGTGTAAAGAGAATTGGAAAAAAAACAAAAAAAATACATAACTGGGCATGCGTATGGGCTGCGCTTATCTCTAAACAAGCAACAACAACAACACAAAGCTAAATGCAAATCGTGGTCAGCGAGCGGTCCGCTCAGACTGCGTTCCAAACGATTTCGCCCATATCCCCTTATGCACTGATCTTATCAGCTAGTCTTATAACGTGGGCACTTAATTTATTTTCAAAGAATTTTTCTAAGTGCATCCAAAGCACTTGACTGTGAACTGATTTTTCACAACATATGACGGAATGAATACCCTGTGTTTGACATCAGACGTGGCTAGGCGAGCTGTTAATAATAACTGCAAGCCTATAAATCCTATGCGGCTGAATGTTAAAGTTAAGGTACTCAAATAAAAGAAAACTGAATGAAAAGTAAAAAAAATATTTTTGCATATCGTCAGTCGTGGCCGATTCCTAATTACGAGTAATTCTGGCAATCGTTTTCCAAGCGCCTGATTGTGCTTTTGCAAAAACAAAAATGAATGCGGACAAGTATGTACATATAAAATGCGTCGGAACGAAATTTCTATAACATTAAAGTGAATTTGTATTTAAAAAAAAAAAATGTGGATGGGTGTAGTAGTGTGTGGGAGGTAGACTGAAAAAAATTCAGCCACACGTATGGGCGCCAGAATATTTATAATAATCATACTAACAACTAATTATTTATAAATGTAACGGACATCTATAAACAAAAGATTCAGGCTGGGTGTTACGGACGGGTCAAAGCGCACGCAAAAATGTTAATCGGCTTTGGCTCGTCGGCTAATGGGGTGGATCTTTGCTTTAACCCGTCATTGCCTATTTGATTATTATCAGAACTCAGATTGCGTGCAAAGACAAACCAAACTAAGGCCGGGGAGAGAAAACACTACTACTACTCGGGCTATTGTCGGGCGTAAGGCCCCCTACCGCTTTTCCACCTCAGCTGTTAAAGAGGAGTCAATCAGCCCACCCTTCCATTGGCCGTTCCCAAACCATTTTCTTTTACCTAGAACGGCCACTTTGCGGTTGCGGCTTCACGGGGGTCTCATGTCCGCCGAGGACAAACACACAAATTTACCACATTATAAACATCTTTTAATAACTAACAAATTAAAAGCCTAAACAAATCAATATTGCTGAAAACCCTAATCGAGACTAACATGAAGTATAAAGAATAATATAAAAATAATATATAGGTATAAATATCATTAGAAAAACAAATGGCGATAATATATAATAAATAGCATAAATATAATAAATATAATAGGTAATTCTTATAAATAGTGATGGTGCAATAAATAGATTTCAAAAATATATATGTTAAAGACGGCATGCCAATTAGGGGTACATTTACTTTATATTTAAAAGAAGGACAAATATAAATGACTTTTCATGGTGTGGTTTTTCAACTTTTAATTACGTTACGTTACGTTGACATGTTACCGTCCCCACTTGCCTACTAAATCAAAACATGAGCGCAAACGCAAAGCGATTTACGATATTGGCGTTGAGTGGGTTTTTGCTGTTCAAAGCTACGGTATTGGCACCCAATTTCGCCATTGTCTTTGCCTTCTTATTCTTGGGCCATTATGTAATGCCGGTTATATTTATGGGAAAATTTAAATTTGGGAAACTACTCTCACCACATAATAAAATTTAGAAAAAAAGAACTTGAAATTGCCGCCCATCACCCAAAATTATATTCTTTTTATATTTTTTTAAACGCTTACCAATTTTTCCAGAGGCGTCCTCGAAGAAAGCGCTTTTTTCGAAGTCGGCTGAAAATGCTGCGAAAGGAGAAAAGGGTATTTTTTGGGGGACACATGGGGCTTTCACTCTTTCACTCTTTCATTTTCAAATTTCCTTTTTCAATTTTTTTCCAGGGGGTAAGTGGCCATACAATTTTTCCCTTTAAACTTTGATTTTTTTCTCTATGAAAGAGGGAACACAATGCCGGAGTTTTGGCAGCACACCGAGTCTCAAACACTTTAACCAATTCACAAAAATACACTTTAAAATAACATATGAAAAAATTTGCTAATTAATAATTTAAAAAAAAACTATTCTATTCTGACATCTTTTTTTTTTAATCACTCTTATTTCTTCGTTCTTTTTTTCTTTCTTCTTTCCGCCAAAGGGAATGTGAGGTTAAATGGCGTTTTCGGCTGGTTTTTCGCGATTGATTTTACTTCCCTTTCGCCCACATTTTAAAGGGGTTTTCTCTTCAAACTTCTTTTACACTTTTAACGGGGTCGGGGACTGGGTAAATTTAGACCCTCACGCAAGACGTTTAAGACTTTTAAGCCCTTTTCATCCCGCGATTCTCTCGTGGTTCCGCGGCGATCGTAAGTCTCGCAGCAACTGGCCGCCCTCTCCGAAATAGAATTTCAATGAGAACTTCTGCCTCAGCTGCTTGCAGTTTCAAGTGTTCCCGACGGTATTGAATATCGTAGATTCTGGTCTTTGATCGCCGAGCCTATAAATCACATAAAGTGCTACTGAACGGACCCGTTGATTTTCTTCCATTTATTTTGAACTCACCCTCAATAATAGGACTCGGCCGAAATTATTAAATTTGGTTGCCTTTTCCCTTTGAAAATCTTCCCTATATAGGCTCGCTCAGCTCAAGACTTTTGGCACTGTTGGCACACTGACTTTGACGATTCACTTCTTGATCGGTGGAAGGTTCAAATAGAAAAGAACGCTGATGCCGCTTGCCGCTGGCGGCAAACCCCTTAACAGCCAAAATGGCAAACGCTCTCAGCAGAAATCAACTGACATTTCGCCCTGTTGACCTATTACGCTTTCTCTTACCCCTAACCCCAGTTCGGCAACCACCCCACAGATGACGCCAGCTACGATCCGCTCCCACTTGACTACCAGCGCTACATAGGGGAGATTAAATCGTGTCCTGGCGCTTTATTCTTTTCTTGAGCCCATTTTTATCACTTCTCTTGATTGGAATGTGATAGGCAGGGAAGCCTCTGGAAGATGTTTGTTGAGAGCACAAAGGTATTTGTTGTTGGGAGTGGTTTGAAAACGTTTTCTAGATGTGCGGCAAATACATTTAACCTCTCTTCATTGCTTCAAGCCCATTCTCCTGTTTGTGTGTGTAATGGTGACTCACTTTCGATTGGTGGACATATACCTGATTTAGCTTTCCACAGTGGATATCGTTTGCTGTTTGGGGAGGTATGCTGCAAATAGGATAATTGAGATCGATTAAATTCATCCTCTAAGGCTGTGCGTAGAAGATAGTTTGCTGTTTTAAGCCGCTCCTTCGAGGCAGGTGATCTATGGGCTTGCCACTCCCTCCCTCCCGCCTTCGCTTATTACGTAGCAGTTCGTTAATATGCCCAGAAGCCCGACAGTTGCTATCAGAATTACAAGCCGGTATAATAGGGGTGGAGTGTTGTGCAGCTAGTGACATAACAGACAACTGAGCTGTCAATCTCTTCTTTTTGCTACATATTTGGGCAGCCATCAATATGGGTGCTTACGTACTTTTTGTATTTAAGCCAATCTGTTTTACGGGAGGTTAGGACATATATGCGTTCTGAAGGCTGTGGATGATCGTGGAGATGAAGTATTAAGTGTTCCACATGGACATGATCTCTAGCCACTCTTCTTGTGACGGCAAATTCAATCAAGTCAGGCTTATTATTAGGATCTGTTGGCCAATATGTATGTTATGTTATATATGTTTCTTGGAGTTATTATAGCGTTGTACAGCTGTCTTCCTTTGGGGTTGGTGAGTCGAGAGCAACAGTCGCTAAAAAACGGTCACCTAATAGGTCAAAGAACTGTACAAATTCATCTTCGGAAATGGAAAAGCGTGGAGGGTAGTATACAGCGGATAATTTTAAGAAACCGCTCTGGTATAGATGTGCATTGATGTAGCACAGGCTGTTGCAAATGATGGCAACTCATAGTGCCTGATTCGTTTCTTGATCAGTGCCTGATTCGTTTCTTGCCAGTACCTCCACGAGCCTTGCCATCAGGATGGTTTATTTTATAAAATGTATAGACATTATAGTTGAAAATAGTTTTTGTTTGTTAGGTGAGTCTCTGATATAAGCATGGCGTCAATGTCATACTGATCTAGGAACTGCGAGAGCTCGTATTTGTGCTGTGAAGTGTCGTTCGCATTCCAGAAACATATTTTTAAGGAAACCACCTAAGCACATTTCTGTTTGATTAATAGCTCCAAAAAGAGATTTTGAGAGCGCATAAGTTCCTGCAGCGTTTGCTGTATTGCTACCATTGTGTTGTTTATAGTTACCAGTATTGCTTCTACGCCAGTTTGCAGTAGTATGTTGGGCAGTAGTTTCTGGATTCTGGTTCAATATTGCTTGTCAGCTTAGCTGCTGAGGCATAAGTCCCGTTGTTATAACTTAATGCCTGTGCAATACAAACTCCCGGGGTCGTGGTCGATGGTATATATGGATAATTGTTTCGGGTTACAGAATTTCGAGCTGCAATTATTTATTGGCCTAGACGACTTTTCAACTCTTTATAGGTAGGACAACCTCTGTAATTTGCAGTGTGGTTTCCACCACAATTACTACAGAGTGGTTCTCCTTGAATGTGCCTCAATTGAATGTGCATCCCCGCAGGCAACGCAGACTGCGCGTAGAGTGCAGTAAGTTTTATGTTTCGAAGCATGATTACTACGGAGCCAACCTTTAGGCGTAAATTGTGCGGTGGTAAGCCAAGCACGTCCAAAGAGTTTAAAAATTCAACTGGATAGTTGGTGGCTTCATCTTCATTTGTGACGCAGTCAATAGATTTGAATGAATGCATTGTTCCAATGATCTTATTTTGAATTATGTAGTTTAAGTCCTCTACATCTTTATTCTTAGCCGCTAAAATTGCTCTCTCACTCAACCATTATTTTTGTTTGTAGTTATAAATAATTTCTGGAAATACGTTGTTGATGAGACAAAATTACAGAAATTTTTTGAAAAAATATTTATCCGCTCGATTCATCGACAGGTACTTTACCATTACCGATAGTCAGCAATTGCTCCGAGAAATCTTCAGCAGATGTAACTCTCATGTTTGTTGTCAGTTGCAGTTTCTTCACATGGCGCCATAGATTTGACGATTTGAGGCAAGCGTTTATTTTGTCGGCAGCCGTAGATCTTTGTATTACTAGCAGTATTTGGCGGAAATCGCCAGAAAGTAAAATCATTCCTCCTCCAAAACATCTCGAGTCATTGCGTAAATCTTTTAAAGTTCGGTCAAGTGCTTCTAATGCACGTTTATGCGCCATTATGCATTCGTCCCAGATGATGATTTTAGATACCGCTAAAACTTTGGCCATTGCTGAGTGTTTTGCAATATTACACGTTGGTTCTTAAATAGTCTAAAGATTTAACGGTAATTTGAATGCTGAATGAGCCGAACGGCATCCTGCTAACAATGTGGCTGCTATTCCAGAAGAGGCAACTGCAACCGCTATGTTAGATCTCGTCCGAACAGATGCTAAAACTAATGACATGAGGAATGTCTTTCCAGTTCCACCAGGGGCATCTAGGAAATATAAACATTTTCAAACATTAACCATTTTCATCATCGATTGCCTTCATTTAAGTATCATAAACTTCCTTTTTTTGGTAATTCAACAGGGGTACATTCGTTTGAACTACTAAGTCTAATTCCTGGTGATCATATTCACGTTCCCGTTCCAATTCTCGATTAAATGCGTCATTCCTTTCACGATATGATGCTGACATTCCTAACCTGATTAATAAATTACCGCACATGAGGTAACACATATCTTCGATCAAGACTAAAGCACGATTATGTATCTCCTCATTCATCTCAATATCGTGATTTCTGGAACTGACAGGAATTTGTTGTAAAATATCTTCTGACATATTATCCTTGTATTTGTGCCACAAGTTACATGGGTTTGATGGAAAACATGTCGAAATTATGATAGCGAATAATGGCTTCAGCGATATTACACCACGCACATTTACCAGCAACAACCGCAAATAGAAACATTCGTTATTCTTTAGATGAACTGTATACAGACCAAGAGCATCAGTAGAACGCACATCTGGGTACCCAGGAACCGCATCGCCTTGCTTCCGCCTTTGAAAATTTTTCGATGAAGCATTCCAAGTATAATAACGTGGCATCTCCGAGTAAAGCAAAGTTCGTGCAAACTGATCGCTTTGGCAGATTGCAAAAAAACTGGTCAATGTAGTTGACCATTTGAAGCAGTGAAATATACTCGTTGCATTCAACATATCTTAAGGCAGGAGTTCCCTGCAACAAAGTTTTGGCACTGTAAAAACTTCTTCAACGACATTACCAATCCCAATGAAGAGCTTGAGATTGCGCAGGAGAACGCAAAACCAATTCTCCGGTATTACTACTTCCCGAACATGTCAAAACTAGCTAGCGAAGTGGTCGCAAATTGCAAAGTCAGCAATAAAGCCAAGTATGATCGGCACCACAAAATGCAGGAGTTAGGAAGCACCCCAATTCCTTCACATGTAGGG
Organism: Drosophila carrolli; assembly: GCA_018152295.1. Lineage (NCBI taxonomy): Eukaryota > Metazoa > Arthropoda > Insecta > Diptera > Drosophilidae > Drosophila > Drosophila carrolli. The sequence goes on from JAECXJ010000332.1 coordinate 300,683, forward strand.
TGTTACACATCGACATTTTTTCTACTGACAAAAAAATCTTCCTAACTTGCATTAATAAGTTCTCAAAATTCGCCATCGTGCAGCCTTTATCTTCAAGGGCAATAATAGATGTACGGGCCATTATATTCCAATTGGTAAATTTCTACCAAAACATTAAAACTATCTATTGTGACAATGAGGCTTCCTTCAATTCCGAAACAATTACGTTCTTGGTGAGAAACCAATCCAGTGTAGTATGCGCATATATTGAATATCTACTGTAAACACACTGTAACACTTTGTTGCAATGCATTCATAAAGGCCCGGTCAAAAACACAAGTGGCCGAACACGAGTCGATCGGCGCGCTCACAGAAAGTGCAAGTGTCAGCATTCTGTTACACGCGCTGGCCGAACTCAAGTGCATGCATATACCCTCGCGCTCCAGCTTAAGAGAGCATAATTTAATACATATAATATATAGGTACATAGCCGTCTCTCTGCCGCCGCCTGCGAGCAGCGCAGCTACGAGACTTAGACTTAATTAGACTTAAAGAATATTGTAAAAGCACAGAGACATTTTGATCGTTGGAGCGGCACCTTTGCTGCTCCTACTAAATAAAAAACACAAATTGGAACCAAACAGAATAAACTTATTTCATGGCGACCGTGACTAGAGTCACAAGGAGCAGCGAATCGGGAAGATTAATAATACAATGAGGATACAAGGAGGATATACACAAAAAAACACGTCTGAGTGAGTAGAGTGTGCGTGATGGTACGTGGAGGTCAGAAGAATAAAATTAATAAAATAATAGCCCGCATAAAGTGGCTGCTATCTGCTCAATCAACACCGCCCGCGTGGACGACGGCGCAAAAACTTTATAATGAGCTTGAATTTTTAAAGGAAACCCTCCAAAATATAGTACCACAAGGCACAACTCACTCAGCAACCCAAATACAAATAATAAATGAAAAACTAATAACGAAACCAAATATTCCCAAGCCACTGCCGAAACGACCACAAGTCTGCCCGACCGACTGCCCCGGACCTCTCAACTCTGCGGCATGCAATTCCGCATGCATGAAGCCGAAGACCAGTGCGAAGACCAGCACCGGTACCGCCTGAGCCCATAGGCCCAAGACAGCAGCAGCAGATATCAAGCGTGGGAGGCACGACCGCCACCTGCGCCTTCGAAGGAGCGTCAGCGTAGCCAAACCGGCGACGACCAGTTGACGTAGAAGGAAGAAAGAGAAACCAACCAAGCTGGAAGCAAAAATTTTTTTTTACCCATGCACTGTGTTGCATAATTTTTTTGATTGCACTACGATGCATATTTTTTTCAATAATATAATATTTTGTAAAATTGAGCGGAACCTTTTCTGCCCGATTAGATGTGTAGCCCGTAAAGCTATGCAAAAAACTAGGTAGGAAGCTTGTTAATTTAAATGCGCAGTAATGCGATAAGTAAATTTTCAATTGATCATAATAATTTTAATAAAACACTTTATACACATAAAATAAAGTATATGCAAAACCCACCAAAATGACTTTGGCATAAAAACAGTGGATTCCACTGCCAATGTCATCAACAAGGTAGAATCTAGCAACATCAATCTATATTGAGTACATATACTCTTGATAATCATTTTTGTTATCATGTGCGTCACTCTCTTTTACAAAATTTACAAGCTGCATATTAATTGTATGAAAAAAAGGTATATGAGCCGGGGAAATGACCTGGATAAAATATAAGCAGCAAAATAAATAAATAAAAAAAATAAAATAAAATAAAATAAAAACAGCACAAACAACAGTGATTACACATAAATATATTTCACAAATGTTAACACCTAAAATATAAGAAAATGGAAAACAATAAAAATTAATAAATAAAAATAAAAAAATATATATTAAATAAAAATGGCTACACTAAAGGCAATTAGAGACACGTATGATAGGGACATTCACTTTAAAGAAAGAATTCTGCAATTAGTTTCAGCAACTTCAGTGAGCATTTATGGTTTAGAAAATTTATATATTGAAACATTTAATTTAGATACTTCTCCACTAATACATTGCACAAGCACCCAAAAGGGAATTGTATTATCCACTATTCCAGGCGTACAAGTTAGATCGGTAGTAGACGAGCACCCAATACTAGGTAGAGCAATAGTAATGACAGTTTTCAAGAAATAATTCATATCCATAATATAATGGAATGGAATTATAGACGAATGAATTATACAAGCTAATAAATAAAAAAAAAATAAATATAAAAATATTTCAATATATTCTTCTTACAAAGTATGGCTAAACTAAAGGCATGGAATGGAACAAATTGTACGGGGAATTATCAAACATTAAAACTAATTTTGACAGATCATACAAGTCACTAACCCAGAATAGACCTATCCAAAAGAACACGGTTAAGAAGCATGTTGAATTATTAGTAGAGTGCTTTAATGAAGCGCGAATGCTAATACATGATCACAGGGAAAGATTAAATCAAGATCATTGGTCACAGGTATCGAAACTTTTGATACGACTACGATCTAATTTAATATTTGTTAAACAAAAGTTCAGTTTAGAAATATCGGTACCAACCGTTTTAAACACTCCAATAGCAGTTGACACTGCACCTGACCCGGAATCAACAGAAACGAACGAATCGGAGTCAGAAGAGCTTCCCGAAGTAAACCTCAAAATAGAAGATGACGATTTGAATAATCTTTCTATTCCGGCTATATACACTGATCTGGACAATTGAACAGATTCAGATACTTCGAGTGTAATAGAAAACAAAATAAGTAACTCTTATCACAATGGCACAATCAAATATTGATTTTATTAATACAGCATCCAAGCTTATACCAGTTTTTTGATGGTAGGGCTGAAAATTTAACAAGCTTCATTGATGCTTTACAAATAATAGAATCAATAAAAGGCGAGCACGAAGAATTAGCTGTTTCCATAATTAAAACAAAGCTAAAAGGTGTCGCCAGAAATCTAATCGGTAATGAAACAACAATTTCTGAAGTGATTTCCAGACTAAGAGGCAACGTCAAAGGCGAAACTGTAGAAGTATTATCAGCGAAGCTGATGAACCTACAGAAGCGCAATAAAACTGCTAACCAATACACACAAGAAATTGAGCAGATGACGAAAGCCTTAGAAGGTGCATATATAACAGATGGTTTACCTTTAGAGCTAGCCAGAAGTTATTCCACGCAACATGCAGTCAAGGCAATGACTAAAAATTGCTCAATTGATAAGGTAAAACTTATCATGCAAGCTGGCACCTTTAGTACTATGAACGATGCCGTTTACAAATTTGTCAATAGTTGCACTGAAGCAAATGGACAGTCAAACACCGTCCTATATTTCAAGAACTATCCACAGCGCGGCTAAAATCGCGGACGTGGAAATTATAGAGGTAATTTTCGTGGTAATCACAATAACTACAACAACAATAACTACAACAACAATAACTATAACAACAGTGGAAACTATAGAGAAACTATAAGGTGGTGGTAACTCGAACCGAGGCCACAAAGGCAATAACCAAAGCAATGTCAGAATAACCCAAAATACTAACCAAAACACATCGGAAAACTCCCAAAGCCCTTTAAATACTCAACAATAAAAGAAGTCAGAGTTCACACCATTAATCTCAGCCAAAATATATTCGTTTCATTTTTCAATGTAGCTACTGGAAAATAACTTATCTTTTTAATAGACACAGGTGCAGACATTTCCATTTTAAAAGAAACTTCGGATAACTTCCAAAACATCCAAGATGATTACATCATAGACATAAGAGGCATAAGTAAAGAAATAACCAAATCCCAAGGTTTAGTTTCTATGGAGATACAGACAACTAAATACATAATTCCAATTCACATTTCCCTATTCCATGCGATGGAATATTAGGCATCGACTTTATTAAAAAATACAACTGTCAATTAGACTTCAAGCCATCTGAAGATTGGCTCATAATTAGACCTAATAATTTAAAATTTCCAATTAATGTACCAATAGCTCATAGTTCTGGCAATCATTCAATACTTCTGCCAGCAAGATCCCAAGTTATTCGGAAAATTGAACTTAATTCAAAAGAAGACAGTGTATTAATTCCAAATCAGGAAATTCAGCATGGTATTTACGTTGCAAATACCATAGCAACATCCAATAATGCCTTCATAAGATTAATAAACACAACAAATACCGACCAAGTAGTCAGTACAGATAACCTAACATATGAATCACTTTCGAACTACGATGTAGTCAACACAAATTCAGACAATAGAAAAAAATCCGTACTATCACAACATTCAAAAAACTTCCCTCCACAGTTCAAGTCACAGCTTTCTAGCTTATGCACCCAGTATAGCGATATATTCGGATTGGAAACCGAATCAGTAACCACAAATAATTTTTATAAACAGAAACTGAGATTAAAAGATGATGAACCAGTCTACATAAAGAACTTTCGAAGCCCACATAGTCAGGTGAACGAAATACAAAAGCAAGTAGGAAAATTAATCTCTGACGGGATTGTCGAACCGTCAGTATCCGAATATAATAGCCCATTGTTACTTGTTCCTAAAAAATCATACCCCGGGTCAAATGTAAAGAAATGGCGATTAGTAATTGACTACCGCCAAATTAATAAAAAATTACTATCTGATAAATTCCCATTACCTAGAATTGATGATATTTTAGATCAACTAGATCGAGCAAAATACTTTTCATGTCTTGACTTAATGTCAGGATTCCATCAAATTGAACTAGAAAAAGGTTCAAGAGATATAACGTCTTTTTCAACGAGCAACGGCTCATATCGCTTCACGCGATTACCCTTCGGTTTAAAAATAGCTCCTAATTCGTTTCAGAGGATGATGACTATTGCGTTCTCTGGTCTAGAACCTTCTCAAGCATTCCTTTATATGGATGACTTAATAGTAATTGGTTGTTCCGAAAAACATATGCTTAAGAACTTAACAGATGTTTTTGAGAAATGTAGGAAATACAACCTAAAGTTACATCCAGAAAAATGTTCATTTTTTATGCATGAAGTGACTTTTCTAGGTCATAAATGCACTGATAAAAGAATACTTCCAGATGACAAGAAATACGATGTCATTATGAACTACCCAGTTCCGCACGACGCGGACAGTGCTAGACGTTTCATAGCATTCTGTAACTATTATAGACGTTTTATAAAAAATTTCGTCGACTATTCACGGCACATAACAAGATTATGTAAAAAGAATGTTCAACCCCAGTTCTAAACTGACACGTATGAGGCTCGAACTAGAAGAATACGACTTTACAGTCGAATATTTAAAGGGAAAAGATAATTATGTAGCTGATGCGTTATCAAGGATAACCATCAAAGATCTACAAAATATAACTGGAAATATATTGAAAGTCACTACTAGATATCAAAGTAGACAAAAATTCCGCGCGGAAAATCAAGATCTCTAAATAAAGCTTCCAAGCCCAACGTATACGACGTCATAAACAATGATGAAGTACGTAAAGTAGTGACCTTGCAGATAAAAATACGTTATGTTTATTTAAACAAGGCAGAAAAATTACTGCAAGATATGATGTTAGCGATTTATATACTAATGGAGTTATTGACTTAGATCAATTTTTCCAAAGGCTTGAAATGCAAGCCGGTATACATAAAATCAGCCAACTCAAAGTGGCACCGTGGGAAAATATCTTTGAACATACTTCAATAGATAATTTCAAATTAATGGGCAATAAAATCTTGAAAACATTAAGAGTAGCGCTACTTAACCCGGTGACCCAAATAACAAATTTAAAAGAAAAAGAAGCAATTTTGTCTACATTTCATGATGATCCAATTCAAGGAGGTCATACTGGCATATCAAAAACTTTGGCCAAAGTAAAAAGACACTATTACTGGAAAAGTATGTCTAAAGATATAACTGAGTACGTAAGAAAATGTAAAAAATGCCAGAAAGCCAAAATAACTAAACACACAAAGACCCCTTTAACAATTTCAGACACACCAATAAATGCTTTCGACAGAGTGATAGTGGACACAATTGGTCCACTACCAAAATCAGAAAATGGCAATGAGTATACAGTCACTTAATATGTGATTTAAGTAAGTATTTAGTTGCCATACCTGTTCCGAATAAAAATGCTAATACTGTCGCTAAAGCAATATTTGAATCTTTTATCCTGAAGTACGGTCCAATGAAGACGTTCATTAGGGACATGGGAACAGAATATAAGAATTCAATTATAGACGATTTGTGCAAATATTTAAATATTGAAAATATTACATCCACAGCACACCACCACCAGACAGTTGGAACAATAGAAAGAAGTCATAGAACTTTCAATGAGTACATAAGATCTTACATATCGGTTGATAAAACTGATTGGGACGTATGGCTTCAATATTTTGTCTTTTGTTTCAACACGACCCCCTCTATGCCACATACTTATCGTCCATATGAGCTAGTATTCGGTAAAACAAGTAATTTACCGAAACATTTTAATAGCATAGACAGTGTAGAAGCACTATATAATATAGATGACTATGCTAAGGAGAGTAAGTATAGATTAGAAGTAGCCTATAAAAGAGCTAGAGTTATGTTAGAAGCAAATAAGAATAGAAATAAACTAATATACGATCATAAAGTAAGGGATATAGATATATCAGTAGGTGACCAAGTTTTATTAAAAAACGAGACAGGTCATAAGTTAGATCCTAAATATACAGGTCCGTATAAAGTAACGGAAATAGGAGAAAGAAATAACATTATAATAATGAATAATAAAAACAAAAAACAGAAAGTTCATAAGGATAGATTAAAAACGTTTATTTCATAATTGCATTTAGCATGGCCATGCATAGAAATACTTCTTTCTTAAATAAGAATACTATTATAAATTCCATTCTCTTTATATCAAAAAAAAAAAATTTTAAAAAAATTTTAAAAAAAAAAATTATTATTATTCCTTTAAGTAAAATATACCAATAAAATAACTTCATAATATATTACGTTATTTTTCAAAAGGAGGGAGATGTAGTATGCGCATATATTGAATATCTACTGTAAACACACTGTAACACTTTGTTGCAGTGCATTCATAAAGGCCCGGTCAAAAAACCCAAGTGGCCGAACACGAGTCGATCGGCGCGCTCACAGAAAGTGCAAGTGTCAGCATTCTGTTACACGCGCCGGCCGAACTCAAGTGCATGCATATACCCTCGCGCTCCAGCTTAAGAGAGCATAATTTAATACGTATAATATATAGGTACATAGCCGTCTCTCTGCCGCCGCCTGCGAGCAGCGCAGCTACGAGACTTAGACTTAATTAGACTTAAAGAATATTGTAAAAGCACAGAGACATTTTGATCGTTGGAGCGGCACCTTTGCTGCTCCTACTAAATAAAAAACACAAATTGGAACCAAACAGAATAAACTTATTTCACCAGCATCGATGTCGTTAATGCGCCACCGCTACACAGTACTTCCAACGACCAAGTGGAGAGATTCCACAGTACCCTGGCGGAAATAGCCAGATGCCTCAAAAGCGGTACAAAAAAATTGACGACACCGTGGAACTGATTTTGCGAGCTACTGTAGAATACAATAGATCGCTACATTCAGTCACGGAATGTATGCCTGTGCAAGTGACGAAATCAAGATTGCAATTAAAACCAAGATTGACAAGGCGCAACAGACCAACCTCGCCAGAGTTAACCCTTCAAGACAGTACAGAGTCTTTGAAGTTGGGGAAAAGGTTCACTTGCGCAACAACAAGAGACTAGGGAATAAGTTGACGCCGCTCTATTCAGAAGAGCGCGTAGAAGCAGATCTGGGAACATCTGTTCTCATTAGGGGGAGGGTGGTCCATAAGGACAATATCAGATAATCACCTCACAATCCGTATTCGCCCTTATATTAAAGAACTTCAATACTTCTGCAATTTCCACAGGCTTGCCGCTATATTCACCTTCCTGCTGTCCACCACGAGCGCGAGGATCACCGATTTCTCACACGCAAAGTACATCCCGGTACTGGACGGGAAGGTTCTAGTATGGAAACAATATGGCCTGGTTAGGCACTCGACTAATTTGTCCGAGTTCTCCAGCAAGATTTACTCTACGGTCAGAATGCTTGAGCTATTCCCACATTCGCACATGAGAAAGTTACTGGAAGTCGACATCAACAACGGCCAGAACATGCTGAATAAATTAACCATACACCAAGGATAGCCAGGAGCTTCGATTTCCTGGGTTCAGCACTTAAGGTTGTAGAGGGCACGCCCGACGCGGATGACCTCTATAGGATTAGAACAAACGAAGCATCGTTAATTGAGGCAAACAATAGACAGTTTGTAATTAACACAGAAACACAGAGACTCATTAATCTCCTCACAAACACAGTAAATAAAATTCTTAAGGAAAAAAAGGACGGGTTAGTTGACCCCGGTCACTTATTCTAAACACTTCTTACCAGAAATGGAATACACATTTCAGAACTACAAAATTGCGTGCTCACTATCACTCTTGGCAAGAACAATATTATAAACCCAATCATAATTACTTAAAAACTATCTTTGACGAACAGCGGAGGTCCCCAAAGTTAGTCTTATTCGTGTATCTAAAATTAAAATTTATCAATCTAATACGTTTATTCATGTTATAGTTCAGTATCCTAAAGCTAAGTCTATTTGTAAGAAAGTCCTGCTCTACCCTTACCACACCATGCTACAACTGGAAGACAACATCGTAGCGGAATGCGATGACGGCATCCTAGCAGTCTCCGATTGCGCGTCTACGAACCTGGCCACATTCTATAAAAGGGCGCTTCACGACACCTGCGCCCGCCAACTGCATGCAGGCGGTGCGGCTACCTGCCGTACGCGGCCTAGCAATCAGGAACCCCAACAATCGTGAACGATGGAGTAATAGTCGTCAACGAAGAACGGACAAGGATTACTGTTGATGACGTGCCCACAACAACTATAAAAGGGACCCACCTTATCACCTTCGAGAGGAAGACAATTTTAAATGACAGTCCGGGGACTGCGGCTTCCCCTCTACTTAACATTACGGGACACAACCACATTCTGAGTCTTCCACTAGTACAGCGGATGAATGAGCATAACCTGCGGCTTATGCAGGAGCTTAGAGATGACATGTCGCCCGGTGGATCCCCGAGGATTTGGTTCGTAATAAGAGTCGCAGTCAGCTTCAACACTGCAGTCGAAAACGAGCAGCATTCAAGTTGCAAAAGACCATCGACAAATTGGTCATCACCAAGGATGGCGACAGACTTAAGGGGGAAGTAGTGAACAACCAGCTCCCAGCTTAGGCTAAGCCAGGCACTTCTTATATTTTATTCATTCCATTTTATATCCTTTGATTAACATAAATCTCATTCTTATATTTTATTCATCTTTATCTATATACCTATATATCTATATATATATGTATATAAAAGAAAGTTGTGTTGGTTACGTGTTAGTTACTTCACTTTTAGCTCAAGAACGGCTGAACCGATTTAGCTGAAAATTGGCAGGGAGGTAGTTTAGAGCCAGGAGCAGGACATAGGACACTTTTTAACCCGTTCGACAGACGTCAGTCACTATAAAACGTCATATAACAAAAAAGAATCAGACCTGGAATGACAAAATAACAAAGCCAGCTATGTAATGACGTATGGATGACAATTTGATATTTGTAAGAAATCAATAATAAAACTATTATTTCTATCGTATAAACAGTGAAGTGAAGTTTAATTAATAATGCCGCGACCAAGACGATCGAATCTTTCCCGACAAAGCCGTGATGCAAGAAGAATACGAAATACTGTAAATGAAAGGACTGAAAAAGAACAAGAAATTGCGATAGTATGGCTCGACTTCGTGCTTCTCAATCACGAGAGCAAAGTGAAGCAGCCCGTGAAACAGCTCGGTTGGCAATGCAGAATCGTCGAGCGAACAACAGAGGTCAACAAATAGATAATTTGCGACGCAGAACAAAATATTTATCAAGTGCTGATTTGAATCGAGCAGCTTTTCAATACGATTGCAGCAATGATTACAGCTTGCATCCTAGCGTTTGCATTGGGCAAATGGTCGTAGTTTGCGACTATTGTGGTGCATTAAAGTTTTCTGGAGAAACGCCTGGATTATGCTGTCTTAATGGTAAAGTGAAATTGCCATTGTTGACTCCGCCACCTGAGCAATTGTATTCATTGCTTTGTGGCGAAACACAAGAATCACGCCACTTTCTTGGAAATACTCAAAAATACGATGGTTGTTTCCAGATGACGTCATTTGGGGCAGATATTATAGAAGAACGGGGATTTAATCCGACATTCAAGGTATTTATTTTTGTACTTTATAACCCAGTTAAGACTGTCTGGTTTTGGATCATTACTACCTTTCGAAGATACACCGAATAAAATATATCTCATGGGCAACATGGAGGAACAACGTGATCGATGCCTAGAGATCAATGCAGGAATGAAGCAAGCAATTCTTCAAGACTTGCAGTGTCTACTTCATGAACATCATGCGTTGGTCAGGTTGTTTAAGAGTGCTTTAGAGCGCATGCCAAATGATGACTATAAAGTTGTCATCAAAGCAGATAAACGACCATCTGGAACACACGAAAGGACATTTAATGCTCTAACAGTAGACGAAGTGCCAACCTGATTGTTGGTGAACAATTGTAAAAACGCGATATTGTGCTTACACGTCGCAATACTGGGCAACTGCAACAAATATCTGAAACTCATCGATCATATGACACATTGCAATACCCTCTGATGTTTTGGCAAGGAGAAGATGGATATTATTTTAATATTAAAATGAAAAATCCATTGAATGGTGAAGAAACTACAAATAAAGTTAGCTCAATGAATTATTACGCATATCGTTTGATGATTCGTCAAAACGCTGATAACTATTTGCTGCGGTTTCGTCCATTGTTTCAGCAGTATTGCGTTGACATGTATGTAAAAATAAAAACGGAACGTTTAACATTCATTAGGTTGAACCAAGCCAAACTGCGTTCTGAGGAGTACATCCATTTACGTGTGCAGTTAGTACTGAAAAAATGCAGCTAATATTGGTCGATTAACTATTCTGCCGGCGACATACATTGGTAGTCCACGTCATATGCATGAATATGCACAAGATGCAATGACATATGTTCGTCATTACGGTCGGCCCGATCTCTTTATTACTTTTACCTGTAATCCAAAATGGATAGAAATTACTCAATTGCTGCTTCCCGGACAAACATCAAGTGATAGACACGACATCACAGCACGTATATTCAGGCAAAAAATTCGGTCCCTGATTAACTTTATTGTTACACAACGCGTCTTTGGAGATACTCGATGCTGGATGTATTCAATCGAATGGCAAAAGCGAGGCCTGCCGCACGCACACATTCTTATTTGGTTAGTGGAAAAAATTCAGCCTGACCAAATAAATGATATCATATGTGCTGATATTCCTGATTATGAAGTCGATCCAGACATACATGATGTTGTTACTACTAATATGATTCATGGACCGTGTGGTGCCATCAATCCCCAATCACCTTGCATGATCGATGGAAAGTGCTCTAAACGATATCCACGGAAATTAACGGCGGAGACTGTCACTGGCAATGATGGTTATCCGCTGGTAAATGTGCATGGGCCAACGTCATTTGAGTCACTACGGACTGTTAATGGTGTAATATTCCCAACATATCGTGCTGCATATGAAGAATTGAAGTTATTAGAAAACGATAGTCATTGGGATACAACAATCGCTGAAGCCATTATCTCTGCATCTCGCTATCATAATTTCGACATGTTTTCCATCAAACCCATATAACCTGTGGCACAAATACAAGGATAATATGTCAGAAGATATTTTACATCAAATTCGTGTCAGTTCCAGAAATCACGATATTGAGATGAATGAGGAGATACATAATCGTGCATTAGTCTTGATCGAAGATATGTGTTTACGCCGCTTTCCCCTCTCTTAAATTTCCCGCTCTTCCCTCGTGGCGAATGCCTACTCGCCCGCACTGGACGCTCGCGATTCCAGGCTCTCCCACTCTCCCGCACTGGACGCTTGCGATTCCAGGCTCTCCCGCCTTCCCGCTCCCGGAATCTCTCCGCTGCGCTTTGAAGCGCAGCGCTCAACTAGGCTTAAGTTAGTTCTCATTGTCAACCGCATGAAATACATCGTCCGGCCGGTCCGCGCTATTCCCGAAAGTTCTACGAGTTTTTTTTAACGAGTTTTAACTTCAGGCGGAGCCGAAGTTGAAATACCCTTGCAGAATATTCTGCAAATTATATTCTCCAAAATTATTCATATAATGCATTCTTAATACTCATAAAAAATCCCAACTTCCTAACTTTAAAAACACCAAAGTTATGGCATTTCCAATCGTTCAGTTATATGGCAGCTATAAAATATAGTCGGCCGATCCTTATGAAATTTGATATGTCGGATTGATTGGTCAAAAATAAAACCCATAGAAAATCCCAACTTCCTAACTTTACAAACACCAAAGTTATGGCATTTCCGATCAATCAGTTATATGGCAGCTATAAGATAAAGTCGGCCGATCCTTATGAAATTTTGTAGGTCGGATTAATTGGCCAAATATAAAACCCATAGAAAGTCCAAATTTCCTAACTTAACAAACAGCAGAGTTATGGCATTTCCGATCAATCAGTTATATGGCAGCTATAGGATATAGTCGGCCGATCCCGGCCGTTCCGACTTATATACTGCGTGCAAAGGAAAGAAGGGTGTGTGCAAAGTTTCAATTCGATATCTTTAAAACTGAGAGACTTGTTCGCGCAGAAACAGACAGACGGACAGACAGACGGACGGACAGACGGACAGACAGACGGACAGACAGACGGACAGACGGACATGGCTATATCAACTCAGGAGGTGATCCTGATCAAGAATATATATACTTTATAGGGTCGGAGATGTCTCCTTCACTGCGTTGCACACTTTTGACCAAAATTATAATACCCTCTGCAAGGGTATAAAAATGTTCCGCCATATTGATTACATATACATATTACATCCATATTACATATATTCCATACATACATTTATACATATTTTTCTACATAACTACACCCCAATTCCGAAAGTTCAAGTATTTCCGTCGGCCATCCAATAAATATATGTCGGAGAGCAAATACATGTTCTTCGTAGGTCAGTGTGTGTTCGCTGCGTAGGTGCATTTCCTAGAACGTCATTTAAAGTAGGCGACGCCTTGGCGAGACATATTTTGGAACTTTGGATTGTAAATGCGCAGTTAACGGGAAAGAAGCATAGTAGCGGAAATTGAGTGTCTGCTACTGAGTGAGGTCTGATCGTATGTCGCGAACTGAGTGAGAACAGAGGCAGGAGCAAAGAAGGAATTGGTAAAATTGAGCTCTACGTTCTCGGAGGTCAGTTCGATTTGCGGCATGGAGACGAGCAGAACTTGCAGAAATTAAATAAAAATAAATCCGTCACCAAACGAGACCTCGATATCAGAAGTGGGATCGGCTAAGCCTAGAGTTAAAAAATTCAAATCAGATCCTCGCAGTTCTTGAAGCATAGAACCGGAATCTAATGGACATTATTAAATCCATGCAGAATCCAAGGCCGGTAGCAGATACAAAGCCTGTACATGTTGCTTTGCCGAAATTTAATCCTGACTGTGCGGGAGCAGGCATACTGGAGTGAAAGATCGCTCCAATATACGATGTTTTAAGTGCATCGAACTGGGAAATTACGCTAGTTCATGTCCTAAAATCCGGACCAGCGGATCTTCTTCGAGAAGCGTGTGGACATTTGCATTGTTTCCCCGCTCAAGGGAATAATAAAAGTATCCGTTGAGTCAATTCCAATTTGCCTTGACTCAGGAGCTGAATGTTCGTTGGTCAAGGAAAGTGTTGCAGACCAGTTTAAAGGAAAGCGACTTAACAATATTGTGAAACTAAATGTCATCTGCAATGACTCTATAGTACAATGCAAATCCTTTCTATTATTGTGATACTCAATACATCCTTTCTAATATTGTGAAGTATTGAACAGCATTGCGTAGAAGCTTTATTGCACGTTGTAAGAGACAAATACCTAAATTAAGACGTTTTGATTGTGGCCGAAACTAAGGACGAAGCTTTAGATCGTGCTTTAGATTGTGCTAGAAACCTTAAGCAAGGCTGAATTTTCATTCAATGTAACTAAGTGTTCCTTTCTTAAAACTAGGATAGAATATCCGGGGTTTTGAAGTGAGCAAAGGACAGATTCGCCCTAATCCACGCAAAATTCAAGCGCTGACAGAATTGCCACCGCCAAAAACGGTTACGCAATTAAGACAATTTATAGGGCTAGCATCTTACTTTCGGCAGTTTGTGCCAAAATTTTCTGAGACTTTAAAAACACTGTATTCGCTAACTTCAAAGAAAAATTAATGTTGTTGAATATTTCAGTAAATGCACGTCACCTGCTGAATCAAAATACCACTCATATGAGCTTGAGACTTTGGCAGTCGTCAACGCCATTAAACATTTTCGTCATTATTTACAGGGGCGTAAATTTGTTGTATTTACAGATTGCAATTTGCTAAAAGCTAGTCGAACAAAATCGGACCTTTCACCAAGGGTGCATCGATGGTGGGCATTTCTACAGTCGTTTGATTTTGACATTCAGTACACGAAAGGTGAAAGATTGGCACACGTAGATTTTTTATCAAGGAATCCGATGATTAAAGAATGCAAAAGCATAGAGAAAATTGTTGAAAAGCGAAAATTTAAATAAAACTTATGAATTGAGAAAAGGCGTTTTATATCGAAAAATACAAAGGAACGGCAAAAACAAGTGTTTACCTGTAATACCTAGGGCATTTAGATGGGCAGTGATTAATCACGTCCACGAATCTATTATGTATTTAGGTTGGGAAAAAACCTTGGATAAGGTATATGGGTTTTATTGGTTTGAAAATATGTCTAAGTACGTTCGAAGGTTTGTCGAAAACTGCATTACCTGTAAACTAGCCAAGCCACCGGTTGGGAAAATTCAGGTGGAATTACATCCGATTAACAAGGTCGAAATTCCGTGGCACACAGTGCACATTGATATTACTGGAAAGTTGAGTGGAAAGAACGACCTTAAGGAGTATGTAATTGTTTTGGTGGATGCGTTCACAAAATTTGTTTATTTTCATCATACCCTAAACATTGACACAGAAAGTTCCATTAAAGCCGTTAAAGCCGTCGTGTGTTTGTTTGGTGTGCCTACTCGAATTATAGCGGATCAGGGCCGTAACTTTGCCAGCTCAGGATTTCGTGATTTATGTTCTTCCCAAAAAATTGAGCTTCACTTAATTGCAACGGGCGCGAGTAGGGCAAATGGCCAGGTTGAACGTATTATGAGCACACTTAAAAGTATGTTGACCGCTGTCGAAACAAGTCTGAGATCGTGGCAAGATGCATTGGCTGAAGTACAGTTGGCAATGAATTCCACAGCTAATCGAGTCACCAAGTTCAGTCCATTAGAAATGCTTATCGGTAGGGAAGCTAGACCTTTCGGCCTATTGCCAATAGGTGAAGAAGAGGATAATTTAATTAATAGAGAATCCGTAAGAAAACAAGCTAAGGAGAATATGGAAGTTAATGCTCATTACGACAAACGAAGATTTGATAAGAACAAAGCAAAAATAATTAAATTTAAAGTTGGAGACCATGTATTGTTGAAAATCGAAGAGCGACACCAGACAAAACTTGACCCAAAATTTAAAGGTCCCTTTGAAATCATTGAGTTACTAGATGGAGATAGATATATTTTAAAATCATTAACAAGTAAGAGAACATATAAGTATGCGAATGAATTTTTGAGAGATGAAGAATTCGACGACTCAAAAGGAGCTGAGTCTGATTCCCAAGTGGGGAATGAAGATATGGATGGCACTGAAGGTGCTTTGGAATCCCAAGAGGGGATTTAATGACCGCACCATAACAGATGGACATGTTATGGCGGGGGTCAGTGGTGACCGCACCATAGCAGACGGACTTGCTATGGCGGGGGTCAGTGGTGACCGCACCATAGCAGAAGGACTTGCTATGGCGGGGGTCGGTAATTTGGTGTTAATGAAAATGCACAAGTTGATAAAGTTCATAAGTTAGTATGAATTGTTAAGTATGGTTAAGAAATAAAAGTAATGTAAAGAATGTTATCAAGAAACTTATTCGTTTATGTTGGTCTAAATGCCTCAAATTATGTGAAGAAATTTTAATGAAAAGAATAAAAATGAATTACAACTGATATGTGAAAATTGTGTGATTTAAAGGTAGCACACGAGGACGTGCATTAGGTGCATTTCCTAGAACGTCATTTAAAGTAGGCGACGCATTGGCGAGACATATTTTGGAACTTTGGATTGTAAATGCGCAGTTAACGGGAAAGAAGCATAGTATCGGAAATTGAGTGTCTGCTACTGAGTGAGGTCTGATCGTATGTCGCGAACTGAGGAGCAAGGAAGGAATTGGTAAAATTGAGCTCTGCGTTCTCGGAGGTCAGTTCGATTTGCGGCATAGAGACGAGCAGAACTTGCTGGGCTTTGGAAATTAAATAAAAATAAATCCGTCACCAAACGAGCCCCCGATATATATATTAAATAAATTCCCAAAGCCGACGTGAAATAACTTTTGTGTCTCAGTGTGTTTTTCTTATTTACATATTTTGAGCACTATCCATCCATACATCCACACATACACGCGAATTGCAGTACCGCAAAAATCTCGAAATTCCCGCGCATTCCAACGTCACCAATACACAGCCCGCAAAAGTTCAGACAGTTGTTTTTCAATCATCCCATAAATATATTCCAACAAAATTAATAAACACCAAGTTCAACTCCAATAAAATTAAACAAATACTGAGAATTACTGCCAGTTCCAAAAAAAAAAAAAAAAAATATAAAATACTGTCGCCATCGCGAAACTAGTGATATCAATTTATTAATTTATTGACTTATTAATTTGTTTCTTCGGTTTCACATTTTTTTACAAAACGCCCATTCCAGTGTTTTTTTTCTTTTTATTGAGCTTGGTAAAACTACATATATATCGATACTCGATTTTTTTCTTTTGGGGATAAAAAAGAAAAATTGGGAAAAAATACCACCACTGCAAGGTATTTTTTTGTTTGTCTCCGAATATTTTTTAAAATAAAGTAAAACAAAACTAATAATCTCCATACACTGCCCGGGACATCCAATCCCATCCTAATTCGGCCAACCATCCCCTATAAAATACTAAAGCCTAGTATCCAGATCGACGAAAACCGTACGCCAGTCATGAGAGAGAGCGAGAGGCAAACAGCTGGCGTTCACTTTTCGTCGGGCCTTTTTTTCACGTCGGTCCCCTGATCGACGAAAAAAATACCAGAAAATTCCATAGCGTTGCCAGTCTGCGGAAATGAACTTTGGGTGAACCCTAGCGAAAAGATTAAAAAATTTAATCTTTTGGCGTGCGCTTCACACTGAACATTATAAGAAATGGAGGGCAAAACTCAAAAAACTCATAAAAGTCGATTGCAGGTGTTTACATGTGAGGACAAAATAACATTAATACTATCTGGGGTGCCTCTTGTCAGAGCAAAATGTTTTTTAAGTCCAGAATGTACGAAAAAAACACAATACAAGTGCAGCTATGAACTTTAAATTAGCAAATAATTATCAGTAAATTAAAAAAACAACTGTTAAATTTATATTGTATTGTTTTTTAATTTCTTTGTACAGCGGCAGACTTGTCTTGCCAAAGTATTTGATAATATCTTTTAAAGGCTCTTTCCCGCAAATACGATATTTGAATTTTAACTGCTTGTCAACAAACCCAACTGATTGACAGTACGACCGTAGCACGCTTAAATCTAATGAACTCTCAAAATGTTGGTAACACTGCAAAGATTAAAGTTTTTACGCTAGCGTAATCGTTTGTCGATCTCGATACTAGGCTTAAACGGCAAATACCTCATCAAGTACAGTATTTTTCAGTATTTAACTTTGTAGTATTTGTTAGTATTTTTTCCATTCTTGTTCCACCAATGGGTCCGCATCAAAAAAGACTACGATGCATGTACCGCGTGCCTTGTAGCAGCCGGAGAAGGTGCAGCTGACAGCTTGCCAGTCCTCAAGGCTAAGTACGGTTATTGCTACAGCGGGTACGAAAGGTGCGGCGCCCAGATAGCAGATATATAGATAGCGCAAACTCCGCAACTTCCGCAACCTTCCCCAACGCCAGCTGATCCTTCTCAGACATACATTCCATCAGGCAGCCGGCTTCCGCCGTGCGATACCGAGGTTTTTACCGGCGATTATCTTCGTTGGCCAACCTTTAGGGATCTATTCACGGCAATTTATATCAACAATCCCAGACTCACTCCTGTCGAAAAATTATTCCACCTTAATGCTAAAACGAGTGGCGACGCTCACAATATAGTTTCAAATTCACCCCTTACTAATGATGGCTTTCGATCAGCGTGGGATAACCTCACTGAGCGTTTCGAAAACAAGCGATTGTTAGTAAACAGTCAATTAAAGATACTCTTCAATGTACCGTCCGTCACACAGGAGTCTGGGTCAGCTTTGAAAGAACTTCAAAGTACCATCGAGGGTTGCCTTACTGCATTAGAAATGTCCGGTATTCAGGTCGAAACTTGGGATTGCCTCTTGGTGTATATGTGCTCGTCCAAACTCCCAAAGCTTACGCTTTTCCTATGGGAGCAGTCCCTTCATAACAAAGCCGAGATCCCTACGTGGCACGAGCTGAACGTTTTCCTAACGGAGCGTCACAGGACACTAGAAGCCATAGATGATGTTCGACCATCAGGTTCTAGTCAGACTCAGCCCAGGGCATCCACTTCCAACTCGGGGTCTCGAAGAATAAATTTATATGAGACAAGGGTAGCACCTAAGCAACCTAGAGGGTGCGATCTCTGTAATAGAGAGAACCATCCTGTACGCACATGCGCCAAATTTCTCCAGATGACGGTCGCCCAACGCATCGCATATATAAAAAGAAAACAGCTGTGTTTAAACTGCTTTGCGCGGACACATCAGTTGCGCGACTGCGAAAGCGCACATAACTGCTTCACGTGCCGCGGCCACCATCACATCCTCCTACACCGAGGCAGCCCATCCCCAGCGCGCGCAAATCCAACGCCAACGCCCAGATCCAGACCAAATACTCTCGGTCCCTCGGCTGTCAGTGGCACGCAGTCAACGCTTCAGAATTATTTTGCGGCAGGCTCTAGGTCAGTCCTCCTAGGCACCGCTATATTTAATATATGCCATCGAGGTTCCAATTTCCAAGCGCGAGCCTTAATAGACTCGGGATCTGAGGCGACCTTCATCACTGAGCGCCTTTTTAACCTGATTAAACTGCCGTTCCAGGTGATCCAAGCACAGGTCTCAGGACTTAATCAAACGTTCTCCGCTGAGACGAAAAAGATCTGTCAATTCACGATCCATTCTCCGACCCGGCCTAGTTTGCAGTGAAACACCACTGCCTACGTGCAGTGCCACAAATAGCCGGAAATCTTCCTTCATGTCCGCTTCCGCAACATTTCCTGCGAGATCTTCCCGAACTTCCGCCAGCGGATCCAAAGTTTTATGAGAGCGCACAAATAGATCTTCTAATCGGGGCCGATATATTTCCATCCATTCTACTAAGCGGTAAAGAGCGAACATCTGTGGCTCGCTTCTCGGTCAAGAGACCATTTTCGGCTGGATTCTAACAGGAGCAGTACCCGCTCCGAGGCAAGATCAAATATCATCCTTTTCCACGCAAGTTGCACACACGTATGAAGCGTCCCTCGATAAACTCCTCACCAAATTCTGGGAGGGCGAGGATCTGACAGTAAAGGTGGCAAAAGAAACCGACCACCACAAAAGATGAGACCGGCAGGTATGTCGTGAGTCTTCCTTTTCGAGATGCTGAGAACATTAAATGCTCCCTAGGATATTCCAGATCCCAGGCGCTGGCTCAATTCTTAAGAAACGAGCAGCGAGCAGCTAAAAAGGGACAGTACGCTAAAATCCAAGTACGACTCAGTTATTCAAGAATATCTCGACCTCAATTACATGAGAGAAGTCCTTCCTACCCACGATTCAGCGTGTTACTACCTGCCACAGCACGCAGTGTTAAATCCGATGATTACGACCACCAAACTTCGAGTGGTATTCAACGCCTCCAGCCCTTCAGACAATGGGGTCAGCTTAAATGATATCCTTCATGCTGGCCCGGTCCTACAGTCCGATCTAACCATCCAGATCCTGAAGTGGCGATATTTCCGATTTGGGTATAGTGCTGATATCGAGAAAATGTACCGGCAGATCTGGGTAGATCCGAAGCAGACAGCGTTCCAACGTATCTTATTCCGCGATAGAGAAGGATACATTCGATATTTTGAGCTAAAAACTGTTACATTTGGGGTCAATTGTGCACCGTTCCTGGCAATTCGGGTACTGCAACAGCTGGCGACCGACGTGCAACTAACCCATCCGAGGGCGAGTAAATTTATTCGTGGTTGCATGTATGTCGATGATGTCCTTTCGGGAGCTAACTCTGCAGAAGAGGCTCACCTCACCATTCGCGAGTTGCAGAGTGCCCTCGATTCGGCTGGTTTTCCATTGAGGAAATGGACTTCCAACCACAAAGAAGTTCTGGCTCATATCGAAACCGATCATCTTTTAAATGCCGATTTCCTCGAAATAGATACGGAAAGCACGGCGAGAACTCTCGGAGTCCGATGAGTTTTTCTTCGCCCCCCTTGACCTATCCACCGAAGCTACACTCACAAAACGACATGTTCTTTCCCAAATTGCGAAGCTGTTTGATCCAGGAGGCTGGCTCGCTCCTTTCGTGGTCTGTGCCAAGATTTTCATGCAGGAGATCTGGCTGCATGATCTAGGGTGGGATAATGAACTTCCAATAGAACTGTGCCAAAAGGGGCGTGATTTCCTTCAAAGCTACTCAGTCCTAGATCAAGTCCGAATTCCCAGATGGGTTTCCTTCCGCCCAGAGTTCCGAGTGGAACATCACGGATTCTGTGAAGCCACTCAAAAGGCGTACGGTGCTGCGATCTATGTGCGCGTCTCACGGCCAAGACGCGCGTGGCGCCAGTAAGAACTGTGTCGCTTCCCAGACTAGAGCTGTGTGGAGCTCTATTGCTATCCGAGATGGCAGAATCCATCCTCCCCCATATGCCGATGCTGTCCTCGAAACTCCATTGTTGGAAGATTCCACGATTGTGCTTGCATGGCTAGCCAGTGGACAACGTTCGTTGCCAATCGGGTAACAAAGATCACCCAGTCCACAGAGGGATCCAATTGGTCGCATGTTCAATCCGAACACAATCCAGCTGACTTGGCCAGTCGGAGAGTGCCCCTACAAGAACTGGTCGACAGCTCCCTTTGGTGGCATGGCCCAACTTGGTTGCAAAAGCCACGGGATCAGTGGCCTGCCCAAAGCAACGACTTACAGGTGACCGAAGTGGAAAGGCGTCCTGTCAAGGCCCATGTTGCGTCCATTCCGACAGAAGACATCCTTGATCGCTTTTCCAAGTTAAATAGAGCTTTACGGGTCCTTGCGTATGTCCACCGTTTTGTCCAGCGATGTAGGAAACAGTCGCCGATTCCGGAAGTCCGCTTAGAAACCCAAGAACTTGTCGCCGCTGAACGGCTCATGGTCATTAGCACTCAGCGCAGATATTTTGCTAATGAATATCGCTGCTTAAGTCAGAAGCGTCCTGTGTCCGCGACAAGTTCCATCTCCTTGAACCCCTTCCTAGATGAGAAAGAGCTTATAAGGGCGTGCGGCCGCATAACTGCCTCCGAAAATTTGCGATATGCTGAACGACATCCTATAATCCTCCCGTACGAATGTGCACTCTCTCGATTACTGGTAAACTTTACGCATCTCATAACGTTGCACGGAGGTAACCAGTTAGTCGTACGTCTCACCCGGTCAAGATACTGGGTTCCGAAAATAAAAAACTTGGTAAAGGCCGTTATTAACTACTGCAAGGTCTGCGTTATCCATAAGAAGCGATTGCAAGTTCAGATGATGGAAAGTTCTCCGAAAGAGCGAGTTTCTTTTTCCCGGCCATTCACTTACACAGGGATGGACTACGCTGGCCCTTTCGACATAAAAAATTACACAGGCAGAGCTTGCCTAATTACAAAAGGGTATGTGTTGGTTTTCGTGTGTTTCTCTACAAAGGCCATCGATCTAGAGCCTACATCCGATCTGAATGGGAAAACCTTTGTCGGCGCTGCCACCCTGCTCTCCCGAGATTTTCTACAAGCCGTAAAAGAGTCTGTGACTGATGCGTATAGTCATCAGCAGCTCAACTGGCAATTCATTCTTCCTGGGGCACCCCATATGGGAGGCCTGTAGTAAGCGGGTGTCAAAAGCTTCAAAACCTTGTTTTACAAGTCCACCGCTACTCGAAAGTACACTTTTGAAGAGCTTTCAACCCTCCTAGCGAAATTTGAAGCTTGTCTAAATTCCAGACCGCTATTTCCAGGGCATTTTCTAGTCGGCGGACCTCTTCTGTCCATAGGGGAACCCGAATTAAAAGGGGAATCCAAGTCCATTGTGAATCGATGGCAACACTTAAAGGCGCTCCATCAACAATTGCAAGCTCGATGGAAAGAGGAGTATCTCAAAAAGCTCCACAAGCGTAACAAGTGGCAGTCCCCGACCGCAAATCTCCGCGTTGGCGACATGGTAGTCGACAAGGAGGACAATCTGCCCTCGAATGAGTGGCGCCTTGGCAGAATCGACTCTGTCTTTCCGGGGGCTGACGGCAATGTCCGTGTCGTCAGCATTCTCACGGCACGCAGGATTATCAATCGTCCCGTGACCAAGGTGGTTCTTCTGCCAGGAGAACACTCCAACCGTCTTCCTTAACCAACGTCCTCCTCATAATTCCCCAACCATCCTCGCCATCTAAGCAGTTTCAAATCATATCCATATGTTTTTTTTCTTTTTTATCCATTACTCACTATTAGATCACATCATGGTTCCTCGGTCACGCAGCGCTCAGGCATTGGATAGCAGACGTCCTCGAGGTTTAAATTCCTACCGATGCCGAGTCTGCCGTGGAATCCATCCGCTTCGGAAGTGCCAGATGTTCCTAAAGCTGAGCGCAGAGAAGCGCCTTCGGGCAGTGCTCATCAATAAGTACTGCTCAAATTGTCTCGCCCACGAGCACTCCGACGGGAGTTGTCGCAGTGGCGACAAATGTAAAACGGGCAACGGGAAGCACCTCACGCTCCTCCATATGCACGAGCGCCCCCTGCCGTCGGCTACTCAGCAGCGTTCGCGCCGGCAGAATCCGCCAACTTGCCAAGCGATGGCCTCGGCAAGGCGCTCGGCATCCGCCGCTTCTCAGCAGCGCTCGCGCCGGCAAGATCCGCCAACTCGCAGAGCGCTTGCCTCTCCGCCGCGCTCAGCCTCCTCGGCACCGGCTCCGTCCCTTGCGTCCATCTTCCAACGGCCCAGCGTGAATGTCCTGCCGACGGCCATGGTTACTTTGGAGACCGGGCTGAAGTCCTTCGACACGGCCGCCCCCATCGACCCCTGTACGGCGACGAGCTGCATCGACGCATCACTGGCGTCCGCTACTACCGTCGGCGACGAGAGGATCTGCACGGCGACAATTCGGTCAAAGCGCGACAATGGCTTCAAGCTAGAGGTGGTCCTAAAAGTGGAGCCGAACGTCCGCATCCGCACCCCCATCCGAGAGCTCTCTGACACCGTGGTCGGCAGATACGGGGACCGTTGGCCGACGAGCGTTTCTACTTGCCGGCAACCATCTCCGTAGTCCTGGGTGCGGATGTCTACGCAAAGGTCATCCGACCTGGCTTCCATTTGGTCGACGAGGGACTCCAGTGGCCCAGAGGACGGCATTCGGGTGGCTCCTGTCCGGCGCCTGCAGTCAAGCCTAGACGACAGGAGTGGGTCTTCTTTTGCAACGCTAGCGATTGCAAGGGGGCGGAATGCTTATGCCGCTCTCCCCTCTCTTAAATTGCCCGCTCTTCCCTCGTGGCGAATGCCTACTCGAGAATTGGAACGGGAACGTGAATATGATCACCAGGAATTAGATTTAGTAGTTCAAACGAATGTACCCCTGTTGAATTACCAACAAAAGGAAGTTTATGATACTTTAATGAAGGCAATCGATGATGAAAATGGTGGCTTATATTTCCTTGTTGCCCCTGGTGGAACTGGAAAGACATTCCTCATGTCATTAGTTTTAGAAACTGTTCGGGCGAGATCTAACATAGCGGTTGCAGTTGCTTCTTCTGGAATAACAGCCACATTGTTAGAAGGATGCCGTACGGCTCATTCAGCTTTGAAATTACCGTTAAATCTTCAAACTATTGAAGAACCAACGTGTAATATTGCAAAACACTCAGCAATGGCCAAAGTTTTAGCGGTATCTAAAATCATCATCTGGGACGAATGCACAATGGCGCATAAACGTGCATTAGAAGCACTTAACCGAACTTTAAAAGATTTACGCAATGTCTCGAGATGTTTTGGAGAAGGAATGATTTTACTTTCTGGCGATTTCCGCCAAATACTGCCAGTAATTCCAAGATCGAAATAAACGCTTTCCTCAAATCGTCAAATCTATGGCGCCATGTAAAGAAACTGCAACTGACAACAAACATGAGAGTTACATTGCTTAATGATACATCTGCTGAAGATTTCTCGGAGCAATTGCTGACTATCGGTAATGGTCAAGTACCTGTCGATGAATCGAGCGGATTAATATCATTTCAAAATAATTTCTGTAATTATGTCTCATCAAAAGACGAACTTATCAACAATGTATTTCCAGAAATTATTTCTAACTACAAAAATAATGAATGGTTGAGTGAGAGAGCAATTTTAGCGGCTATGAATAAAGTTGTAGATGACCTAAACTACATAATTCAAAATAAGATCATTGGAACAATGCATTCATTCAAATCTATCACAAATGAAGATGAAGCCACCAACTATCCAATTGAATTTTTAAACTCTTTGGACGTGCCTGGCTTACCACCGCACAATTTACGCGTAAAGGTTGGCACCGTAATAATCACGCTACGAAACATAAACCAACCAATACTGTGCAACGGTACGCGTTTGGTGGTTAGAAAATTGATGAACAATGTAATTTACGCTACGATAATGATAGGAAAATTCAAAGGTGAGGAAGTTCCCATTCCGGGGATACCGATGATCCCAACCGATATGCCGTTTGAATTGAAAAGACTTCAATTTCCGATACGTCTTGCATTTGCCATGACCATCAACAAATCACAAGGCCAATCCTTAAAAGTTTGTGGTTTAAATCTAGAACATTCATGTTTTTCCCATGGTCAATTATACGTGGCATGTTCACGGGTTGGAAGACCATCTGCGTTGTTTTTTTTTTGCGCCTGATAATAAAACAAAAAATGTTGTGTATCACAAGGTACTTAAATGAGAGCAACCTATGTACTAAAATACAGAAATAATTTTGAATGATTAATATACTTATTATAGCAGGCTATATTAGAATTACGCATTAGGAATACACAGAATACACACAGTTATAACGAGCGTTATTGAAATTGCGCATTAGTATACACATTTCGGTGTTGTTTACTTTTAAGTTTCGTTAGAATGCATACATGTTAACCAATCTGTTAGAACATAAATAGCTATCTTACTCTCTGGAAAAGTAGATGAGAGAGAACAAGAGAACAGGGTTGTTGGAAAGCTGCGATCACGGAGTCAGTCTAAAGCGAAACGTGAACGAGAGAACATCAAATAAAAAGACAAATCAAAGACAACTAATATCTACACACGTGTTCTTCTTTCGTCCACAAAATCAGAAGTGGTTAAAAAGCCTACTTCAAAATGAACAAAAACATTGAATTTGTAAACGCTCAACACTACTCTATAGTGTTATTAAAAAAGTTGGAAAATTTGGTCACCACGGGGTCCAAAGCGGAGTTGTGGGCCCGGTGGGAGCATTTGGCATTCCTAAGAATGTTAGATTCGGAGATGAAAGCAGCAATGGATTTTCTCGGAAAAATGCACCTTCCTGGAAATTCATATATTCCAACAAAAATTATTTTGCCAAGCAACAGTGATGGCAGAGATGACGTTGACGGCGAGAGTGATGACAATGGCAAAGGTGGAGACGATGATGGCAAAGGCGGCGACAGTGATGGCAAGGGCGGCGACAGTGATGGCATCAGCAGAGGTTTTACCGTCAAAAACAACGACGACAGGAATGGTGGCGCCGGAGACAAAAAGTGCACCGAACAAATTGACAAGAAGAAGCCTGTTTGTGTTAATAAAAATGATTGGTATTCGTCAGCACTGGCGTTTGCGATGGAAATTGTATTAGAATTCTCGGGCCAAGCAGGAGTACATAACTGGATTAAGCAACTGGAAAACGTATCGAATTTGTACCAGCTCAGCGAAATGCAGCAGCACCTGTTGTGCATCGCTAAATTGAAGGGTGATGCATTGCAGTGGCTGCATGCAGATCCCAACCGTATTAGTATGCTAGTTGGAGTTTTATTGGAAGATTTGGCACTGGCGTTTGGTGGAGAAATGTCTAAAGCAGAACAGCGCCGAGTTTTTGAAAGACGTGTGTGGAAACCGGAGGAGCGTTTCGCTGTCTTTTACGGTGAAAATTATGCTGGCCAGGGAAATCAATATAGACATGGAAGAGTTGCTTGATGGATTGGTCGAAGGAATACCGATGGAAAGCATGCGCATACAGGCGCGTGTTCAATGTTTTCAAGGTCCAACTCAGATGCTGCGAGCGTTTGCGCAGATCTCACTGCCCAAAAAGAGAGTGATGAGCAGCGTTAGATTGGAAAAAGAGAAGTCGTCGTTTGTGGTACCCAAGGATTGCTGGAAGCCGAAGCGTGTAGCAGGATCACGCGTGCGGAGAAATGGGCCACATGGTAGCTGAATGCAAAATAAAGAAAAGTGGAGACGTCAACCAATATGTAAGATTATTTAGAATATTTTTTCAAACTCAAAATGTAAAATCAATTATTACAACCAGCCTCATAGACTCAGGAAGCCCAATTTCGTTCATAAAATTTAAAGAAATTCCCAATGAAGTAAAGTGAGAGCCGGTAAACACGGTATATTATGGTTTAAACAAGAGTATAATAAACTTTAGTGTATATTAAAAAGAACTCAATAAATGTTTATTTTTATTTAAATGTGGTGGATAATGAGTCTATGGGCTTTGATGTTGTGTTAGGACGAGACTTTATGTAATTTAAATATTGATCTAAACGCTTTGAAAATGGTAACAGTGGAAAAAGTAGAAAACATCAATGAATATGTTAGAAATAAACAAGAAGTTATAAATGAATTAGATAAGAAAGAAGAAACAGTTAGAAATAAAGAAAGAAAGGAAACAGTTAGAAATGAAGATAGAAAGTAAACAGTTAGAAATGAAGAAAGAAAAGAAACAGTTAGAAATGAAGAATGTAAGACAACAGTTGAAAAGGAAGACATAAATGAAATAGTTTGAAAGGAAATAAGGAAATCAACATTAGAAGAAAATTTCGAAAGAGAAATGTTAGAGATAAATTGTGTAGAAAATGGAGAATCGGAATACAATATATGTGACGAAGTAGGGTACAATATAAAAAAACGGTTCGTTGAATTACTGTAAGACAATTATGTTAATGCAAATAAGCCGGATGAGCCTGACACAAAATGGGAAATGAATATTAAATTAGAAAAAGGCAAACCATTTAGCTCTTCGCCAAGAAGATTATCGTACACAGAGAAAGAAAAATTGCAAGATATGTTAGATGAATATTTAAGAAAAGGAATAATTAGACATAGTTGTTCGGAATTCGCGTCTCCAATAGTATTAGTGAAAAAAAGTCAGGAGAATAACGGTTATGTATTGATTACCGAAAGTTGAACAAAATGACCATTAAGGATAATTATCCATTGCCCTTGATTGATGATATATTAGATAAACTTGTTGGGAAAACGGTGTTTTCGAAACTGGATTTAAAAAACGGACATTTTCATGTTTTCGTTGAAGAAGAGTCGATCAAATATACATCATTTGTAACCCCGTTAGGTCAATTTCAGTTTTTAAAAATGCCTATGGGCCTAAAGAGTGCTCCACATGTATTCCAAATATTTGCAAATTATGTTTTTGCAGATATGATTCGTTATAATACAGTAATCATTTATATGGATGATATTATGATTGCAAGTAAATGCTTAGAGGAACATTTAAAGACTATGAAAACAGTACTGGCAAGGATTAAAGAAAATAAATTAGAACTATGACTGGAGAAGTGTGAATTTTTGCAATCGAGCGTTAAATATTTAGGGTTTTTAATTTCGAAAGACGGTGTTAGAGCGGACGATAAGGGGTTAGAAGCGGTAAAAAATTTTCCAGTGCCGGGGACAGCACAGGCTCTTCAAAGTTTCTTAGGACTGTGTTCTTATTTTCGTAGATTTATAAAAGATTTTTCAACGTTAGCGAAACCTTTACATGACTTATTAAGAAAAGAAATGTTTTGAAATGTTAAAAGAAAGTTACTGGAAGCATCGTTTTTGTCAATTTATAATTATAAGGATGAAATTGTACTGCATTGTGATGCAAGCGCATTGGGGTTTGGAGCAGTATTATTGCAAAAGAAAGATGATCAAAGATGGCATCCAGTATTTTATTTTTCGAAAATAACCACAGAAACTGAAGCAAAATATCATAGTTTTGAATTGTAAACATTAGCTATAATATTAGGTTGTCAAAAAAGTCTTGCGGTATTTTTATTGAATTTTCAATTGTTCATAAAATTGGTTACAATAATGCGATTCAAGTCAAATATGCTGTTTTGTTTTTGACGCGTTCCCAACGAGATGCCAACTTCATAATTCCCCTCTCATAGAAACTCGCTTCCCTATTGGCAAAAAACTCGGAGAGCCAATTTTCATAGGACTCTCTTGTGGCCAACTTCAGACTACCAAGCGCGTTCGCCATGGACAGAAACAGGTGGTAATCACTTGGTGCGAGATCCAGACTATACGGTGGATGCAAAAGAACCTCCCATCCGAGCTCCCGGAGCTTCTGGCGCGTCACTAAAGATGTGTGTGGCCTGGCGTTGTCCTAGTGGAAGACAATTCCGCCTCTGTTGATCAAAGATGGCCTCTTCTGCATGAGTGCTGTCTTCAAGCGGTGCAGTTGTTGGCAGTACAGGTCCGAATTGAGCGTTTGGCCATAGGGGATCAGCTCATAGTGGATTATTCCCTGCCAATCCCACCAAACACACAGAAGAACCTTCCTGGCCGTCAATCCAGGCTTGGCCACTGTCTGGGCCGCTTCACCGCTTTTCGACCACGACCGTTTGCGCCTTACGTTATCGTAAGTGACCCACTTTTCATCGCCAGTCAAAAACTCTTCAAAAACGGGTCGATTTTGTTGCGATTTAGAAGCGATTCGCATGCGTCGATACGGTCAAAGATGTTTTTTCGCGTCAATTCGTGTGGCACCCATACATCGAGCTTCTTAGTGACTCCAAGCTTCTTCAAATGGTTAATAACGGTTTGATGACTCATGCCCAGCTCTTGACCGATGCTACGGCTGCTACTATGCCGGTCTCTTTCGACCAATTCAGCGATTTTATCGCAAATTTTCGACGACAGGCCTTCCGGAGCGTGGCGCATCTTCGACCACCTCTACACCAGAACGAAAACGTTGAAACCATCGTTGTGCGGTGGAAATGGAAACTGTATCGGGTCCATAAACTGCACAAATTTTATTGGCGGCTTGAGATGCATTTTTGCCTTTATCGTAGTAGTACTGTAAAATATGCCGTATTTTCTCTTTATTTTGCACCATGATTGCGACGCTATAACTAACGAACGACTTAAAAGAAAAGACAATTAATCAAACACGTGTTAGCGCATGAAATGAGCTTTCCAAAAAGGTATAGTATGACCTGATGCGACGAATAAAACAAGAATTACGCGCTTTCAGCGCCAACTAGCGAAAATACCGCAAGACTTTTTTGACAACCCAATATATGCATTGCGAAGATTTAGGATTTACGTACAAGGGAAACACTTTAGAATTATAACTGATTGTAATTCGTTAACACTGACATTAAATAAGGTAGAGATTAACCCAAGAATTGCGAGATGGGCATTAGAACTGCAAGATTACGATTTTGAATTAGTGCACAGGGCTGGAAAGAAAATGCAACCTGTGGATGCGTTAAGTCGATGTACGAATATTTTGATAACGGAAGAAAACACATTGGAGGATAATTTAGTTATATGTCAAGGAAAGGACCAGAAAATTAAAGACATTAGAATATTGGGTGAGGATAAATTGTTGGAAGGTTGCTGTTCTATGTACCTGAGGAGATGAAAGAACACATTTTGTATAAATATCATGATGAATTGGGTCATATAGGAAGAGATAAGATGCTAAATGCAATTGGAAAAATGTATTGATTTAAAAATGCTAAGGAAAAAATTATGATACATATTGAAAATGGTTTAAAGTGCATCGCTTTTGCACCTAAAAATGGGAAACAGGATGGATTTTTAAACCGTTTGATATAAACCGTTTGATATAATTCATATAGACCATTACGGGCCAGTAGCAGCAGAAAGATCGAAAAAACATATATTAGCTGTAGTAGACGGGTTTACGAAATATGTTAGGTTATATACAACGAAAACCACTAATTCAAAAGAATTAATAAATGCGTTAAGAGAATATTTTCGTTCATACAGTATTCCGAGATGTATAATATCAGATCGTGGAAGTTGTTTCACATCAATACAGTTTGAAGAATTTATGAATGAGGTAGGTGTTAAACATATAAAAATTGCCACTGGTTCGCCGCAGGCGAATGGCCAGGTGGAAAGAATAAATAGAGTCTTAGGTCCAATGCTAGCGAAACTTACAGAAGTTGAAAATGGATTACATTGGGATGTAGTTGTAGAAAAGGTGGAATTTGTACTTAATAATACACAACATCGTACTATAAAGCAATGTCCGAGTGAAATGCTATTTGGATAAATACAAAGAAATGAGACTAGAGATGAGTTGAGAGAAGAGTTAGAAAATTTAGTAAATATAGATACAGTTAGGGAAAGAAATTTAGAAGATATTAGGCAACTAGGAGAAAAAAGTCAAAAGGAAATTCAAGAAAGTAACGAAAAGTATTACAATCAAAAAAGAAAACAAGAGACTGAATATAAGTTAGGTGATTATGTGATGGTGAAAAATTTTGACAGTACGGTAGGAGTTTCCAGAAAATTAATACCAAAAAATAAGGGGCCATATAAAATTGATACAATTTTGGAGTTCACAAAATATTAGACATTGGATGAAAAGAAATTGATGAAAAATACGGATAGACATATAATGTCAATTGTAAATTATTTAAGAGCAAATATGTAAAATAATAGATATAAGTAGAGATATAAGATTAGCTTGTACTATAATTGAACTATGTAAATTACAAGAGAAAGATCGGGAGATCTCCAGAGTCAGAATGGCCGAGTTGTAGCAGGCTATATTAGAATTACGCATTAGGAATACACAGGATACACATGTCTGTGATTTTGGTTACAGTTATAACGAGCGTTATTGAAATTGCGCATTAGTATACACATTTCGGTGATATTGTTGTTGTTTACTTTTAAGTTCCGTTAGAATGTATAAGATAGTTGTCTCTCTCTTATACATGTTAACCAATCTGTTAGAACATATATAGCTATCTCAATCTCTGGAAAAAGAGATGAGAGAGAACAGGAGAACAAGGTTGTTGGAAAGCTGAGATCACGCAGCGGAGTCAGTCTAAAGCGAAACGTGAACGAGAGAACATCAAATAAAAAGACAAATCAAAGACAAATCAAAGACAACTAATATCTACACACGTGTTCTTCTTTCGTCCACAAAATCAGAAGTGGTTAAAAAGCCTACGTCAAAATGGACAAAAACATTGAATTTGTAAACGCTAGAGTAGTGTTATTGAAAAAGTGGCTGGCCTCAGAAAATTTGTCAACAATGTATTCCTTTGGTTGATTTTTCTTCTAAAACTCTACCCATGTCAAATGTAAGTTCAATTTTAGGGTGATATGGATCTTCAGGTTGCGTGGGTGGTGCTACTCTGGACAGAATCACACCTTCAGGATTTGATACAAAACACAAATCAAGTAGGCGACCTAGAGAATTTCGAACACGGTTTACTTGAGATAAGGATATGTCAAGCAAGCCGTCAATAAAATCATGTTGTGCTATAGGTAGTAAGACGTTCTATCCATCCTCAGTGGCCCAGGTAACTCCAGGTATATTAAAATCACCTAGAACTACCAACTGATCTTTATCGGAAAGCTTATTTGCAACTGACTTAATAACAGAAAGGTGATTAATAAGGTGAATAATCAGGAAGTTCAGACAACGGCGGAATATATAAGCAAGTTATGTATATAGGGCTACCAGAAAGCGATAACTTTACACAAATAAATTCAAAGGCAGTGAATTCCTCAAAATAACTCCTCTGACGGGAGGTTAGAATCAACTCCAATTAAGACTCCACCTCCCCGTCTAGAGGGACGGTCATACCTATAAATTGTGTACTTACCTGGAAAAACTTCAGAGCTAAAGATCTCCGGCTTAAACCAGGTTTCTGTAAACACAATAAAATGAGATGCAAAGGAAAGGCTATCAGAATACATGCCTCTTGCATTCTGATAGGAAAGAAGGAGGTTAGAGGTTAATTTTTTGAAATTGAAATTGGTACACTGGTTTGGCCTTGACTAGGAAGTTTGACTCCCACGGGCGCCTTCTTCTATATCTTAGCCTCGAACTCTTTTACAACCATATTATCCGCCCAAAAGTAGCCCAAAAGTAGCATATGGCAACAAAGAGCTCGTTAGGGACAGTAATCTTGAAAGATGAAATGTCTGTAGCATAAGAAAACTTAAACTTTTCAGCCTTTACACTAATACAATCGGCTTTAGTTTTGTCTTGTATATAAGACAATACATCAGAAGATGTTTGATCAGGGAAAAGCCGAGAAACGAAAATTTGTTTCTTTGTGGAACCATTGAAAGCGATTTTGGTGAAGCAGAAATTGTTTCTGCAAAACCAACTTGAGCCGGTTGTCCGGACTCAGTAGTCCCTTGTGGTATTGAAGCTACATTTTGAGAGATAGGTGGATCCACTAATTGTGAAACCACTACGGACAAATCGGAATTTTTAGAAGTCCCTGGTTGCATGCATTCTGTTACGGATTGTTCGGATACCGAATCTTTTTCAGCTGATGATCTTAGCAACATTTGAGGATTTGCTGATGTCAATGTCTGATCCGCCAGAATGCGGCCTTTTTGCGCTGGGGTCTCTTCTAATAGCCTACGACTATTAAACTGCGAATCCAGCGCAGAGAGGAGATCATCAGCTCAGCGAAAACTATCTCTAACAACTCCGAAACAGCTAATCAACCCCATCAGGCCGCCTTTAGTTTGGCGCATGAACGATTTCATCTCGTTCGCAACCTCAACACAAACACAACCTCACAACAGAATTGCAAATTGGGCCCTTTTGAAAGGTCATCACTTGTCCGGCCAGTTAAACCGGCACACTTGGAGTGCACCATGTTTTCACACAGCCAGCAAGTCATATTAGATTGGTCAGCCCTGATTACGAGGCTGCATTTTTTGCAGAGGCAGACTAAATTATTGTTACTCATTTTACCTATAGAAACCACTGTACCAAGAAAATGTATTGAGCAGTTATAAGCGAGCAGTTATTAGTACCGCAAGAGCGCAGAGACTGCACGCTTAGAACTTTCACAACAAAGAGAACGAGAGAGCACTACGTCTTACGACAAACAACGCACAAAGGTGAAACGACGGTGTTACAAGAAAAGAAAACACAAAACAGAATTACGAAATTAAAACAGTTTTTGTTTATTATTATGTGCACAAAGATTCAAAGTTCACTTGCGAACCGAACGGAATTTAAATGTAAATTTAAAAATCTGAATGAAAATGGAAATTGTTTTAATACAACCCACCGATGGGATTAAACGAAAACAAAATACAAAATTGGAGCGCAGAAAAAAAACACGACCGTTCACTTTGAAATTCAGAGACGATTGAAAAAGGAAATCTAGTTTTTTGGTCGAGACGGATTGTTATTTATAAATATATCCCTGTAAGCAAAGTTATCAATAAATAAAAAAAATATTTTTAAAAGAAAAAAAAATGTCTGGAGATTTGTCAACTTTTACTTTTGACGCGGAGGCCTACTTGACTGTAAAATGTGATGTCATCGCTCTTAGACTGTCATAATGGACACTAATAATAGTGGACAGAAAAACAGGACAGATGGAACAACATGTACGATGGAGTTGGTGCCAGCAGAACCGTATGGGCTTGAATTGGAATTTCGGAATCCCTTTTACTGGGCTGATGGCGTTACCGAACCAATTTTTAAACGAAGATAAAATCACCATTATTAGCAGGATTTTAAAAAACCTGAACAATTTTTTCACACCTTTTATAGTCATCCTGACTACACAAACTCTGTATATCTCAACTCAGCTCTCGCAGCGGTATAAAATAGTTAAATATGTAACCACTTTTTTGGTACCTCAGTGATATTTTTAGAAAGATGCAACTGGAAAGATGTAACTTAAAGCCCTAAAAAATGGCGATGACTTTGGTAATTTACTGAGATTTCATCTCATTTCAAAAAAAAACTATTTAGCGGATAACTGAAGAAATGCGAGATGCAACGGCTCCTTCAAATCCATCAGAGGAACCCTCAATGATGACATCAATCCCACAGAATGACCATACAGTCTGTTTGCTTTAGAAAGAAACAAGGGCTACTCTCTTCTTAGACCATTCATGGCTGCTTAGCCTTGGAAAATCGTATATTTACGCGATTGACAATTCACTTTTCCAACATGAAAGTTTATTATAACGCTATCTTGCAACACAATTGAAAAAATAATGCTAAAATGGACAAAATACTCAAAAAATTGCAGAGCTTCTTAAAAACAGTGATATTTATTGTTTGCCGGAGCATGAACTATTATAAAATGTAACTGTCGGGAGCAGCCGCAGAAATCAATTTAAAATCATTTCAAAACCATTTATTGTTTTCTATTTTGGTCAGCATCACTGACAACAACAATGTAAACAAAAGCTTCTCATTTATCTATCTGAATGCGTGGGTGAGATAAGCCGAGATAAGCGACTGCGCTCGCTGATCTCTCGGACCTGCGCACTCTCATTTTTGCATTCGCTTTTGATCGCTGGTACGAAGCAGTTCGTTCGCTCTCGCTTCCAGCAATAAAACATACATATTTGAAATCGAACCATACTCTCGGCTTTTTCTTTTAACACCGTTCACACACCGCATAGTTTAAAATTCGTTAAACATTCGCAAAAAAGGTGGCATAAATTAATGCCTCCTCTAAACATTGGTGACCCCGACGTGATCGTGAACTTGTGTTAAAGTGAAGCAATTATTAAATATCGTTTTAATAATTCTAAGCGCCCCTTGCACGTGCCGCGGCAGGGCCACACACACACACAAACCTTTTCGCATCGCTTCGCACGGTATTCGCACATACCGACATACATACATACAGTGTACAGTTAGAATCGGCTGCTGTACAGTCTGAACCTTTTGCATAACGGCAAGTGTTATACAACTTCGCGCGCCAGGCAGAGGTCGTTGCCCTTTGTTTTCGATTCCGTCATTACCCTCAAATTCGGTCTTTGGTTTTCGCTGGCCCAAGTGCAGGTGCAGTGCAAATTTCGTGCGGTGACTTTCGAATACCCTACAGACTTTAAATAAAAACTCAAAATGTCAACCAAACATACGAAAAAACCTGAGCTCGCGCCTCACGCTCCAGACGGTGAGGAGTTTTATCGGGCAAAGGCAAATTCTATGGTACGCCAGCTGGCTGCCCTAAATTTATTTCTAACAGAGGAGCAGTTGGCCAAATTCGACGAAAGTGAGTTGCAGGTGCGGTTGGATTTAATCGAGCGCATGTACTCTGATTTCGATAGCTCTCGACTTAACCTCGAACGGCTTGTGATCGAGGAGCTGGAGTCGGATGCGCGCTTAACCTTTACCACGGCATATTGTGAGACGAAAGGAAGGATCTGCCGCCATCTCAATAGTGAAAAGAGAAAGTCGTTGGCAAATTCAACTGAGCTGCATGGCATCCTCGGTGGCCACACTGCCGCCTTCAAGTGCAACTCGCGGCCCACCAGGCTACCGGAATTTCAGCTTCCGCGATTTGGCGGAGCACACATCGATTGGCCGGATTTCTTCGCCATGTTCAACACGGTAGTGGGAAAGAACGAAGACCTAACAAAGGTGGAAAAATTCCAGCATCTTCGTGCATGTTTGGACGGCATAGCGCTGGATGCAATTCGCTCTCTAGAGCCCACGGAAAATAATTACGACAGGGCTTTGGAATTATTAACCTCGAGATTTGATAATAAATTATTGCACTTTCAGGCTCATGTTCGGTCTTTATTCAAGCTACCAGGGGTGGAGAAGGGATCCGCAAGTAGCCTGCGGCAGTTGAGCGACAAGGCAAATTCTCATTTGCGCGCCCTGGCTACTATGGCCTCTACGAAGGAAATCTATGACGGCCTTTTAATCCATCTCATCGTTTCAAAACTGGACATTCAGACCCAGGAGAGGTGGGAAGAAGGGTTGCCTTCCAAGGAGCTACCAAATTGGGATAAATTCTCATCGTTTTTGGATCTTAGATGCCGCATGATGGACAATTTGGAATACGCTATGGTAAACCAAGCACCTAGCAAACAGGTTGGAAAAGTAGCTAGCAAATTTTGTCGTAGCACCCTCATTGCTTCATCATAAACTATGCCAGCATGTACCCTGTGCGAGTCTAGGGAACATTATTTGACAA
The DNA here is from genome assembly GCA_018152295.1 of Drosophila carrolli. Lineage (NCBI taxonomy): Eukaryota > Metazoa > Arthropoda > Insecta > Diptera > Drosophilidae > Drosophila > Drosophila carrolli. The sequence goes on from JAECXJ010000332.1 coordinate 337,721, forward strand.
AATGTCCACAATTCTTAGGATTGAACCCCAATCAGCGGTATAGAGAGTCAAAAAGGCTACACTTTGCCTTAACTGCCTACGAAAGGGACACAGCCTACAGCAATGCAAGTCTGGCAACTGTAGACATTGCCGCCAGAGGCATCATAGTCTTCTTCACTTGGAACCAAATCCCGTTGTAACCCTGCCCCAGCCTGCTCCAGAAATAATTCCGCAAGGATCATCTCACGTCTCTCTAGCCTTGTCCAAAATACAGCCTTTAGCTTCATCGCCGACTAGATCCGAATACGTGCTGCTTGCTACCGCCATAGTCTACGTAAAAAATCGCTCTGGCGTGTTCGTGCCATGCAGAGCCCTGCTCGATTCGGCTTCTCAAATCAATTTCGTCACCTCTCGTTTCGCCAATCAGCTTCAGCTCAAGGTCCATCGGTCAGTCATCTCCATATCAGGAATCGGTGAATCCTCGCTCGCTTCGGATAAATCGGTTTATATTTTCGCGCAGTCGAGTAACGCAAAGTATAGCACTTCGCTCTCAGCTGCTGTCACCCAGTCAATAACCGATTATCACCCGCATTTCGATCTTAACGCGTCTGAATGGAAAATACCGGAAAATCTCGAGCTCGCCGACCCGCTCTTCTACAAAAGTCAACGCATCGACTTGCTTATTGGAGCAAGCATATTCTTCGAGCTGCTTTGTATTGGACAAATTCGATTAGGCAGCAATTTACCCACTCTGCAGAAAACCAGACTTGGCTGGATCGTCTCAGGGTGTCTGACAGTAGGATCTTCCGTTCGCTCATCTTTAGTTTCCATATCTCAAGAGCCCAGCACTCATTCGGAGTCGATCTCTGAGATACTAAAGAAATTTTGGGAAATCGACAATTGCGCAATATTCGGTACTACTTCCTGCCAAAACTAGTTTCGATGTTCTAGGAGATTCATTCGATCGTGCGCTTCTTCGTTTTAAAGCAATCGAGGCCAAATTAGCTAGAAATTTAGAGCTGAAGTCGCAATATAAAGCCTTTATAGACGAGTATCTAAACCTTGGCCACATGTCTCTAGCAACTAAAAATGCTGCAGCTCATCAATATTACCTACCCCACCACTGCGTCCAAAAGTTGGAAAGTACAACGACAAAACTGCGAGTTGTTTTCGACGGCTCCGCGAAGTCCACTTCGGGATATTCGTTAAACGATTTGTTGTACGCTGGCCCTTCCATTCAACCAAAAATCTTCACTACCCTGCTTCGTTTTCGATTTTTCAAGGTTGCTTTGTGTGGAGATATTTGCAAAATGTATCGCTGCGTTCGGGTTACACATCCCCATCAGTTTCTACAATGTATTTTGTGGCGCGATCGGCCAGAAGACGAGGTACAAGTTTACTCGCTCGACACCGTAACCTATGGCACGAAGCCTGCTGCTTTTTTGGCAATTCGTGCAATGCAGCAGCTGTCTTACGATGAAGAAGCGGAGTTTCCAGTAGCAGCTAAAATCATACGCACAAATTTCTACGTCGATGATTTAATCGCAGGAGGAGACACCATTGAGGAGGTCGTTGAAATTCGTCAACAAATCAAGGCGCTCTTGGAAAGAGGACATTTCCCAATTCGCAAATGGTGTTCCAACGAACCTGCGGCGCTAGAAGGAGTGGATGACTCGGATCGGGAGAAAACTTTAAGGTTCCACGACGGAACTGACGTTACAAAGGCGTTAGGTTTATCTTGGGACACGCTATCGGATAGCTTGCTTTTCAGCTTCTCAAGCGAATGGACTGAAAAACCCGCAACTAAGCGCAGCATTCTGTCGGTTATCGCTAGGTTTTACGATCCCCTTGGATTAATAGCACCGATCATAACCAAACTTAAAATTTTCATGCAGGTCTTATGGAAGGATAAACTCGACTGGGATGAGTCTCTGCCGCAATCTTTACATTCCGCTTGGTTGGAGCACATGTCGCAGATCGCCACAGTTGCTTGCTTGAAATTTCCACGCTTTGTTCTACAGCATAACTCATCGTGCGAAATACATGGATTTTGCGATGCAAGCATGGCAGCTTACGGAGCTTGCATTTACGTTCGATCAGAGAACCAAGGCATAGTTTCTTCGAACCTACTTTGCTCAAAGTCAAGAGTGGCACCCTTGAAGACCCTCACGATTCCGAAGTTGGAGTTATCTGCCGCTCTTTTACTGTCCGAACTTGTCTCTCAAGTGGCACAAATTGCACCTCGATCTTGCTCTTTTCATTGTTGGTCAGATTCGACAATAGTTTTGGCTTGGATCCGTCAACCTCCTTCGGACTTTAACATTTTCGTTTCGAACAGGATTTCGCAGATACAGGAGAGAACTAAGGGAATGACTTGGAGGCACGAACCGTCACGACAGAATCCGGCAGATATCTTATCTCGTGGATGTACCCCTATTGAGCTGGTGGGATCAAAGCTTTGGAGTGAAGGACCGCAGTTCTTACTCACTGATTCTTCTACATGGCCCGATGACGCACCCCCTGTCAAGGAACTTCCTGAGCGTCGACGCAGCGCATTGGTGCTGTCGCAGGAAATAGACATCTCGCAAAGTTGCAAGTTTGGAAACTCGTTTGGGAGAATACAGAGAGTCTTCGGATATATATATCGGTTCCTTCAAAGAGTCAGAAAGGATCGAGTACGGCATAAAGGAGAGCTTACAGTCGAGGAAATCAAAGGTGGTACTCATCTACTCATTAAAGGGATTCAGCGCGTGCATTTCGCCGAAGATCGCAAGGCACTAACCATGAAGATGAAGCTGTCGCCGAGGAGTAAACTTCTATCCTTAAACCCATTTATAGATGCAGGAGGTCTAATGCGCGTCGGCGGACGCCTTCATAATTCGCAGCTGGATTTCGATGCCAAGCACCCTATAATTCTTCCCAAGTCTCATCACATAACATCAGCTATCATTGATCATTTTCATCGCAAGTTCCTTCATGCAGGAGCACAGAGCTTGTTAGCAGCTTTACGACAGAGATTCTGGCCCATTGGAGGGCGAAAAACGGTTTCTGCTGTCATCAACAAGTGCATTCAATGTTTCAGATTAAAGCCCAAGCTAGTCGAACACATCATGGCGCCGCTTCCGGAGGACCGAGTGCAACCGAATCGCCCATTCGTCATCTCTGGAGTGGACTTTTGTGGCCCCTTTTATTCGAAGTCAGAGGTCAGAAACAGGCCCCCTACGAAATGCTACATAGCCATATTCGTTTGCTTCGTCAGCAAGGCTACACACTTGGAAGTTGTCGAAGACCTTTCAACGCAATCTTTCATAGCAGCCCTGAAGCGTTTTATAAGCCTGAGGGGAAAGCCTCAAACGATTTGGTCAGACAACGCAACGAACTTCGTGGGAGCCAAAATAGAGCTTGTTGAGCTTCGGCAGCTGTTTCTGAGCGATCCTCAAAACATTGAACTATGGAATTCCCTTACGTCGATGGAGATCCGGTGGAATTTCATCCCACCTCGTTCCCCGCACTTTGGTGGCCTGTGGGAGGCCGCGGTCAAATCCGCAAAATATCATTTCATCCGTGTTGTTGGAAAAGCGATTCTCACATTTCATGAACTGCGTACTTTAGTTTGTGAAATTTCAGCAATTTTAAACTCACGGCCGCTCTGTCCCATTTCAGAAAACCCAGATGATATTAGTGTTCTTACGCCTGCACACTTTCTCATTGGATCTACATTCACCGCAATGGATGAGCCTGATGTCACCCATCTGAACATCGACCGCTTGAGCCGGTGGCAGCGTGTATGCCAAATGCAGCAAACCTTCTGGCGCAAATGGAGCGCCGACTACCTTTCGCTGCTGCAGGAGCGGACCAAATGGCGCCTTCCTGTGAGCAACATACAGGCAGGAAGCATGGTCCTCATCAAGGAGGACAACATACCCCTTGGTGGCGCCTCGGCAGGATCGAGAGCACCATCTCCGGAGAGGATGGCGTCGAACGAGTTGCAGTCATCCGAACCGACTCTGGACTATGCAAGCGGGCAATGAGGAAGCTGGCGGTACTGCCCCTTGAAACCACTTCACTTGGAAGCATGACTCTTCCAACGGGGGGAGCATGTCGGGAGCAGCCGCAGAAATCAATTTAAAATCATTTCAAAACCATTTATTGTTTTCTATTTTGGTCAGCATCACTGACAACAACAATGTAAACAAAAGCTTCTCATTTATCTATCTGAACGCGTGGGTGAGATAAGCCGAGATAAGCGACTGCGCTCGCTGATCTCTCGGACCTGCGCACTCTCATTTTTGCATTCGCTTTTGATCGATGGTACGAAGCAGTTCGTTCGCTCTCGCTTCCAGCAATAAAACATACATATTTGAAATCGAACCATACTCTCGGCTTTTTCTTTTAACACCGTTCACACACCGCATAGTTTAAAATTCGTTAAACATTCGCAAAAAAGGTGGCATAAATTAATGCCTCCTCTAAACAGTAACCTTATTAATTCTGCTAATATTATTATTAAACTTAAACGTAAGCATGCTAATAGCCTCATATAACAACAATTTGTAATATCCGATAACATATTATGTTGCGCAACTAACCACTCTTTACCAGTCAGACCCCTGCATTTGTTTTTTTTTTGTTTTGTGCGAATTCCTACGGCTCACTACCGGCCCAATATTTAATGGTTTAATATTATGGGAATATAATTTATTGTTAATTTACTTTGCACAGAAAAGTCAACCCAAACTACCTAAAGAGGTTAAATTAATTAGATAATTAAATAAGAACTCCAGACGGGAGACCCATAATTCAGAAACGGACGGACTAGCGAATAAAAAAGAGGATCATCAAATTCTTTTGACCACCTTTTGATCCAAATATGTGAATATCCAATACGTGAATAAAGCCTTACCCAACTTATAAACAGGCTTAGGCTGGCGACTTTTTATTCAGATCAGCTCTCAAACGCTTTGCACCCATCTTCTGCAAAGCATTCTAACATGTAGCCATTGAGCCTCAAATGCAGCCAAGATGTGTTTAACAAAATGATCCTTATGGCTTGATATATCTTTATTGAGTGTCTTCGTTTGTTCTTCTACATTGATGATTATTATTAAAGAATGCACAGCTGCGCCGATAGCGAAGGGGCAGCTGAGCGGTCTGCGCTTATCTATATATATAGGAGGAGAAAGGCGATTGAGCGGTCGCGCATGCCAGACATGCCGACTCAGCACTGTCCAGGCCCATTGCACTCAACAGCGGTCATATTACCAGCCACTTAAGAGGGTAGTCTAGAAATTTGAGAAAATCGAAAATTTTTTTTTTATAATTCGATAGTTTTGATATTCAAAAATATCTCCCTAAAAGGATTTTTCAAAACTCACATTATTTTCAAAGTTATAGCCGTTTTAGGTTCTCGTAGGTTGATCGTTTACATTTTCTTGGCTTTTTAGTGTTTCTTCCTTTGATTTTACATATTTTACAATTAGTTTTCTTGGTATATTTAATTACAAATGTAGTTGTGGCTATTATTTGGAATACATTATAATATTTTGTGTTTGCTTCTATAATTTCTGTAGCGTGTAACGTTCGGCTGAAGTGTTTCGAATCGAGGGATCTGTACTTGCGGGGCACGCTATAGGGTCCGGCACTAACTCGTCGGCTTTGGGGGTGTTGTTCTTGCTTTATACAGACCCTGACACAGTCTACTCTTTATTATTAACAGACAAAGAATTGAGAGTGCTTGAGTCAAAATTATAAGTTAGTCTACTAAACCGGAAGAAATATAAATAAATTAAAAAAAAAAGACACTGATGTTATTGTGTTCGCATGTTGCCCACCCTACCTATGATCACCTGCGGCAAGAGCATGGCTCTGGTGACCCCTCTTGCACCCTACGACTGTAAAAACATCAGCTGAGTTCAGTAAATTTTGGACTTAAACTTCCATTTTTATAATAAATTCAGGGAAAGAAAACATAATTAATAGTAGTTCAGTAATAGTAACTCGTAATAAAGTATTAGATATAAATATAGTAATAATATTTAAACAATGGCATTGGTAGATAATCTTAATTATAATATAATATATACAAATATAATATATATATACAAAGTTTTGTAAGATAAGGGCGGAGGTTTTATAGGCTAGAATTTCAATTTGTTTCAGCGTGAGCTATTAATTTGATTTGTTGACTTTAATTTAATTAAAATTAATAAAAAATATTTTCTGATTAAATTACAAATTAAATTCAAGTTAAATTTCAATTTGGTTCAGGGCGACCTATCAATTTGATTTGTTTGTTTTAATTTAATTAGAATTAATAAAATATTTAGATTAAATTCAAAATTAAATTCAAATTATTTTTCCTTTTTTATAAGGTTTTTTTTTTTAAGTTCAGAAATAGTGTCGCACTAATATATAACAACAGTGAAATAATTGTAAAATATAAAATATAATCAATGCATGTTATAAAATAAATTATACTAGGTATATGGATTTAAATATAAATAAGGATAGTAATTAGAATTAGGTTTCATTCAAGCATTGGCAAAATTAATCATTTTTAAGTCTTCTTAAAGTTGGCCAAATAGCTTATCTTTTCAATTCATTTGTAAACAAATCTCATATCAAATTTGTAAGTTTTAAAAATATTAGCAAATAGGATTTATGGTTACTTTAGTTTACTCGGGATAAAGTTAAATTAAGTTTGTTTCTTCTAAAATAAAAGGTAGAATTAATGTCATATAACATCGTTGTGAAAGCGAATAAATATATTAAAGAAAACTCACGGCAACTTATCCATCGGCGAAAGATCGATCTCCAGGCGTCGGTGTGCTGGAAAAAAATGTATGGCGTTTCGTAACACCGAAGGTTTATTATATTGACTCCAGTCACCGACTAACTCTCATCGAGCGCAGACGTCCGTGCCTAATCCCGTGCCTTATCTCTATTTTTTCGTGGTTTTGATCCATACCCATTCTTCGCTTATAAACAGTTATTTATTTTTTTCACGTGCAAGTTCCGCTGATTATTAATCAAAGGTCCAAGCTCTTGTAACCATGGGCCCAGGCCCACCCAGATTAGGGGACAATCGCTTTGCATCGCTTAGCGAAAGCCCTAAGAAAAAAAAGAAAAGACCCTTTACTAAAATTCAAGAAGAGTTCCCAGAACTTCCGGAAACAACAAAAGAAAACCCTAAATTCGTCATTATTTCATCAAAAGACTCCAAGAAAACCATTTCGGAATATTCCTACTTCGCAGTTTACCGTGCGTTGAATATTATAAGCAAAGAAATCTATCTATTATTATCTATTTCTACCCTTCGCGATGGAAACCTCTTAACTCTGGTGAAAACCAAAAATGTTGCAGAAAAATTCCTGAAATCTAAAAGTCTCGCAGGTATATGCGAAATTGATTGCAAACTTCATCAATCCCTTAACTTTGTCAAGGGCACTATATATGTATGCTCCCTTCCTTATAAACGTTCCCGATGACGAAATTGTGAAAGAACTGGCTGACCAAAATGTGCATTCCATATATAAATTCTCTAGGAAAATAGACGGAAAACCAAAACCTTCTGGTGTTATTCTCGTAACCTTCGACCAATAAAACCTACCAAGCAAACTTGACGTTTCCTGGCACACAGTCAAGGTAAGGGAGTATATTCCCAATCCTATGAGGTGCAATGGGTGCCAATTTATTGGTCATCCAACCAAATTTTGCAAAAATTCCGCCACGTGCGAAAGGTGTAATCTCCCCCCTCACAGGCCTGAACCTTGCACACGAACGCAGTGCGCAAACTGCTTAGGCGACCACCCTTCCTCCTCCCCCTCTTGCCCAAGATATATAAAACAAAAAGAACTCATCAGAATTAAAACAAGAGAGAACGCTATAGTCGGGTGCCCCGACTATCAGATACCCGTTACTCAGGTAAAGGGAGTGCGAGGGAGATGGAGATAGAAACTTTGATCACCCATAACTTTTTAACAAATGGTCCGATTTGAAAAATTTCCTCTACATTTCGATAGGTATTGATAAACACAATAAAACTGCATTTTTACTTTTCCGAAATATTTAAATTTTTGAAATTGCATATAAGCGATTGTGGGCGTTAAAGGGGGCGTGGCACCAGTTTGAAACAAACTTGCGCTGCGTAGGAACTCCTAAAATCTACATGCAAAATGCCAATCTTCTAGCTTTTATAGTTTCCGAGATCTCAGCGTTCATACGGACAGACAGACAGTCGGACAGACAGACGGACATGGCCATATCGACTCGGCTAGAGACCCTGATCAAGAATATATATACTTTATAGGGTCGGAAACGCTTCCTTCTAGCTGTTACATACTTTTGCACGACTACAATATACCCTTTTACTCTACGAGTAACGGGTATAACTACACGAAAATGCAGTATAAGAGAAGCTAGACTGTTTCTCAAAAAACAATCTCCCATAACAACCAATTATGCACATGCTGTGTCAAACTCAAACTCTACACCCAATACAAACAGTAATACTCAAAAAGAGATTACTATTAATGAAAACAACGACAATTATTCTAAAGAGTCTGCCAACCCAGATCCTCAATCCCAATCTCTCTCAATTTCGCCTTCCACAAGTAAATCTAATAACCATTCGGTGATTACCTCTCCAAGACCCTCAACATCTAATAAAATCGTACTAAAAAGCCCCAATATAAAAACAACTGAAGACCTCGAAAATCACAATCGCACAAGCAATTCTCTCTCGCCCATCTACAGCATAAATAGTGAACACTCACAGCTATCACCCTTTAATGTATTCTGATTATAAAGAGCGCTTGAAACACAGTCGCTCTCTTAGATTGGAAGCAGATGAACTCTTAAACGAAATGAAATCAAATAGTAACTCTAGTAAAAACTTATCTGACTCAGATACATCAATGGCTGAAGTTCACCCCGCGTCAGCTTCCCCTGATTCTCTTTAACCATGGTCATTAAAATCTTACAATGGAACATAAAAGGAATTTTCAATAATTATCACGAATTAAGATTACTTATAGCCGAACGCTCTCCTGACGTGTTATGCCTTCAGGAGACCCACTTACCACATAACTTTAAAAACTTTAGATGGCCGCCGGGTTTAAAAGGGTATTTTTGGAATTTTCCCAATAATACTTCTGCAAAACAATAATACTACTCATAAAACAGCAAATTCCACACTCCCAAATATTGATAAATTGTAATCTTCTCTGCACTGGTATTAAACTTGAACTCACTAATCCCGTTTTTATCATAAATATGTACATTCCACCATGTCAAGGCTTTTAAAGCTCCGACATTTCTCATGCTCTAAATCAAATATCCGGTCCTATACTATTAATAGGAGACTTTAACTCCTGGATCCCTATGTGGGGTTCGCCTCACGCTAATTCCCGCGGGAAAAAAGTTGAGCGAGTTATATCAACAATTAACCTAGTTGTCCTAAACGACGGATCTGGAACCCATCTCTCTACCCACAACACCACAACCAACATAGATATTTCACTAATGTCACCAATACTCGCTCACCGAAGCAGTTGGTGCATTTGTGATCAATCACATGGTAGCGATCATTTCCCCATATTTATTTCATTAGCTTTTCCATTCTCCGCAGACACAACCCTACCCATCCCAAAATATAAAACCGATCTCGCTGACTGGAATACTTTCGGCAAAACCTGCACTGAACTCGAGACCAAGTGGACCGCCGGATGCCTAAATCACCAGGTCGCTCTACTCTCGAAATTCATTAGAACAGCAGCAAACTCCTCCATCCCCCAAACAAAACGGATTCCCCATAAAGCGAAAATTCCATGGTGGAGCCCGGAGCTTCAACAGCTCAGGGATAAAATGTTCTTTCTGAAAAACGAAAATCCCTCGAAAACTTCACCTCACGTATTTCTCCCCTTTCCACCACCAAGAAGATTTGGTCAGACATTAATCGTCTGGCTGGCTCTCCTAAAATACCCATAAAATGCATTAAAACCACAAACACTTTGTTAACTGACTCCAGTTGCATATCAGAAGAATTAAGGGAAGTCTGGGCCAAATACGGAGCTGATGACAATTTTAGCAACGTTTACATAGGTCTCAAAGAATAATATCTGTCCTCATTATACAACCCTACCCAAATATCTCCTACAGCACTAAGTCTGGACACTCCATTTAGACTGCATGAAATCGAGGCAGCTCTCCAAACAGCTAAGGGCAAATGTCCTGGCGCTGATAGAATTTCCTATCCCATCTTAAAACAGATTCCTCCATGCCTTAAGCAAAGACTACTTGACATATATAACTTATCCACTGGCAATTACTTTCAAACCTGGCGAACTTCCATCGTTATTCCCATCCCAAAGCCCAATAAAAAATCTTCAGAAATTAATGGCTATCGCCCAATTTCCCTAATATCCTGCCTAAGTAAAATAATTGAAAAAATGATTGCCCTCCGACTTATGTGGTTTATTAACCGCCACAAGCTGATCAGCGGAAACCAAGTTGCATTCAAATACTCAAAATTCAACATTTCGTGTCGAATGCCATTTCGACCAGAAATCACGTCTCCATCCTAGCGACATGCAGTTCTCTCAAGATTCTAGCTTTGGGGCATTGGTCCAAGACTTTACAACCTGGGGAAAGCCTTTATGACGAAGAGGACCTTTAAAGTCAGAGTCAACGACAAAACCTCTGGTTCAGCCAACCTGCCAAACGGAATACCACAAGGCTCACCCCTATCGATAGTCCTTTTCATCATAGCCTTTGATCACATCAACCTTGTAAGAACTAAACACAAGGAAATAAACATAACATTATACGCAGATGACGCTATAATTTACACCAAAAAAAAAACCTTACCACTGTAAAAAATACTTTTCTCAAAATTCTTTAGGACTTAGGAAGCTGGGGATTATCTTCTGGCGCTTCCCTTGCCATAGAAAAATGCCACACACTTCACATATGTCGCAAAATCCACTGTTGTTTTCCAACTTTGGAGCTTAGAAATAAGACCATCGAACCAGTCATGGATTTAAAAATACTTGGAATCACGTTTGACTCTAGGTTTAGCTTTAAGGAACATTGTATTACTTTAAGAAAACAACTTGAAGTCCGGGCTAACATAATTAAATTTCTAAGTTCCAAATTTTCGCATATCCATCCCAACATCCTAACAACCATAACCCGTGCCCTAATTCTCTCCAAAATCGAATACGGACTCCCAATATATGGTTGGTGTGCAGCAACTCACCTGAAGAAAATTCAAGCACCCTACAACTCCTCAGTTCGTAGATCAATTAATGCATTTCCAACATCGCCAGTACGGTGCATTCTGGCCGAAGCTGGGCTACCAAGCATTTCCGACAGATTAACCGAAGTCACAAGCCCAAATCAATCGTTGGTAAGGGATTTCAAAGCTTCCTTCAGGAAAACACGGACTCCCAGGGTTCCCTCAACCCTTCATAGATGCGCCAAGCATGCAGCTTTTATTGGGCTATCAGTCCCTAAGCAGAGAAAAATAACTACGTGTATTCCACCCTGGAAAGACGTATCGGAAAACATCAAAAAGGATCTTCACTTCTATACTAAAAACGACACACCAAGTTCAATTTTCCAAGCCCAATTTAGTCTTCTCAAAAGCCAACTGGGCCCAAGGAATTGGAATTACTCGGATGGTTCTAAAACCGAATCTTCATCTACCTTCGCAGTCGTCGACAAGGATAACGACATCATCGCGGGAGGATCCCTTCCCAACATCAACTCGATATTTACCATTGAGGCTTTCGCAGTACTTCAGGCCTGCGTATACGCCCACAAAGGTAAAGGAAAATTCGCCATCTGGACCGACAGCCTTTCCACCATCTCAGCGTTGGAAAATCCCTGGCAAACAGATCCCACAATAAGCCAAATACGGAACATCGTTACCCTGAGCAAATCCAAAATAACCATCGTTTGGGCCCCCAGCCACCAGGGTATTCCTGGGAACGAACAAGCGGACGCGGCTGCTCGATTTATGAGCAAAGCCCAACCGTTCAGTTCACACCCATCAATGCCAGAGACATCTCCAAGCTAATTAAAACCACCAACAAACAAAAGATAATTGCTGATTGGGAAGTTTTTACCCACAGATATAAAGCGCTAAACACAGCCTGCGAAAAAACTATATTTCCAAAAGACCTCAACAAACTCGATCGCAGAATTTACACCCACCTTCGCATTGGACATGCACAGGAAACGCACGAACACCTTCTTCAAGGATCTGCTTGCCCTCCCTGCCGCTTCTGCGGAGACAGGACTTTTTCAACTGACCATCTTCTCGACAGCTGTCAGGCCCTAAAGCCCATACGCACTTCCATTTTTGGATCCGTCACCCTCCCATCTTCCCTACTCAAATCCTCCTCCAAATCAAATATTAAAAGAATTAAAGATTTTGTTAATAAAACCCATCTCCGAATATAGACATAATAATTAAACTCTCTCTCGGCCGGGTTATTGGCCGAAGGACTTCAGTTTCCAGTGTCATTTCTCTGTCCATTAATTTTAGTATTGTATACTAGTTTTAATTTGACAATATAAAATAAAATATATTGACTCACTTTAAGGCGATAATTTTGAAAACGATTTAAAGAAACTTTTAGCCATTCTTTATCACGATAATCTATACGCGCAACACACAAAAAAAATTATTCCTTAAAAGGAAATTATAAATTAATTTGTAGAATTAACATATTTAGTTGTAATCCATTTTTGTTTTTTTTTTTAACGTTGAAAGAGGAATTCGATTTGGGCTGACTAAAACAAAGGTTTAGCCCGTATTTAAATCGAGGTTCGGCGATATCAGCGAAAATATAAGACTCGCTGTTTGAAAGGTTAAAGTTGCGGGTCCAGCGGTTAGTCGGCAAGGCATAGGTTACGCACTCGGGGTCAACAGTAAGTGCATTAGGCCGCTTGGGTAAAGGTACACAGTAGTTCGGACAGATTATTCTGCTCTTTTCGACATGTGGGAGTCTGCGCAGGCGTAGAAATTTATTGGAGTCCAATGCGCATAGGCAAACTTATTTTATTGGGGTTCGTTTACACGCACTCAGCTTAACATGAACCTATTAAACTGCCTCAAGTGTCGGCTACTCCGAGCGTCGGCTGCCGCTTTAGTGCATGCGCAAAGGTATATTTAATTCCACTTTATATGCACATGTTTAGGCTGGGGTTGCTCCTCTGGTTCTCGATTATTTGCTGCTTGCTGGGCACAATCTGCGGGGTTTAAAACGGCCATGGTCAACAACAAACACCAAAAATAATTCTTGTACAAGTTCACTAACCTCATGACAGTGCACCAATATAAATTTAGGGTTCTTTTGAGCCAATTCGGGTCTGCTGTTGTTGACGGCAGAAAATCCAAAAGGAAAAAATGCGAAAAGCGTGCAGCTTTCCGGGTCTTGGCCGGACGGCGGACTTTTGAGTCGGCTCGCCCACGTTCTCAGGAACCTAAAGGACACAAGGGGTTAAAAACCGAAATAAATCAGAAATATATTTTAACTCACAAGGTTTTGGCTACTAAATTCACAATAATTTCACTTTCCTTTGCAATATTTATGTCCGCATGCGCGGAGGCGGCAGGGCACAATTTATTCACTTGGGAATACAAAAATAGGTGCGTGTTCACTCCACGATGGCTCGATTGCAAAAGAATTATAAAATAGGTAACAAAGGCTATGGGCGGAAATGCAGCACAGCTAGCGATGAAACTAGGTTGATAAGGCCAAACTTTCCATAGACTCTCCAAATTTGAGTAGGCAACAAAGCTTAGCTTAAAGCGCACCCAGAGTGAAGCATACTTCTAGGCAAAACATATAACGTTTCTTCAGGAGCCGTTACATTTCTTTTGTCTGAATATATGACAAGGGTTCTAATTTGGTTACATTATTATTTATGTAAATGCTTTGTGTGTATTCTAACATGGTATTTGAAAGTATGAATTCATATAGCTGCACTGAACAATTAAGTATTTTAATAAAATTACAAGAGAGAACGCTATAGTCGAGTGCCTCGACTATTAGATACCCGTTACACAGCTAAACAACTTAATATAAATATGCCTTCTTCTATGTTTTTCGCCGCTCGAATTAGCACCTTGGCCAGCTGTTCCAAAGCCATCCGTTAGATGGCGCTACGGGCCATGAAAGGCGGAAATGTAGGCGCTAGCCAGGTTTAAGCGTTTAATGGGTTTTTGGGCGTTAGAGTGGGCGTGGCAAACTTTTATTAGGCCAATCGTTAGGTATTGACGAAACAAATACATATCAATTAAAATTTTCATAATAGCATCAAAACTGTGGCCACAGCTTGTGGCTTGTGGGCGTCAGAGGGGGCGTGGCACTTTGAAACAAACTTGCGCTGCGTTGGAACTCCTAAAATCTACATGCAAAATGCCAATCTTCTAGCTTTTATAGTTTCCGAGATCTCAGCGTTCATACGGACAGACAGACGGACAGACGGACAGACAGACGGACAGACGGACATGGCTAGATCGACTCGGCTAGTGATCCTGAACAAGAATATATATACTTTATAGGGTCGGAAACGCTTCCTTCTACAATACAATATACCCTTTTACTCTACGAGTAACGGGTATAATTACCAACTATAGAAATTTCTCTATTAATACAATTTTGATTTAAAAATGTTTTAGGGATATTCCATGTCAATAAAATATTTGGTTCAATATGATTAATTTTCAAATTTGTATGGGTTTTAGTATATTTGCAGCTTGTGGATTCTTGTTTTATTATGCCATTTATACATTTATCAAATACTATTTTTCCTGTTTCTTTGTTGTATAATTTTTCTTCGTGGAGGTAATATTTGTCAAATATATTTTCTGTTAGAATGGTATTATTATCATCTGGATACGGAATTATTTCAAAAATTGGTGCTTTCACGATTTCGCTAGGAATATGGGAAATTATTAAAATTTCATTCGTGTCTGTTTTGACCCAAGTAAAAGTTTTAATTTTCAAAAGTATCTCAGAATTTATTTTATTTAAATCATATTTTAATAATTTAGGGTTAAATATACCAAGCCTGGTCAACTGCATTCCTAACTCAGTATCTTCTATATATTCTGTAAAATGTTGTAGGTTAAATATTAAAACGTTTGCCTGTTCTTCCCTTTCATCATCTTCTTTAAATTTATTTATAACTTCGATGCCATTATTTATTACGTCAATGATCATATTTAAATCTGTGTTTTGTATACTATTCTCCGATATTTTAATTATTTTTTTTCTGCTCTAACTCTTTCTTATCATCTTGATCTAATGTTCCAAATAAATATTTGTAAGTTGAACCTATAATGTTAAATAATCCTCGCTTATTACGTTTAGCTATTTTAATTTCATTTATCTCTCTCTTAAGTTTTTCAGCTAGATAACGGATTTGAATAATATCATTAAATTCATTTGCTTCTTTTAAAAGTTTTTCAAATAGTTGCTCTGTTTTAGTTATATTAATACTTAAATAGTGATATTCAAAATTCGTTGGAATATCTATGGATCCGGTTTTAAATACAAGGTATCCATTCTGAGCTTTAATCGGATTTATTTCAATGTTTTGTCCCATTGCCATTTTAGTTGTTGTTATTATTATAATCAAGAAAGTGATGATTCTAATCAGATTGTTGTTGTGTCCTTTCCTTTCCTTCTGCTTTCCTGGAATTATCGTATTTATTTTTATTAATTATCTTTTTCTTTTTAAATTTTGATTTGTAATAAGTTAGTTTCCTGCCTCTATTTGTTTCTTCGAAATGTTTTTCATCCACCATCCTCAAGCTTCCTGTCTTTTTAAATGGGTTTGTAGTTTTTGATTTTTCTAGTGGTGATTGTTTAAATCTTGTGTCTATTTCAAAATCATGACTTTTTCATTTAATTTGTCAATTTTCTTTGTTTTTCTTTCTTGTGTGTTATACTCCTGCACACAAAAATATGTCGGCTGGTATTCTATTTGTTGCATTATGTTTAGTTTTATGATTATAAATATAAAGAATTAATTCAAATTTAGTATACCTATTTTCGATGTCTGTGTCGTTTCCTAATAATCTTAGTTTTTCGTTTACTGTTTTTTGAAACCTTTCTATATCTGATATACCGTTTTTACTTGTAGAAACTTGAATTTGGACACCTTCTGAATTTAACCAATTATGTAGAGCTACACACATAAATGCCGAATCTTTTTCTGCCTTAATTTCTTGTGGTTTTCCCATTTCATTGAATACTTTTATTATGGCCCTTTTAGCTTCTAACTTATATTTACTTGCGACTTCAACAAGAGTGTCGAACTTTGAGTATATATCAATGCATGACAAGAATTGCTGATTTCCTACCACATAAAAATCCATGACAAATTTTTTTCTCATATTTTGTATTTCTGGGGTAGTTTTGAAAGATAAGCTTGTGTTCACATGTTCTGTTTTTGCAATGTTGCAAATTTCAGATTCGTTAATAATGTTCTGTATTAATTTTTGATAGTGTAGTGTGTATACATACAGAGTACACACTGTACCATCGGCAAGAATGTTGGCCAAATTTGCAGGATCAGCACTCTTTAAGTGCAAACGTAATTTGACCACACACGCCATCAGTGAGTGATAAGTCGCGCCAGCTTATTCCAACAGCTTTGCGACTGCAACAAATATACCCATGTATGGACGTAACATTCCATTCCCTCTCTCTGGGCACCGCTCTCAGAGATAAACATAAGCTAACATAAAGGGCGGTTGCGTCGCTGCCTGCTTGACCGACAGCGCCGACTGTGCAACATAGAGCTAAGCCAAGAAATGAATATAGGCCGGCAGTCTAGAGACGACGACAAAACAATGGAGTAAGAAATAAAACCAATGATAAATTCAAATAAAACCGGCACCGCCTCGAGTCCAAAGGGACGGGAACATCAAAACAAAATTTTTTAATTCACCAAAAAAATAACAGCCTGTGCCAGGAACAGCACCGGCACCGCCCGAGTCAAAAAGACCCAGGACCTTGAAGATGAGAAGATACTAAGGTCAAGGATGCAAAAGAACAATTTTTTTTTTAAATATATACATATTATATTATGAAATTGTAAGTTTGAGCTGTACAAGAAGACTGCCTAAATTAGACAATTTTTTTGAAAGGCAGGAAAAATAATTTGTAAAAATAAGAAAAAAAATGAAACTAATATAATAACGTACAACCAATTATATTTTTAAAATATTTGTGTTATTTTGAGCTTTAGAAGAAGATGGCCCAAAAAGATTATATTTATAATTTTGTAAAAAAAAAAGTAGTAAATATATTAAATATTAAATGCGAATATATGTTTGAAAAATTAATATTTTTAAAATAAAAATAAAATTAAAAATGTAAAATAAGTAATCAGAATATAAGAATTCAAAAAAAGAAAACTATAAAACTTTAACAAAAAAAATTTTATTTACAATATTAGTATTTTCTCCTATTTTTATACCCGTTACTCGTAGAGTAAAAGGGTATATTGTATTCGTGCAAAAGTATGTAACAGCTAGAAGGAAGCGTATCCGACCCTATAAAGTATATACATTCTTGATCAGGATCACTAGCCGAGTCGATCTAGCCATGTCCGTCTGTCCGTCTGTCTGTCCGTCTGTCCGTCTGTCCGTCTCTCCGTCTGTCCGTCTGTCTGTCCGTATGAACGCTGAGATCTCGGAAACTATAAAAGCTAGAAGACTGGCATTTTGCATGTAGATTTTAGAAGTTCTTACGCAGCGCAAGTTTGTTTCAAAATGGTGCCACGCCCCCTTTAACGCCCACAATCGCTTATATACGATTTTAAAAATTTAAATATTTCGGAAAAGTAAATATGCAGTTTTATTGTGTTTATCAATACCTATCGAAATGTAGAAGAAATTTTTCAAATCGGACCATTCGTTAAAAAGTTATGCGTGATCAAAGTTTCTATCTCCATCTCCCTCGCACTCCCTTTACCTGAGTAACGGGTATCTGATAGTCGGGGCATCCGACTATAGCGTTCTCTCTTGTTTTTTTCTCTCCCCATGCAAAATTAAAATTACGATGGGTGGGTTCGGCTTAGATGACACCCAGTCTACGGGAAATAAAGCAAATGTTGATGAAAAATGTTGTTGAAATGTTGTTCAAATAGTTGATCATACGGATGCTATTAAGTCAATGTGGATACTACTTTTGATCCTGACAATTAGCAGCGTTGCTCAATTCGTGCTCACATTATACGTTAAACATAATAAAATAATTAAAAGACGTTATATAAACAGAGACAACGACTTGGACAAGGTTTAAAATCATTTATATATTTCCATATATATTTCTCCAATGGGGTATACACCCATTTCTTTTTTTTTTCTTTGCATCTTTCTATAAAAGATCTACATTTAAATATATTGTCTACCTAACAAGGATGGACCGAAAAACTAAAAATAATAAAAGGAAAGGAGGATTAAGAAAAAAGCATTTAAAAGAATAGCCGCCATTCGAAAAGAATTAGCAGCCAGTGATAATCCATCATGGGAACAAGCATGTGAACTTCACGCAGAGCTAGACTAGCTAAAAAATTTGTAAGCACTAAGCTAAACAAAAATCAAGAACCCGAACAATGTTAAAAAATATTGAAATCATCGGGGAAACTGTTGACAAAAAATCTCAGAAAGAGAAATTTTTGACAGTACTTAAAAAGGAATGCCCGGCAGACTGCCCAGGCCCTTTATTCTCACCATACTGTGAATGCACATGCAAACACACAAAGTTCCAAAAAGGCTAATAAAAAAAACTAAATTTTTTTTCATTTACAAATCTGTTCTTTATTATGGATACAAACAGATGTATAGAAAAAACACGGGAAGGGAACCCATGTTCGATTATAGAGTAAGATCTATCCTCGATACACTCAGGAACCCCATCTCAGTGTATGAACTAAAAATTTAATACATGGAAAAATTCAATCTAAGTAATTCCCCATTATTACATTGTAATAATACGCAAAAAGCTATAGTATTATCAACAATAGAAAACTTTAAGGTATTTTCCGTCATTGACAAAAATTCATTGCTTGGCAATATAATAATCTTTAAAATTATTCTGAAATAAATCCTAATGGATTGGAAAACTATTTCTGATAAATTGAAAGAAATAAAAACAAATTTCGACAAGTCATACAAATGTCTTTCGCAAAACCGAAATGTTCAGGGAACAACCATACAAAAACACGCTAAAGTTTTAGTAGACAGCTTTAATGAAGCACGCCTTATAATTTACGAACACAGAGATAAATTATCCAGTAAACACTGGACAGACATCTCAAAATTATTATCTAAATTTAAAAACAATCTTAAAAATATAAAACAAAAATATAAGTTAGACATTTCAATTCCATCTATCCTTAATACACCATTAAAATTTGAGTAGAAATTGAAATCAGAAGAAATAGAAGGACATACACAACCTGACTATTCGAGCGGTATTAACGCTGACCGAACTGTCAAATCAGGAAAACTCGGACTCCGAAGAAAATATATCATACGAAAATTTGGAAAATAATTTAATCAATATGACGGACGACCTACAAAGATCATAGTTGCGTTGTTATTGGTTCATTGTCTGTCGTATGTCAGCATTGCAATGCACTGAAGTTTCGATTGGAAACCCCCGACTTATGCTGTGCAGGTGGCAAAATTAAATTGCCCGTTTTGGCTCATCCACCAGAGCCATTGTATTCGCTACTATATGGAAATTCAGCCCAATCAAAAAGCTTACTAAAGCCGAGGTTGTTCATCAACCAGGCTACAATCCGAGTTATAAGGTAATGGCGTCGCTTTATTATCTAGTTTTTTCAAAATTGCATCCCAACATTCAAGGGCAAATTCACCATGGAGCGGGCGCTTTGTTACCACCACCAAACAAAGAGCATAAATTCCTCTAGATCTACTTCATTGGTGATTCGGAAGATGAACTAAATCAGCGTTGTGGATTTTTCACTGCAACTAAACGTGAAATTATACAACAATTGCAAAATCTTCTGCATGAGCGTAATGAATTGGTCAGATTGTTCAAAACCGCATTGGATACAATGCATTCTGACGACCACAAAATCATTATCAGCGCTGACAAAAGGCCCACTGGAAGCCATTCAAGACAATTTAATGCTCCCACTATTAATGAAGTCGCAGTGGTGATTGTTGGCGAGAATGTGGACTAATATCGTTCCCAGCTAATTTTTGCGAGTTCACATCGGCGAAAGAGGAACTCATCACAAAAGTGTTTCCCGACATTGCACAAAATTATAAAAATCTCGATTGGATTTACTAGATAGTTTGAATTTCATTATTCAAAGTCAAATCGCTGGAGAACTGCATTCATACAGATCCGTTGACTGCGTGACCGACGACGATGAAGCGACCAACAATCCGACAGAATTTTTGAACTCACTGAATGTGCCAGGAACACCGCCGCATAATTTGCAGCTGAAAGTGGGATCAATTATTATAATGCTGCGGAATCTAAATCATCCGAGATTATGCAACGGTACGCGGTTGTCCGTTAAAAAACTGATGAACAACGTGATTCATGCGACGATTATTAAGGGAAAATTTAAAGGAGAGGAAGTTCTTATCCCACGAAATCCGATTATTCCAACAGATCTTCCATTCCAATTCAAGAGGATTCAGTTCCCAGTTCGATTGGCATTTGCGATGATCAATAAATCGCAAGGCCAATCGTTGGATGTCTGCGG
Organism: Drosophila carrolli; assembly: GCA_018152295.1. NCBI lineage: Eukaryota > Metazoa > Arthropoda > Insecta > Diptera > Drosophilidae > Drosophila > Drosophila carrolli. The sequence continues at coordinate 358,475 of JAECXJ010000332.1, forward strand.
GATTAATCTGGAATATCAATGTTTTTCACATGGGCAGTTATACGTAGCCTGTTCGCGTGTGGGAAAGCCCTCATCATTATTTATTTTTGCACCGGATAACAAAAAAAAAAATATTGTTTATCACATCGCTCTCCACTGATTTCGTGTCAAATAAATTTTTTGAAATTTGAATTATCAGTGTTTTATTATTACTCTGGGGTTATATGAAGTCGTGAAATTGGGGCGAGACAAAGTTCGCCGGGTGCTTTAGTATTATTCATAAAAATTAAACATTCGTTATCATACACTTTTTTCAGGCTGATCATAGCCTTTTCATAATTGCTCTCGGTGACTTGGTAGGCCTTAATAGTTCCCAAAGCTTCTCCAGAAAGACAAGAAATTAAGTGATTGAATTTTTCAATGACGGGAATGCTGTCGTCTTGATGAACAAGAGTTTCGAAAAGGCTAATGAAATTCTTAAACTCCGAATATTTGCCGCTGAATTTCGGCAATGCCAAATTCGGAAGTCGAGCTCGAGTTGGGGCTACAGAAGCTGATCCAATTATTTTGGTTTCGCTTGCCGTCTTCAAGGCTGAGATAAGCGAAATTATTTTTGCCGAGGTTATTATTGAAAGCTCTTCCAACTCTTCTCCGAACTCTTCGCCATCATCTAAATCTTCGATCTGTTCTTGTATTTGAGTTGCCTTAATAATAGAAGCATTTAAAATCTCTAGCCGACAAGTAAGTTCTACTTCTTGGATCGAATCTGGCCGGCTTCTATTCGATCATTTAATCGGCGGATGCTCATCACTGGTTTTTTGAGCTTATTTTTAAGATCAGAAAGAAGTTCAAGAGATTTTGGCTTATCTGGACTTATTTTAATTTATTTTTATATATAAACCACGAAAATAAATAAATATATATATATAAATAAATTATTTATCCAAGAATAATAATTAATAAAATAAATAAGTTTTAAAATAGGATAATTGTTCAATTAGAACGACGACTAAATGTTAAATAAATTTTCGTAACAAAACACTAAGAGTAAATAACAATTTAATTTAATTATTAAATTTGTTTGAAAAAATTAATTTAATAATTATCCACAACGAAAACGACGAAAAAAAATATTAAATTAAATATCGAGCCACGAGGTATCAAAATTAATAGTGGTTGCAAATGACGGCAAAAATCAGTATACCCGTCCGAATGCAGGGTAGCGCGTCACTTTGATCTTCAGTGCGCCAAACCAAAAGTCCAACAACAATTACAACGTTGCTAACGGCGGACAAGCGAAGCGAAAAAGGAAAACGAAAAAGTTCACCGCTGCAGCTGCTTGTATATGAGGACTTATGTATTGGTTATGTATAGCGGTTGGGATGATTTCACCAACTATTAATTTTCGAGTTTCAATAAATAAATTGGGGGCAACAGTGATTGCGATAATATAACACAATTAAACGTTGCGTCCAACGGCGGTTCAAATAGGTTATAATGTGTATGTGTATATGTATGTGTATATAATAAATTTTAATATAATTTTTATTTATTATAAATAAATGCATGCACAACTAGCTCTACTATATCGATACGTCTGTGCCAAGAATTGAAAGCGAGGTGAAATTTTTCAGCACAAGACAATAAACAATTAAATTGTTTTTCTTATAAACTCAAGCTTTTAATTTTTTGCACAAATACCTCAGGTTCTGCGTTAGGGTTTTTCAATCCAGCTGCCACTTTCCTTTTGCAAATTGAACAATCGCAGGGCATCAATCTGGCAGCAGTTCTTATGTGGCGAACAGGGTATTTCGCGACCGGCACGAGAATTTAAGCATGAGCTGCTGTGTATTTTCTATCACGACGCGGGCAACAATAAAGCACTATGTAATTGAGTGCTTTGACCTGCACTTGCACTTTATATTAATAATTTAATAATTTTAACGTCCACCCGGGGCCGCCATGGAAAATCAGAGAGTTTTCTAATTATTAAAAACAACCGAAAAACTGCGGTGGCTAAAATTATTAACAGCGAGAAAAACGAAAACGAAAAAAAAGGTGTCGACGGCTCAAATCAATTTCAACGAATGCTTATATATATTTCGACAAAGAACTTAGAGCCTAGCCTAACGAAGGTTGGCGAAGACGGGGCGACTTCGCCGAGAGCGAGAGAAACTTTTATTGTGCTCCCGCCTTCGCCCTAAACTAACTTACACTAAACTTAAAGTTTTTATTTTTATCAAATTTCAATATAATTCAAGTTTGAGCGAACAATTAGTAATGCGTCTATCATCCTCAATAGGCAGCAATTAGTCATCATTCTGTCAAATGCATATATTTGAGTGTTCGTTGTGGAGTTGGACTTCTGGTATTTGGTAAAATTTTTAATCATGTTGCCTTGCACCTACAATAATAATTAGTCGGATCGGGCGACTATATCATATAGCTCCCATAGGAAGTATCGAAAATTTTTTTTTTTAAAAGTATAAATTTGTTGTTTTTCATTTTTTTTTCTGAGAATTTGGTAGCTTTTTAAAACTATGGAATTACGGTTTTAATTAAATTAAAATCGCACATCTAAGTCATATAGTTCCCATAGAAAAATCAAAAAATTTAATAAAAATGTTTGTTTTGCTGTTTTTTTATTTCTCAAAATATGTCCTTGAGATATAATAATTATTTTCTGTAACAGAATTACGCTTTTAATTTTGTCAAAATATAGCTGTCAAGAAACGATGGAAAAAAGCAGCGCATAATCGATATAGCTTAATTGTTTTTAGTAATATATGATATTTCTTGAGATATAGTAATTGTAGAATCGAAATGTAGTCATTTTGCATTAACTGCAAGAGTGCATAAACTTGGGCTTGCCGAAGCTTGCTGTCTTTCTTGTTTGGGTACTAATAAGAGCGGGCTATTAGACTTTTAACCTTACAAATGGTTTTTGGATTTGGTCCAAATTACTAAGACCGCATTGTTGATATTGTAATTATTTTTAATGAACTTCGGTTCCTCGTCGTTAAGTCTCAGGTTTTGTTTGTAAAAATTATTTATTTATTATTTGTCGTTCTACCCAAACTATCCAAAACATTTTAAAAGTTACAGGAGAAATAGTGAGCAATCGATTTTTTACACACGATTTTTTATATACCAAAACTTTGACGTGCGATTACTGTGTTTTTAATATTTAGGATTTTTTGGGAAAGATAGAGAAAAAATGTAACGTCCTATCGAAACGAGAAAATTTATTGTATTCAGGATTAAATTGAACCTAAAAACCTTAAGAAAGTTATGATTAACCCGGGTTTTAAACAATATGAAGTGCATTATTTTAAAGTGAATCTTTGAATTTCTCACTTTTTGTTCCATTTTTTGGTTTAACTAGAGAAGCTTTACTATTAAAATACAATTTGTTTTGTGTTTTCGTTGCAGATGGAAATTGCGACCTGCATCTTTCCCACCGCACGACCCATGCACACTCGAGGCGGCACGGCAAAATGCTTGTACCATGCATAATTTTAATAAACAATTTTGGGAAGACTGTTGCAATATATAACAATGAAACCTGAATGTTTCAATTTAATGAAATATTTCTTAATTTTTCAAAAAGGTCCTCGGATTTTTTGAAGCCTAAGCGATGAGTATCAACACCTAAAAGATGAAACCAAACGTACAACCAAAGATAAACAAATGCACAAATCGAGAAGCTAATCTAGGAAAAGCGCCGATCAAGAAGAGAGTGACAGTTACTTAAATCGCTATTCGCAAAGATAATGTTAAAAGAAGCCACCCGACGGCTTACCCAGGCATTGCGACAAGAAAAGGATGTGGAGCAGCTATCCCCATTCAGCTCAAAGTACCCCCTATGGAGGTTTCATTCCACACTAAGCACATCAGTTGAAACCGTTACCCCAATAAGTACTACATCTAGTAATTTGACCCGTAGTGACAAAGATAGAGCCGACACATACGCCAAGTACGCCCAAGGTCATAAAGGATTACCTGCAACCACAAAAATCTGCACATAATAACTCCAAAGATGATTATTGAGCTTTCACATTGTGCCATTTTCACCATATGTCAGCTCTTCAATGCAATGATACTTTCTTTCATTGAAAATCCGAACCGCATTTGAGAACAAGGAATAATGTACTGCCATATTTTTGGACGTTTCTTAGGCCTTTGACAGGGTATGGCCTAACAGTCTACTGCATAAAATTGCTTTAATGCTTCCTAGCAGCACTCACAAACTCCTAAAGCCATACCTCTACAATAGAAAATTCGCGATGAGATGCAACAACACCATATCTACTGGCCATAACATCGAAGATGGAGTTCCTAAGGCAGTGTTCTTGGCCCATCAAAAGCGTCCGCTCGTGGGAATGACGGGAGTATACATGAGGTAAAGAGCGGACGACTTACTATGTCTAAGGTTGCTGACGATACTGCAATCCTTAGTCGATCAAAAGTTGTGAGCGCAACTAGCAGATCACTTAGTTGTTGTTAAAAAATAGCCGACTAGGGAATAAAGGTCAATGAGCAAAAGAGTAAGCATGTTACATTTACCTTAAAGAGGCGAGACTCCGCTTACATTAAGCAATACTGTGCTGCCTCAAGCAAACGAAGTAACGTACCTTGGCGTACACCTTGACAGACGACGCGCAGACACATTGAAGCCAAGAGAAAACACCTAAAGCTGAGGGCTGGTAGCCTGCACTGGCTTATAAACTTCCGCTCTCCTCTTAGTCTGGACAACCAGATACTGCTCTGCAACTCAGTCCAATCTGGACATATGGCTCTCAGTTGTGGGGGAGCTTCAGTAACAGCAGTGTAGAAATTATGCAGAGACCTTAGTCGAAGATCGCTAGAGCAATCACCGGGGCACCGTGGTACGTTCGGAACTATAACATTTAGATAGATCTGAATATACTCCCAGTCAGATATGATATAGCGCAAACCATGGACAGATACTACAATAAACTGTCAAAACACCCAAACCGCCTCGCAATGGATCTAACCAGAGTGAACAGCAGCGCTCGTCGCAATAATAATATACTAGTTTTTAAAATCTGAATAGTTTTTGTTAGTCTCGTCAAGAGAAGATTCATAAATTAAAGCAAAGTTATAAAAAAAAAAGCGATGACTTCTTCTATCCTTTAATCCTGGTTCGGTTGAATCATTTCTATCTAACTGGTTACCAGTACCGTACCAGTAGAGGAGTCGCAGACAGCGACATAGAGGAGCGCAGACAGCGCCGAACACTGGGTACGGAGGGAGACGCAGACAGCGTCAGTCAAGGAGACGCAGACAGCGTCAGTTAAGGAGACGCAGACAGCGTCAGTTAAGAAGACCGCAGGCAGCGGTCAGAAGGCTCAAGGAGCGCCAAGCATCGGCGGCCGCAGGCAGCGGCCAGAAGGCACAGGTGCCGCCATTTTGGAGAGCGCCGAGGAGCGCCATATTTGGACCCTTTGGGATGCAGCATTCCCCCAAGAGGAGTACGCGGCTGAAAGGAGGGGAAGCCACCCCTACAGCAGCGCAAGAGGATCAGCAGCCAGTGAGTAGTGGAGCAGAAACCCGGCCGCAAGTGAAAATAACCTCGGCGGCGACCATTTCGTCGGACCTTCTGAAAAGGATCGCGGCGTTGGAGGAGGAGCTGAAGCAGGTTAAAACCCTGAGCAGTACGAGCACCGCCAATTGCGCGCCAATCGCAGTTGGCCCAAGCGCACACGGCGTCGACAGTGGACCGTCGGAGCGGCCGCCATCTTGGAGCGGACCGCTATTAGCCACATCTAACGGTGAGGCCTCAACTAACGGGGTCGGGCCGGTCCCACATAGCGGTGTCGGTGCGAGCAGTGCGGCCTGCACGCTGCCGCAGACAGCGCATGGATTCGTGCTACCGGGCGGGAGCATCCACAACGTGGCAACAACATCGCCATTTGTCGGATCCTACGCCTCGATGACGCCGAATGGAGCCCAAGGATCGTATGGGCCAAGGAGGCTTCCGGACCTGCCTGTATTTGGAGGGCAGCCCGAGGAGTGGCCGATCTTTAACTGTGCGTTTGTGGAGACGACCCAAGCATACAACTGCACAGACTTGGAGAACAACCAGAGGTTGTTGAAGGCGCTGAAGGATGAAGCACGCCAGACAGTGAAGTCGCTGCTGATTCACCCTGGGAACGTCAGCGCCGTGATGGAGCAGCTGCGCTTTAGGTTTGGCCGACTGGAGCAGCTTATACGCAGCCAGCTGAATAGTGTGCGAGAGGTGCCGCCGATTTCGGAGCAGCACCTGGCGAGGATCGTTCCCTTCGCAACCCGAGTGAGTAACCTCACGGCCTTCTTGCAGTCAACGAAGGCGGAGCAGCGCCTGTGGAGCACAACGCTAATGGAGGAGCTTTCTCCTACGAGAAAGCGAGTGGACTGGGCCAGGCACGCTGCATCGATCGAGCCCTTTCCCACTGTAGCGCACTTCAGCGCGTGGCTACAGAAGTACACAAACGTCGTGTGTACGGTTTTGGACGTCGAGGGAAAGGAGCCGAGGCGTCGAGTTCTGCATGCGAGCGTCGACCAGAACGGATGCGATCAACAGGATGATCGGCATGGAGGTTGTCCAATTTGTGGAGGGCAACATGGTGTGACGAGCTGCAGAGAGTTCATTGGAGCTTCGCCACCAGACAGGTGGGGCATGGTGAGGAGGCATCGGCTCTGCTTCACATGCTTACGGAGTGGACATACGACCAGATCCTGCGATGCATATGGCGAGTGCCAGATCAACGGATGTCGTAAATTGCATCACCGTCTGCTACATGGCGCGGACGAGGAGCCAAGATGGCCGGCGCGAGGTGGCTTTAGGAGCCACAACGGAGGAAACCAGCAGTCAGCAGTTTCCAGACGCGGCCCGGATAGGAGATCTTCGCCACGAGGTGGTTACAGGGACCACGAGGGGAGCCTGCAGTCGGCTGCCCCTAGAAACAGCCTGGAGAGAAGGGCCCCGCAGCCAGCGGAGGTGCCCGTGCAGAGGAATTTAAGCTGCGTTGACGCCGAGAGAGGCCGACTTTTGTTCCGTATACTGCCAGTAACGCTGTACGGAGCCGGTCGCCAGGTGGACACATACGCGCTCTTGGATGAGGGATCCTCCGTCACGATGATCGATGACGAGCTACGGAGGGATCTGGGAGTGCGAGGCGAGCGTCGACAGCTAAACATTCAATGGTTCGGAGGAAGGGCCAGTAGAGAGCCCAGTAACGTGGTGAGCCTGGAGATAAGTGGAGCTGGAAAGCCCACTCGCCACGCGTTGAGGAACGTGTACTCCGTTTCGAGCCTGAGTCTGCCAATGCAGACGTTAGGCCGACGAGATGTCCAAGGCGTGCATAAGGATGCGCGTCTGCCGATGAAGCCCTATACCAATGTGGTGCCCAAGTTGCTCATCGGACTGGATAATGGACATTTAGGATTGCCACTTAGGACGAGGCGGTTTGCCAGAGAGGGACCGTATGCGGCCGCAACCGAGCTTGGATGGGTTGTTTTTGGGCCAGTAAGTGGACAATCGACTACGCCGTCACCGAGGTCCTGCCTACTTGCCGTGTCAATGGACGACACGATGGAACATATGGTGGAGGACTACTTCGAGATGGAAAGCTTTGGTGTCAAGCTCGCGCCACAGGTCGCAGGCAGCGATGACGCGCGGGCACAAGGGTCAAAGTAGGGCGTCGCCAACAGACGGGATTACTCTGGAAGGACGACTACGCTGTGCTGCCACGGAGCTACGAGATGGCGCACAGACGGCTGGTCAACGTTGAGAAGAAGTTGAGGCGCAACAGGCAGTTGGCGCTGGAATACGATCGTATCATCAAGGATTACGTATCCAAAGGATAAGCGAGGAAGCTGCAGCATGTCGCGGTGACGAGCGACCGGCTATGGTATTTGCCACATTTTGGTGTCGAAAACCCGAACGAGCCCGGTAAGGTCCGGCTTGTGTTCGATGCTGCAGCCAAGGTTGGAGGAACCTCTCTAAATTCGGCGCTGGACAAGGGGCCTCAGCATTACAAGCCCTTGCCAGCCGTGCTGTTCCACTTCAGGGAATGAGCGGTCGGAGTCTGCGGTGACATCAAGGAGATGTTCCACCAAGTGCTGATCCGACCGATCGATGATGATTACAGCGAAGCTGTTGCTGAGAGAGATCTGGAGGCAAAAGATCGAGTGGGACGAACCACGAACCACTACCAGAGGAGATAGGCAAAGCCTTTGCAGCCTGGCGCAGGGAGATGGACGCCGTGGGACAGTTCCGATGTCCTCGCCAATATTTTTGGCATGGAGCAGTTCGGACCTACGAGTTGCACGTGTTCGTGGATGCAAGTCAATCTGCATTCGCGGCGGTGGCCTATTGGAGGGTACGAGGATGGAAACGTGCTGGTTAGCTTCGTGTGCGCAAAGACGAAGTGCGCGCCCATGAGAACGATGTCGATCCCGAGGCTAGAGCTGCAGGCAGCGGTTCTTGGAACCAGACTGATGAACACTGTCAAGGAGGAGCACAGTGTGGACACCAGCAGGACGGAGTTATGGACGGACTCAAAAACGGTGCTAAGATGGATCGGCAGCACCCACCGCCTGTACAAGCAGTTTGTTGGCAACCGAGTGGCGGAGATTTTGGAGTCGTCAAAGGTTTTCCAGTGTCGATGGGTACCTACAGCTGACAACGCAGAGGATGATGCGACGCGATCGCAGAATAAGGCGGACCTTAGCCCGGAATCGCGGTGGCTAAGGGGACCCGCATTTTTGAGGCAGCCTGAGAGCGGCTGGCCGGCGCCTGAGGAGGGAACCAGATGCGCCTGATGAAGAGGAGATGCCCAGTGAGTTTGCATTGGTGGCCACAAATGAATTTGTCATTCCGTTTCAGAGATACTCGAGCTTCAGTCGCCTAGTGAGGACCACAGCCTGGGTCCTAAGGTTTGCGCGCTGGTGCCGCAAACAGAGAAGCGAGCTCGAGGAGTACGGACTCACTGCAACGGAGTGTGAGGCCGCGGAGGCCCAATTGGAGTCGTTCCCCGACGAGATGAGGTCGGCGGAATGCGGAAAGAACGTCGCCAGCTCGAGTGAGATTCGAGGTCTGGCGCCTTACGTGGATGAACACGGAGTTCTGCGAACTTATGGCAGAGTTGATGGCGCGCTGTGCATGCCGTACAGTGCGAGGAGGCCCGTAATACTGCCACACAGGCACAGTGTTACGGAATTGATTGTAAGGCATTTTAACGCCCAGATGAAGCATCAAAATGTGGATGCGACGATTGCTCAGATCCGGACGAGATTCTGGGTAACAAAGATAAGACGAGTGCTGAAGGAAGTAATCTCGTCGTGCAACGAGTGCAAGTTGCAGCGAACGCAGCCGATGCCGCCGATAAGCGCCGTGATGGAGCAGCTGCGCTTTAGGTTTGGCCGACTGGAGCAGCTTATACGCAGCCAGCTGAATAGTGTGCGAGAGGTGCCGCCGATTTCGGAGCAGCACCTGGCGAGGATCGTTCCCTTCGCAACCCGAGTGAGTAACCTCACGGCCTTCTTGCAGTCAACGAAGGCGGAGCAGCGCCTGTGGAGCACAACGCTAATGGAGGAGCTTTCTCCTACGAGAAAGCGAGTGGACTGGGCCAGGCACGCTGCATCGATCGAGCCCTTTCCCACTGTAGCGCACTTCAGCGCGTGGCTACAGAAGTACACAAACGTCGTGTGTACGGTTTTGGACGTCGAGGGAAAGGAGCCGAGGCGTCGAGTTCTGCATGCGAGCGTCGACCAGAACGGATGCGATCAACAGGATGATCGGCATGGAGGTTGTCCAATTTGTGGAGGGCAACATGGTGTGACGAGCTGCAGAGAGTTCATTGGAGCTTCGCCACCAGACAGGTGGGGCATGGTGAGGAGGCATCGGCTCTGCTTCACATGCTTACGGAGTGGACATACGACCAGATCCTGCGATGCATATGGCGAGTGCCAGATCAACGGATGTCGTAAATTGCATCACCGTCTGCTACATGGCGCGGACGAGGAGCCAAGATGGCCGGCGCGAGGTGGCTTTAGGAGCCACAACGGAGGAAACCAGCAGTCAGCAGTTTCCAGACGCGGCCCGGATAGGAGATCTTCGCCACGAGGTGGTTACAGGGACCACGAGGGGAGCCTGCAGTCGGCTGCCCCTAGAAACAGCCTGGAGAGAAGGGCCCCGCAGCCAGCGGAGGTGCCCGTGCAGAGGAATTTAAGCTGCGTTGACGCCGAGGGAGGCCGACTTTTGTTCCGTATACTCCCAGTAACGCTGTACGGAGCCGGTCGCCAGGTGGACACATACGCGCTCTTGGATGAGGGACCCTCCGTCACGATGATCGATGACGAGCTACGGAGGGATCTGGGAGTGCGAGGCGAGCGTCGACAGCTAAACATTCAATGGTTCGGAGGAAGGGCCAGTAGAGAGCCCAGTAACGTGGTGAGCCTGGAGATAAGTGGAGCTGGAAAGCCCACTCGCCACGCGTTGAGGAACGTGTACTCCGTTTCGAGCCTGAGTTTGCCAATGCAGACGTTAGGCCGACGAGATGTCCAAGGCGTGCATAAGGATGCGCGTCTGCCGATGAAGCCCTATACCAATGTGGTGCCCAAGTTGCTCATCGGACTGGATAATGGACATTTAGGATTGCCACTTAGGACGAGGCGGTTTGCCAGAGAGGGACCGTATGCGGCCGCAACCGAGCTTGGATGGGTTGTTTTTGGGCCAGTAAGTGGACAATCGACTACGCCGTCACCGAGGTCCTGCCTACTTGCCGTGTCAATGGACGACACGATGGAACATATGGTGGAGGACTACTTCGAGATGGAAAGCTTTGGTGTCAAGCTCGCGCCACAGGTCGCAGGCAGCGATGACGCGCGGGCACAAGGGTCAAAGTAGGGCGTCGCCAACAGACGGGATTACTCTGGAAGGACGACTACGCTGTGCTGCCACGGAGCTACGAGATGGCGCACAGACGGCTGGTCAACGTTGAGAAGAAGTTGAGGCGCAACAGGCAGTTGGCGCTGGAATACGATCGTATCATCAAGGATTACGTATCAAAGGATAAGCGAGGAAGCTGCAGCATGTCGCGGTGACGAGCGACCGGCTATGGTATTTGCCACATTTTGTGTCGAAAACCGACGAGCCCGTAAGGTCCGGCTTGTGTTCGATGCTGCAGCCAAGGTTGGAGGAACCTCTCTAAATTCGGCGCTGGACAAGGGGCCTCAGCATTACAAGCCCTTGCCAGCCGTGCTCTTCCACTTCAGGGAATGAGCGGTCGGAGTCTGCGGTGACATCAAGGAGATGTTCCACCAAGTGCTGATCCGACCGATCGATGTTCCCAACGATTCCTTTGGAGAGATGGCAATGACGATTGAGAGCCAAGTAGCGTTCTAAGTGGAGATCGAGTCCCTACAAAGAGGGAGTATTTGAGCCTGCTGATGTCAACGTTCGACCCATTGGGATTCCTGTGCTGCCTGATGATTACAGCGAAGCTGTTGCTGAGAGAGATCTGGAGGCAAAAGATCGAGTGGGACGAACCACTACCAGAGGAGATAGGCAAAGCCTTTGCAGCCTGGCGCAGGGAGATGGACGCCGTGGGACAGTTCCGATGTCCTCGCCAATATTTTTGGCATGGAGCAGTTCGGACCTACGAGTTGCACGTGTTCGTGGATGCAAGTCAATCTGCATTCGCGGCGGTGGCCTATTGGAGGGTACGAGGATGGAAACGTGCTGGTTAGCTTCGTGTGCGCAAAGACGAAGTGCGCGCCCATGAGAACGATCTCGATCCCGAGGCTAGAGCTGCAGGCAGCGGTTCTTGGAACCAGACTGATGAACACTGTCAAGGAGGAGCACAGTGTGGACACCAGCAGGACGGAGTTATGGACGGACTCAAAAACGGTGCTAAGATGGATCAGCAGCACCCACCGCCTGTACAAGCAGTTTGTTGGCAACCGAGTGGCGGAGATTTTGGAGTCGTCAAAGGTTTTCCAGTGTCGATGGGTACCTACAGCTGACAACGCAGAGGATGATGCGACGCGATCGCAGAATAAGGCGGACCTTAGCCCGGAATCGCGGTGGCTAAGGGGACCCGCATTTTTGAGGCAGCCTGAGAGCGGCTGGCCGGCGCCTGAGGAGGGAACCAGATGCGCCTGATGAAGAGGAGATGCCCAGTGAGTTTGCATTGGTGGCCACAAATGAATTTGTCATTCCGTTTCAGAGATACTCGAGCTTCAGTCGCCTAGTGAGGACCACAGCCTGGGTCCTAAGGTTTGCGCGCTGGTGCCGCAAACAGAGAAGCGAGCTCGAGGAGTACGGACTCACTGCAACGGAGTGTGAGGCCGCGGAGGCCCAATTGGAGTCGTTCCCCGACGAGATGAGGTCGGCGGAATGCGGAAAGAACGTCGCCAGCTCGAGTGAGATTCGAGGTCTGGCGCCTTACGTGGATGAACACGGAGTTCTGCGAACTTATGGCAGAGTTGATGGCGCGCTGTGCATGCCGTACAGTGCGAGGAGGCCCGTAATACTGCCACACAGGCACAGTGTTACGGAATTGATTGTAAGGCATTTTCACGCCCAGATGAAGCATCAAAATGTGGATGCGACGATTGCTCAGATCCGGACGAGATTCTGGGTAACAAAGATGAGACGAGTGATGAAGGAAGTAATCTCGTCGTGCAACGAGTGCAAGTTGCAGCGAACGCAGCCGATGCCGCCGATAATGGAACCACTTCCAGAGGATCGATTGGAAGCGGGGGGTTGGCCATTCAAGTACACCGGATTGGACTACTTTGGACAACTGCTGGTGACTGTATCCCGTCACAGAGAGAAACGTTGGGTCGCCTTGTTTACGTGCCTGACGACAAGGGCGATTCATCTGGAGTTGGCGCATGACCTGTCGACGGATTCCTGCATAATAGCGATCAGGAACTTCGTCTGCCGTAGAGGACCAGTACAAAGACTGCGGAGTGATAACGGCAAGAACTTTGTGGGAGCTGACAGGGAAGCCAGACGATTTGGAGACGTGTTCGAGACGGAGAGGATACAGTGTGAGTTGTCCAGCAGAGTATTGAATGGGCTTTCAATTGCACATTTGAATTGTTAACAGAATAAAACGCAACGCAACGCTACGCGCAACGCAACCTACACGGCGCACGCCGCCCCTGAAGTCACCCTCTCTTCGGAACTACGCGTGTGGGGTAGCCGTTAAAAAGGCAACTCCATATGATGCAAGACAAAGGGTATATAAACACTTCCGGTCGCCGAAGTTTACTTCCTTTCTTGTTCTTTTTCAGACTTTTATTATGTATTTTATAAAACTTTGTGGACATGTTAGCGCACATTACTGATGGTCGATCATAATGGCTAACTCGTTATCTATACATGGGGAATCAATTATTAAATTGTTACATCCCTAGATCCAGTGTTAAAATTTTTAAAATTTTCAGTTCATAAAAAATATCATTTAATATGAAAGAAAAAATCATTGTTATTTATCTAATTTTCTTCAATAATTTTGTCTTCTTCTTTTTTTTGTTGCCGTGCCCTGTACCTAGCTATTGTGAGTGGGTGTGGTCCGTCGTTGGGATAAGCTTTTTGTAGACATGGTGCAACCCTTTGCTTAATAGGAGCTTCTTGTTGATCAGTGTTGTTCAGCTACTGAAAGGAATTGTAACAACATTTTAAGTTGAGGTCTGTATTAAAACTAAACATCTTTGGTGATTTTATTTGGATGTTTGCTCGATATATTTTAAGTTGGACAATAAATTTAACCCATTGCAATGGCCTGCGATGATTGTATCTTATCATTTTATGCGGCTTATTCATTATCAGCTTAAAAATTTTGTATATTATTCATTTATTGCATCTACAAATTTAAATATTGAGCATATTACTGGCTTGTAATTGTCTTCTTATTTTCATTTTTTTTATAAAATAATTTTTTTTTTTAATTCAAATCACTATTATTACAATTGCTAAAACTAAAGATGCGTATCTAGTTAAATGATGAGAGTATAATTCCCTCAATTCTAGCTTGTGAGTTTTTAAATATTGAATTTGTTTTGATAAACGATCGATTTGATTAAGCTGGTTCTGAACTAGAGGTGGGCGCGGGCCTGTATTTTGAGGCCCAGACCCGCACGTGATATGCATCAATCTCAAAATTAAAAACTAGGTACTGTAGTTATGCGGTCGTGTTACTTAACTCGAACTGGGTTAATACTAGATAGCGCTGAAGAATTCCAAGCAAACAACTGTAATTTTGCACTTATATTTCATTTTTTATCCACAAATAAACCCCTAGCCGTCATTAAAGGGTAAACCTCCTTTAATTCTGTACCCGCTCGTTTCCATGGCAAAACTAAATTTGTAGATGAATTATCCTTTTTTGCTATCTCACTTTTTAGCTGACTAGGTCTTAATACGTTTGTATTAAGTTAACCACGATTGATGTCCATTAAAAGGCTTATGATCCCATTTTAAAATTTCGCATTCATCTACTTAACTGTTTGATTATAAACAAGAAAAGAAGCAAAAATACCTTGCAGTTATTACAAGTTTACCACATTTCGATTTCTATGCCTATATTACTAAAAACAATGAAGTTATGTCGATTTTGCGCTGCATTTTGCCACCGTTTCTGTGGCAGCTATATGGTGAATATTGGTGTCCGATTTTAATTTAATTAATTCAATAATGTTTACGCCGCTCTCCCCTCTCTTAAATTGCCCGCTCTTCCCTCGTGGCGAATGCCTACTCGCCCGCACTGGATGCTCGCGACTCCAGGCTCTCCCGCTCTCCCGCACTGGACGCTTGCGATTCCAGGCTCTCCCGTCTTCCCGCTCCCGGAATCTCTCCAATGCGCTTTGAAGCGCAGCGCTTAACTAGGCTTAAGTTAGTCTTTCAATGTCAAACGAATGAAATACATCGCCCGGCCGGTCCGCGCTATTACCACGAAAAAGTTCACTGAGTTTTTTTCATTTCTCTCGCGCTTCGCGATCGTCGAGTGTTTTACAAATCTCTTCTACAGCTTGCCACCCGGCTACGTGCAACAGCCGCAAGGCCAGACAAAGCTGCCTTCCATCGACGCCCCAACTATTCATTTTTTGGTCCATTCGAGCCAGATAAGTGCCATATTATTAATTTTTTTATTAACAGCCGGTCGACAGTCAGCCATCCGAATAACATAATTCGTTTGACTTTCTATACGATTTGTCTAAAATCCAAGTCAAATTTAATCCGACGACGGCAGTTAGTAAATTACAATTCCAATTCCGTCTTTTATTTCTTCGTTCTCTTTAACGAGCGGCTATATTGCCTATTTTCCAATTCCTTTTCGTGTGCATATTGATGTACAAGTTTCATATTCGCATTTGGCCGTACATCCATTAAATATACATCCAACATCAAATCGAAGAAAATAAAAAAATAAATCCAAATCAAAGTGTGCAAATAAAAGGTCAAGCGTTCAGTGAAAAATAAATTAATTTCAAAAAAATTCAGTGAACAGTGAAAAATAAATTAATTTCAAAATTGAGTTCAAATTAATTTCCCACAAAAAAGGGAAACAAAAAATTAAGTGTTCCGCCAATTTCGGCCCACAAAGATTTTTTGATATTAATTTTTTATTGTACATCCGCTGTGACAATATTTGCTTACATTATTAAAAATCCAAATACAGTCCACAATAAATCGAAAATTTACAACACATACCCGCCGCCAAAATTTACAATAAAATTTTCCGCCATATTGATTACATATATTACAACCATATTACATATATTACATCCATATTACATATATTACATCCATATTACATATATTACATATTCCATATATATATACATACATACATTTATACATATTTTTCTACATAACTACACCCCAATTCCGAAAGCTCAAGTATTTCCGTCGGCCATCCAATAAATATTTATTAAATAAATTCCTAAAGCCGACGTGAAATAACTTTTGTGTCTCAGTGTGTTTTTCTTAGTTACATATTTTGGGCAATATCCATCCATACATCTACACATACACGCGAATTGCAGTACCGATACTCGATTTCTTCTTTTGGGGATAAAAAAGAAAAATTGGAAAAAAATACCACCCGCATACCACTGCAAGGTATATTTTTTGTTTGTCTCCGAATATTTTTTTTTAAAATAAAGAAAATCAAAACCAATAATCTCCAAACACTGCCGGGGACATCCAATCCCATCCTAATTCGGCCAACCACCCCCTATAAAATACTAAACGACAAATACCTCATCAAGTACAGTATTTTTATTTTGGTATTTTTTCCATTCTTGCTCCATCGTTCCACCAAAAGCCTGGGGAATATTTTAACAATAATTCAGCCACGCATATCGACTATTTTTTAGCCGGTCGATACCCTATTTCCACCGGTCCATAAGTGGGTCCGTAATTGTTGCTCTGATTTTTGTCCGAAATATCAGCGCGCACATTCCATCCAGCATCCTAGTTTGGTATGTCCAGGAAAAGTTCTAACAACCTATCCCCTGTTCCATCACCGAAAATACCAAAAATCACTGTAAGGACGACCACACCTAAGAAGGTAAAGACGCCACCTCCCAAAAAGTCGCCACCTCCCAAAAAGGCTCCTTCTCCCAACGACAGAATAACGCGAGCCAACACAAAACGGCTGCCGACCTCGCTATGAGCCAGTTTATTGAAGTCTCGAATCGACCGTCCGAATTGGAATCGCGAATAAATATTCCCTCTTCCCTATGGGAGCAGTCCCTTAATAACAAAGCCGAGATCCCTACGTGGCACGAGCTGAACGTTTTCCTAACGGAGCGTCACAGGACACTAGAAGCCATAGATGATGTTCGACCATCAGGTTCTAGTCAGACTCAGCCCAGGGCATCCACTTCCAACTCGGGGTCTCGAAGAATAAATTTATATGAGACAAGGGTAGCACCTAAGCAACCTAGAGGGTGCGATCTCTGTAATAGAGAGAACCATCCTGTACGCACATGCGCCAAATTGCGGCTCTGCTTCCTCCTGATGTTAACTTGACTTGCGTTGTTCACTGATTTCCTGCTTGTCTACTGATCTTGCTGGATTGACTCCTTGTGATCGACTGATCCCGCTTCCTGCGCTCGGCCCGCTTTTATAGGCCGGCGTATCCCGTTAATTCTCGGCTTCTCCTTTTTCGGTTTTGCGCACGGCACCATACTCGGTCCAAAGTCCGCCGCCTTCTACCGTTACACGTTCTCTCCAAACTCTCCCCAGCCGTACTCTCCAAACTCTCTTCTTGTTTCTCTCCAAACTCTCACCAGCTGTATTCTCCAAACTCTCACCCGCTGAATTCCTCCAAACTTTCACCAGCTGAATTCCTCCAAACTCTCATTTATTTGTGAGGAGTTATTTAACTCCTCACATTCTCCCCTTTCTTCGGGAACGAAATGAGACTTGCACCTCTTCTGCGGCTGTTATTTTGGAGTTCTCCTTGGATCCGCTGTTCTGGATCGCTGATGTTGGTCCTCCTTCCCTCGACGTCGCTCCTTCTCGTTCTATGTAGTTCCCGCCCCAAGATGTTTTCCCCATAGACTTGATTTTTTTCTCTCCGGCTGTCTTCCTTGTAAATCATTGTAGCCTTCGAGTCCTCTTGCTCCTTCAAATGGTTCCCTCCACGCTCACAGCTCGTACCTGAGTTCCACAGCGCCGATGCTCCATTCCTTTTCCCGCACAAGATGTTTCCCCATAGACGTCTCGTGTTCTCCTTCGTATCTCTTTTGAATGTCACGCCCAAGATGTTTCCCCCATATGCTTCGCGTTCTAAGCATCTCCTTTCCTTCGTTGTTTGGTCACACTACTGCTTTCCCGATCGGTTTTCCAGCAGATCTCGATGATTTGAAATAGTGCAGCGTTGCCATTCGGTGGTGGCGATAGTTTTTAGTGTGACCCTTCATGTACCGTCATCTCCAGTGTTCTGTGCCCATCGATCGACACTATCGTCTAGTGCCAATCGACCGCTTATAAATCGAAGCGCCCCCATCCCTTTATATGAGCGACAGGACAAGAAAGTTTCAATGGTAAGTTTTTTCCTTTCTTTCTCCACTTTCACCCTTCTCACTTTTTTACTCTCTCTTTTAGCCTTTCGCCCTCCAGTCGCCCTTGGCCGTAGGGCCTCGATGTTGTATACGGGAGGACCGATGCCGCTTGTGTTATTTTATGTTATTTATTTGTTTGTATTGTGCGCGTTTGTTATGTTTGATGTGCCCGTGTTTTCTGTGTTCCCTGTGCCAGGGTTTCCTTTTTTTTGTTTATATATTTTATGTTTCTATTCTCTTATGTATTATTATTATTATTATTTTTTTTTTTTTAATTACTCGCATCGCATCTGGACCTACGGTTCAGCTCTGCTGTGTCGTCTCTCCCTTTCTTCGGCAGCTCTGCGCTAATCCGTATAGAGTCTAACGACGCTACGGATTTGCAGTTGCTGGTCGTATTGTAAACCTATTCCATGCGGCGTATAGGCGGATGACTCGGGCGTATACCCGACGCTGAATCCGTCTGCCTTGTTGGGGTTTTTATGCAATCATTCCCTTTCTTATGTACCCTATTTACGCGGCGTATAGGCGGATGACTCGGGCGTATGCTCGACGTTGAATCCGACTGCCTCGTTGGGTTTTTTATGCAACCTTTCTTTTCCTTAGGTGCCCTATTTACGCGGCGTATAGGCGGATGACTCGGGCGTATGCTCGACGTTGAATCCGACTGCCTCGTTGTTTGCGTTCCCCTTTTTTTTTGTTACACCTTATCTACGCGGCGTATCGATGGATGACTCGGGCGTATTCCTGACGCTGAATCCGTTTGACTCGTAGTCGGGGTCCCTAGCATCGTTTTCCATTTATATTCTGTGTCTTATCCTTGTGATTATCCTTTCTGCGTGGCGTATGGATGACTCTTGCTTCGGCCTGACGCCTAATCCTGTTGCCTCGCAGTCTGTATCAATGTGAAATCCTTGCCCTAGTCCTCCGATGTGTCCGCCGTCTGCTCTTGTGCCGTTTCTGTTTGTTGCTGCTTAAGCTCGCCAATGTGAATCGTCCGCTCTTTCTTCGAATGTGTGGCGTATTTTGCAGATTACCGGCGAGACGAAATCTACAACCTTTAAAGTGACCACCAAAAATAATAAAAATAGCGAAAAGACGCTGGCAGCAATGCCATAACCCGAACGTCAACATCTCCTAGCGATTAAAACTAAATTTAAAACCGATCTAGCTAATCAAAAACTATTAAAAATGTCGAACGCAAATAAAATATTAACAAGTGCAACCTGTAAAGCCACGAAGCCAAGTCGTGATCGGCAACAAATACAACTAGATGAACGACGGCTGTCTTCTGCACGGAACCATGCTTACATTTTAATTGACTCATCGGAGGCAACAACAAAATCAACGTCACTGACCGCTACCGAAAGAGCCCGCTCACTGTCACCAGCGATTTCATGCTCAAGCAGAGCTGCCGTTACTCAGTCGTGGAGTTCACAATGCCCGTCACCTCTCTCTCTTACCGATGCACCGACTACTTCGGCTTGTGCGCCCACCAGCACTGTACCTTCTCATACTACAGCAACGTCAACGACAACAACAACTTTAACGTCTGCGGCTACCCAGTGGCCTATCTCAACACCACAAGTAAAACTTTGCTCTACTGACCCTCTTACGAATAATACTCTCGTACAAACGGGGATCGATCGGTATGTACAAATAAAAAGAAAGCTTAGTCCACAAAAAAACGTAAGCTCAAATTTGTTAAAAGTACCGAAAACTTTAGGCAACTCACGAACATCCGAAAACAGATTTGCCATACTTGGCGAGACCGAAGAAGACAAGGGTCAGGCGCCTCAAGTCATGAAAGCTGTAAAGCCACCGCCAATATATATTAGGAAACACAACAGTGTCGATCTGATCAATAAGCTTAAACAAGTAATCGGGCCTAACCACTTCTATATCAATACCCTAAACAGAGGAAACATATTAGAAACAAAACTCCAGGTTAACAACGAAGACAACTTCCGTTCTGTAACAAGATATCTCGACAATGAGCTTATAAATTACTACACTTACCAACTAAAAAGTAAGAAAGGCCTACAAGTTGTACTTAAAGGTATAGAATCGACTGTTGCGGTAGCAGAAATAGCTGAAGGCCTCACGGAAAATGCTTCGACGTTAAGCACATCGTAAACATAATAAACAGGGATAAAATTCCCCAACCACTGTTTAAGATTGAGCTGGACCCAGAGACGAAACCTCTAAAGAAAAATGCAGTGCATCCTATTTACAATCTGCAATATCTCCTTCACCGAAGAATCACCGTAGAGGAACCGCATAAGCGGAACGGCCCCGTACAGTGTACAAATTGAGTTGAGGAGTTCGGGCATACAAGAACGTACTGCACCCTGCGACCAGTTTGTGTCGCCTGTGGAGATTTGCATTGCATTGAAGCATGCCTGGGAAACAAAGAAGACCCTACTCTGAGGAAATGCAGTAACTGTGGGAGAAATCATACTGCCAACTACCGGGGCTGTCCCGTCTACAAAGAACTCAAGAGCCGCCTAAATCAGAGACGCAGTAATCCATTCGCCGCTCAACACTCTGCCCAACCAAACATCTTCACCCCATCAACAACCACTCCTGGTGTATCCTTTGCCCACGCACTCCGGTACCCTGGAATTTCACAAACATCTACCGCCCAGCCTGCAGCATTGCGTCCACAGCCACCCATACCAAACCTAAATGATTTTCCGCTCTTAAGCCAAAATGAAAGAACAACAACTTAACCTTCTCGCAGCAAAACGAAACTCTTCCCCCACAAACACTTAGCGGTCTAGAATCTACACTAGCTACTCTTGCAAACGTCATGATGACGATTCAAAGTTCCCTTCAAGAACTACTGCGAAACTAGAGCCTTTTAATAGAACTGCTGAACAAACAAAAGTCTGTATAAATGGACTCCATATTCTTAGCTTCTGGAACGCAAACGGCGTTTCCCGGCACAAAAACGAATTCCTACAGTTTCTAAACAGCCACAATATCGATATCATGCTACTTTTTGAAACCCATCTAACTACTTCCATATCATCGGGTATATATTCCACGCGACCAACCACCCGGACGGTAAAGCACACGGAGGTACCGGTATACTCATAAAACAACGCATAAAACATCATCCCTTGGAGACATTCGCTACTAACTACCTGCAGGCCACATCCCTACTTATAAACCTAATTGGCGGCCCACTTACCCTATCCGCCATATATTGGCCCCCACGCTTCAGTATTGCAGAAAATGAGTTTATGAATTTCTACAACTCACTAGGACGCTGCTTTATAGCTGCCGGTGATTAAAAAATTTTTATAACTATAAAAATTGTATAGCTTATTTTAATTATAGATCAAAAAAAATCATTATATTTTGTTTAAGTGAAGCTAAAAGTAAAAACCCTAAGAGCTTATACCATAGTTTCTTGTTAGAAAGGATTTTAACAAATCTAAAAAAACAAACCAAATGTAAGTAAAAAATGTAAGTGCAGACATGAACTTGATCCTGTAATTTCCTCGTTGACAAGTGTTAAACTATTTAATTTACCTGAAAACTAACTGGATAAATAGTTTAAGTTTATAATATGTAAAAAATAAGAACTAAATTAGTTAAATAAAATATAAAGAAAAATTTATAAACTTACAAGGAATATATAAAGTTTAATAATTTAAGTTTTAAGATTAAACAAGTTTATTTTTTAAAAATAATTAATTAGTTTTATATTTAATAAATTATTTTTATAAAAAAAAAAAAAATTAAAGTTTAAAGATTAAAATTTTTAAAAAAAAACCTTAAATAATAACTAAAAGAACGATTAAATAAAAGTTTTTAATAGATTTTAAAAAAAAACCTAAAAAGGTTTGATGTAAATAAAAGTGACAAGTGTGTACCTCTTAAAAGAAATTAAATTATTAAAAGTTATTTTAGTTTTATTTTTAAATAATTTGTATAATTTTATTTTTATCATAATTTAATTCGGTGCTGGTTTGTTGTTATTGTTTTCTATTGCCCCTCTTTTCAGTCTTTCTCTTCGTCGTTGAGCGCTGTTGGAACGGCACGCACTCAAACGGTCAAATCTCTCAGAGGTGTTTTATACCGGAGTTAATCGGTTAATAATCCCGCTCTCTCTCTCTTTTCGTTTCTATATCGTTTCGTGGTGCCTAACATCAAAGTTATTCGGTGTTTCGCTCCCGCTCTGTCGCTCTGCTTGATCTCTCATTAAAAAGTTATGGAAGCTTTCGATTTTTTTGTCCGCTATAGTGCACAGTGGTCCGTGGTCAGCGAAAATGGCTTTCTGTTCATTAAAAAATTGCAAGAAAGTTATCTCGGCTGGACAGCAAAGTATTCCCTGCCATACATCACGCAAAGTGTCTTGGCTATTCTGGCTTGGTTCGTGATGATATCGATCAGAGGAGTGGCCTACGCTACTACTGCGATGAATGCATTGTATACGAGAACCAGGCAATAACTATTAGGCGGCTCACAAAAAGCAGTGTTACGAAATTAATCCGGAACAGCCGTAAAAATACGGACCTGCTCGTGGCGCTTGAATCTCAGCTCACTACCCGCATGCTAGCTGAGCCCGATTCCCCAAAGCGCAAAAAAGTCGCGGTCGGTGGGCATTCGACGGCAGGTGCTGTGCAACCTGCTGCCCGCGATTCGACTCCAGCTCAGCTGCCAATCTTAGGCGCCACTCAAATGGTACTAAGATCGGGGGCAAAAAGTGATTCGGTATCTCGGTTGCTGGAATCGATGTGTCTCCGCTAGGTACTTCCGCTCTGTCCGATCAAAATAAAGTAGTGGCCCCAACACCTCATGTAGACTTAACGTCCGGATTACCGGCCGATACTGGTAGTACAGATACAAATTCTGTAGTACCAAAAAGGGTTTCATGTGTTGTACCAAAAACGGTTACTTGTGTTCGGGTGCCCCAGCTAAAACATGTATTTGTTTCACGGCTCGCCCCAGACCTCTCATCACTGGATATTACGGCTTATATCCGTAACAAAATCCAAGTTGATGATTTGAAGGTCGAACAATTTAAATTTTCTTATGCTAGGAAAGTATCATCATTTAAGATTGGTATTCCTTGTGCTCTTTTTGCATCTGTGTGTTCCACCAGTTTCTGGCCCGAGGGCATATTTGTAAAAGAGTACGAAGCTAAGAGAAAAAAGAATAGTTCAGGGGAAATGGAAAACACCATTAAAGAACCATCCCCAGCGCCCTCCACATCCTCTTCTGTCCCAAAAAACTAGCCTCCTCTTTTCTTCTTTGCTATCAGAATACAAGAGGCTTACTTAGTAAGCTGACTAAATTGTATTCGGATAGTTTTTCTTTCCCATATAATATTATGGTATGTACAGAGACCTGGTTATGGCCGGATATTATTAGCTCCGAAATTCTCCCGGGTAAGTACACAATTTATAGGCTTGATCGTCAGTCCAGACGGGGAGGTGGAGTCCTGATTGCTGTTATTCCAAAAAACTGTCGGATCGAGATCAGTTAATTGTATTAGGTGATTTTAATATACCTAGTGCGACATGGTCCCCTGACGAAAACTCTAATATTTTACTTCCTTTAGCGCAGCATGACTTTATTGACGGCTTGCTTGACATTGCGCTATCCCAAATGAACCATGTTAAGAACTCCTTAGGACGTTTACTGGACTTGTGTTTTGTTTCAAGAACGTCACCACTTACACAACCGGAAGAGCCTTATCATCCACTGTAGACGCAAGAACAGAGCTGAATAAAAAATCCGAAAAGTCGGTTAAACGAATCCGCTGCTTTCGTAAGGCAAACTTTCATCTTTTAAATACTTTTATATCCGGCTATGACGGGTCCGAATTTTATTCATGCACTAACATGGCTAAGGCCGTTAATATCTTTTATAATGCATTAAATTCCTTCTTTTATCTGTGTGTTCCGTTATACTATCCGTCAATTTCAAATAAACCTCCATGGTTTAATAAAGAGTTGTCACACCTAAAAAATATTAAGTCTAGACTTTTCAATAAATTTAAAATGTGCGGTTCACAATCTGCCTTCTCTCGGTACCTAAGGGCTCGGTCAAATTTTATCGTGCTTAACGCCCGGTGTTATAAAAGCTATTTGACTCGTTGTAGGGTCCAATTTTCACAAGATCCAAAACAGTTTTATAATTTTGTTAACACTAAGCGTAAATCAGCCTGTTACCCTGCATCACTATCATTCCAAAACTCTACGGCAAATTCTGATCAGGCAATTGCCGATCTATTTGCCCAGTTTTTCCAGACAACATATTCTGTTTCATCCCGTCCAAATCCGTCTTATTCAAATGCCATACCCAAGTCGAACTTGATTTTTTGTCCGAGGTTAAGCGAAAGCTCCCTTTCATTTGGATCTTCATAAAGTTAAGCCTGTCTATTCACCGGGTCCGGACGGAGTTCCAGGCTGCGTGCTGAGGTACTGTGCTGAAACTCTGTGTAGACCTCTGTACAAATTGTTTACCTTGTCTTTAAAAACATCTCATTTCCCACTTATTTGGAAGGAGTCATTTGTCATTCCCCTTCATAAGAAAGGAAATAAATGCAATACAAGTAATTACAGAGGCATATCCAAATTATCCGCCATCCCAAAGCTTTTCGAAAACACTATTACACCCCATTTGCAACATCTTTGTAGATCGATTATATCTCCATGTCAACATGGATTTATAAGGCGAAGATCTCCGACGAAAAACCTCTTGGAGCTAACGTCTTTTGTAATAAATGGCTTTAGAAAGAACATGCAGACTGACGTAGTTTACACTGACTTTAGTAAAGCGTTTGATTCAGTAAATCACTCGCTACTTGTATTAAAGCTAGACTTATTAGGGTTTCCATGTGATCTTCTAACATGGATCTAAAGTTATCTGAGTGGTAGGACTCAAAGAGTCCTCTTTAAAAACTCGATCTCTGATTTGATCCGAGTTACTTCAGGCGTCCCACAAGGAAGCCACCTTGGCCCACTTCTTTTTACTTTATTTATAAACGATCTCCCTCTAGTCTTCACAAAGTCGCGTGTCCTTATGTACGCAGATGACGTTAAGTTATGCCTGCAATATAACGAAATTTCTAGCAGTTCAGACTTACAATCTGACCTAAACGCTTTTCAAACATGGTGTCGTGAAAATCTTTTGGATTTAAATAGCGCTAAGTGCAAAGTAATGACATTTTTTCGGGTGAACCCACAATATGCAACGTATACGCTGGGTGGTTGCGCGTTGTCTAGAATTACGCATGTTGATGACCTTGGCGTCCTCCTTGACCCTAAACTTAAGTTTTGTGACCATATTACTTCTATGGTGAATAAAGCCAGGGGAGTACTTGGATTTATTAACAGGTGGTCAAAGGAATTCGATGATCCCTATGTTACAAAGACTCTGTTCATTTCACTAGTCCGTCCAATCCTAGAGTACTGTTCTGCAGTTTGGAGTCCTCAGTATGGTGTACATATAGACCGGATAGAGTCTGTGCAAAAGAACTTTTTATTATTTGCTCTACGGGGCCTTAACTGGAATGCAAGCCTTATTTTACCATCCTACTCTAGTAGACTTCTCCTATTTTATCTACCATCCTTAGTAAACCGTAGAACGATGCTTGGCACAACTTTTATCTATAAACTTATTCACGGGGATGTGGAGAGTCCCGAGTTACTGGGTCGCATAAGCTTCTCCGTGCCTAATAGAATTACCAGGAACTATGTTCCTCTTACATTAAATATTTGTAGATCTAACTTTGATATGCATGAACCGTTTAGAGTACTGTGTAACGACTATAATAGACTATACCACATTATTTCTACTACCGACTCTTTGCCAAGCCTAAAATCATTAATTTTATCTTACTTAGCACAAAATTAGTATTAGTATTAGTCTCGTACGTATTTGTAATCTTAGTCTGTCCGCTTCTACATTGTGCTTTTAACTTCTCGCGATCTCGTTTTTACGCCTATTAGGCTCCGCGCGTATCAAGCACTGCTTGGTGTCGTAAGGGCCACTTGTTTGCGCTGATCATAGTGCATCAACGTCCGAAAAAAGGAAAGAAAAAATTTCGGCATACACTTAGATAGGAGGCTTACCTGGAGAAAGCATATAGAAGCAAAGAAGACCCATTTAAAACTAAAGGCCAGCAGCCTTCACTGGCTCATGAACTACCGCTGTCCCCTTCCACTCGAATATAAAATACTACCGTTAACTCGTGCTTAAAGCCGATCTGGACCTACGGTTCCGAACTCTGGGGAAACGCAAGCAGCAGCAATATAGAAATTATTCAAAGAGTACAATCAAAGACCCTACGAACAATAACTGGAGCCCCCTGGTACATCCGCAACGCAAACGTCCAGAGAGACCTGGATATAAATCCCGTAGAAGTAGAAATTGTTTCCAGAAAAATTAAATATGAAGCCAGATTATCAAATCACCCAAACCTGCTAGCCAGACAACCGGCTAAGCTATCATTCCCGTCTACAGCGGAATGATTTCCCATCCCTTTTCAATAACATAAGTTAACGTAACATAGATTAAGATTTGAAAACTTATTGTTAGTCTCGTAAATAATAGAGAAGATCCAATAAATAAGAATAAAGTATAACAAAAAAAAAAGATGTAACGTGGCAGCGGAGAACGACGGTGGAGCAACCACAACTCATCGGAGAAGGAGTTGAGATACCAGCTTGTCACCATTAGTCCGGGACCGAAGGCCAAGTCGGCAAATAATGATAGTAAATACATCCTAACATTCTGTGCGCTCTCACTAGACACGGCGGTCACGTTTATATACATTTGGTGGGACGAACAACACACATCTTCTGAGCTAGCGGCACGATACTCGTAGCGAGCAGACCATAAAAATCAGTTCGTTACATCTTCCTGGACCAACTCAGAGAGGCACAGACCCACATAATGAACCCAAATGAGGCATGTCGCCGTTGTGGAGGACACGAACACTGGGCACGAGGATGCAGAAACCAAAGATTACTGTTCTGCTGGGTGTGCGGCAAATTTGGCGTCAGGAGAGTAGAGTGCTGCCACAAAGCAGGAAATGGGCAGCGATCTGGTCGAAGAAGAGCAGCAGTTGTCCGCGTCCGTTGAAATTGGAGGCGTCGCATACAAGGCCACAATTGACACTGGAGCCACGTCAAGCTTCATTAACGAGGAGCTAGCGGATAAACTGGCAAGTTAGGTTGGCAGACAGCAGATGCAGCAGAATAACACAGCTCGAGATCAATGTGGATTTTGGGAAACGGGATTTTGGGATTTTGAGACTAGATTCGTCTTGCAGACGGACGCCAGTGATTATGGTTTATGTGGAATCCTGACTAAAGAGACAGAGGACGGCGAAAGGGTCATTTCATACCTAAACGGCGCGGAGAAAAATTATTCCACAACGGAAAAGGAGTGCTTGGCAATAGTGTGGACAATCAGAAAGCTAACACCTTACTTGGAGGGCTACCATTTTAAAGTGGTTACAGACCACATGGCTTTAAAGTGGTTAAACAGCATAGAAAGCCCTTTTGGAAGGTTAGCAAGATGGGCCCTGAAATTACAGCAGTATGACTTCGAGATAGCATATAGGAAAGGACAGCTGAATGTGGTGGCAGACGCCCTATCTCGACAACCATTGCCGGAGAATCTTAGGGGCATGAAAGACACATCGGCCAAACCGACCAATAGCTGCAGCTGGATCAGGAGTATGTGCGAGAAAATAAAAGCCCAACCACAAAAATATCCAGATTACGTAATGGATGGCGAGTCACTCTATACGCACATTCCTCACAAAGCGGGCAATGAAGATGTCGTGGCTCGGAAACTGTGCGTTCCGCAAGGTCTAAGACAAGCAGTACTACAAGAAAACCATGACACCCCATCCGCTGGTCATGTTGGGAGTAGAAGAACAATAGCACGCCTGGCAGGCCGGTACTACTGGCCAGAAATGCACAGAGACGCCAGGACCCATCTACGCAAGTGTGAAGTGTGCTTGAAATACAAGCCCAATCAGCTGCAGGCTGCACGGAAAATGCTCACTCAGGTACCAGAGGAACCATGGGCAACAGTATGTGCGGATTTCGTAGGGCCATTGCCGAGATCGAAGCACGGAAATCAGATGATACTTGTGTTAATCGATCGGTTTTCCAAATGGACGGAAATTGTGCCGCTCCGAGCAGCAACAGCGCAGACTCTACAGAAGGCGTTCAGAGAACGCATAATATCATTGTTCGGGGATCCGGAGATAGTGATAACCGACAACGGAGTACAGTTCACCAGTCGATCCTTCAAAAGATTTCTGAGCGAAATGGGAATAAAGCAGCAATTTACGGCGCCTTACACACCACAGGAAAAACCAACAGAACGGGCTAACCGTACGGTAAAGACGATGATAACTCAATTCGCAGGAAAGGATCAAATAACTTGGGACGAGAACTGGCCAAAGATTATGCTAGCAGGGAACTCAAGCATATCTGAATCAACTGGATACTCCCCAGCGTTTTTCACACATGCCCGGGAACCCCGTTTGCCAAACGCATTATATGACAGGGAAACGTTAGGCTCTTGGAGAAACACAGAGACTCCAGACGAAAGAAATCTTCGAATTCGTACAATAACTGGAGCCCCCTGGTACATCCGCAACGCAAACGTCCAGAGAGACCTGGATATAAATCCCGTAGAAGTAGAAATTGTTTCCAGAAAAATTAAATATGAAGCCAGATTATCAAATCACCCAAACCTGCTAGCCAGACAACCGGCTAAGCTATCATTCCCGTCTACAGCGGAATGATTTCCCATCCCTTTTCAATAACATAAGTTAACGTAACATAGATTAAGATTTGAAAACTTATTGTTAGTCTCGTAAATAATAGAGAAGATCCAATAAATAAGAATAAAGTATAACAAAAAAAAAAAAGATGTAACGTGGCAGCGGAGAACGACGGTGGAGCAACCACAACTCATCGGAGAAGGAGTTGAGATACCAGCTTGTCACCATTAGTCCGGGACCGAAGGCCAAGTCGGCAAATAATGATAGTAAATACATCCTAACATTCTGTGCGCTCTCACTAGACACGGCGGTCACGTTTATATACATTTGGTGGGACGAACAACACACATCTTCTGAGCTAGCGGCACGATACTCGTAGCGAGCAGACCATAAAAATCAGTTCGTTACATCTTCCTGGACCAACTCAGAGAGGCACAGACCCACATAATGAACCCAAATGAGGCATGTCGCCGTTGTGGAGGACACGAACACTGGGCACGAGGATGCAGAAACCAAAGATTACTGTTCTGCTGGGTGTGCGGCAAATTTGGCGTCAGGAGAGTAGAGTGCTGCCACAAAGCAGGAAATGGGCAGCGATCTGGTCGAAGAAGAGCAGCAGTTGTCCGCGTCCGTTGAAATTGGAGGCGTCGCATACAAGGCCACAATTGACACTGGAGCCACGTCAAGCTTCATTAACGAGGAGCTAGCGGATAAACTGGCAAGTTAGGTTGGCAGACAGCAGATGCAGCAGAATAACACAGCTCGAGATCAATGTGGATTTTGGGAAACGGGATTTTGGGATTTTGAGACTAGATTCGTCTTGCAGACGGACGCCAGTGATTATGGTTTAGGTGGAATCCTGACTAAAGAGACAGAGGACGGCGAAAGGGTCATTTCATACCTAAACGGCGCGGAGAAAAATTATTCCACAACGGAAAAGGAGTGCTTGGCAATAGTGTGGACAATCAGAAAGCTAACACCTTACTTGGAGGGCTACCATTTTAAAGTGGTTACAGACCACATGGCTTTAAAGTGGTTAAACAGCATAGAAAGCCCTTTTGGAAGGTTAGCAAGATGGGCCCTGAAATTACAGCAGTATGACTTCGAGATAGCATATAGGAAAGGACAGCTGAATGTGGTGGCAGACGCCCTATCTCGACAACCATTGCCGGAGAATCTTAGGGGCATGAAAGACACATCGGCCAAACCGACCAATAGCTGCAGCTGGATCAGGAGTATGTGCGAGAAAATAAAAGCCCAACCACAAAAATATCCAGATTACGTAATGGATGGCGAGTCACTCTATACGCACATTCCTCACAAAGCGGGCAATGAAGATGTCGTGGCTCGGAAACTGTGCGTTCCGCAAGGTCTAAGACAAGCAGTACTACAAGAAAACCATGACACCCCATCCGCTGGTCATGTTGGGAGTAGAAGAACAATAGCACGCCTGGCAGGCCGGTACTACTGGCCAGAAATGCACAGAGACGCCAGGACCCATCTACGCAAGTGTGAAGTGTGCTTGAAATACAAGCCCAATCAGCTGCAGGCTGCACGGAAAATGCTCACTCAGGTACCAGAGGAACCATGGGCAACAGTATGTGCGGATTTCGTAGGGCCATTGCCGAGATCGAAGCACGGAAATCAGATGATACTTGTGTTAATCGATCGGTTTTCCAAATGGACGGAAATTGTGCCGCTCCGAGCAGCAACAGCGCAGACTCTACAGAAGGCGTTCAGAGAACGCATAATATCATTGTTCGGGGATCCGGAGATAGTGATAACCGACAACGGAGTACAGTTCACCAGTCGATCCTTCAAAAGATTTCTGAGCGAAATGGGAATAAAGCAGCAATTTACGGCGCCTTACACACCACAGGAAAAACCAACAGAACGGGCTAACCGTACGGTAAAGACGATGATAACTCAATTCGCAGGAAAGGATCAAATAACTTGGGACGAGAACTGGCCAGAGATTATGCTAGCAGTGAACTCAAGCATATCTGAATCAACTGGATACTCCCCAGCGTTTTTCACACATGCCCGGGAACCCCGTTTGCCAAACGCATTATATGACAGGGAAACGTTAGGCTCTTGGAGAAACACAGAGACTCCAGACGAAAGAAATCTTCGAATTCGTACAATAACTGGAGCCCCCTGGTACATCCCGCAACGCCAAACGTCCAGAGAGATTTTTCCTGGATTATCAAATCCCCTGCTAACGGCTAATCATTCCCGTCTACAGCGGAATGATTTCCCATCCCTTTTCAATAACATAAGTTAACGTAACATAGATTAAGATTTGAAA
Source organism: Drosophila carrolli (assembly GCA_018152295.1). Classification (NCBI taxonomy): domain Eukaryota; kingdom Metazoa; phylum Arthropoda; class Insecta; order Diptera; family Drosophilidae; genus Drosophila; species Drosophila carrolli. The sequence goes on from JAECXJ010000332.1 coordinate 389,623, forward strand.
ACTTATTGTTAGTCTCGTAAATAATAGAGAAGATCCAATAAATAAGAATAAAGTATAACAAAAAAAAAAAAGATGTAACGTGGCAGCGGAGAACGACGGTGGAGCAACCACAACTCATCGGAGAAGGAGTTGAGATACCAGCTTGTCACCATTAGTCCGGGACCGAAGGCCAAGTCGGCAAATAATGATAGTAAATACATCCTAACATTCTGTGCGCTCTCACTAGACACGGCGGTCACGTTTATATACATTTGGTGGGACGAACAACACACATCTTCTGAGCTAGCGGCACGATACTCGTAGCGAGCAGACCATAAAAATCAGTTCGTTACATCTTCCTGGACCAACTCAGAGAGGCACAGACCCACATAATGAACCCAAATGAGGCATGTCGCCGTTGTGGAGGACACGAACACTGGGCACGAGGATGCAGAAACCAAAGATTACTGTTCTGCTGGGTGTGCGACAAATTTGGCGTCAGGAGAGTAGAGTGCTGCCACAAAGCAGGAAATGGGCAGCGATCTGGTCGAAGAAGAGCAGCAGTTGTCCGCGTCCGTTGAAATTGGAGGCGTCGCATACAAGGCCACAATTGACACTGGAGCCACGTCAAGCTTCATTAACGAGGAGCTAGCGGATAAACTGGCAAGTTAGGTTGGCAGACAGCAGATGCAGCAGAATAACACAGCTCGAGATCAATGTGGATTTTGGGAAACGGGATTTTGGGATTTTGAGACTAGATTCGTCTTGCAGACGGACGCCAGTGATTATGGTTTAGGTGGAATCCTGACTAAAGAGACAGAGGACGGCGAAAGGGTCATTTCATACCTAAACGGCGCGGAGAAAAATTATTCCACAACGGAAAAGGAGTGCTTGGCAATAGTGTGGACAATCAGAAAGCTAACACCTTACTTGGAGGGCTACCATTTTAAAGTGGTTACAGACCACATGGCTTTAAAGTGGTTAAACAGCATAGAAAGCCCTTTTGGAAGGTTAGCAAGATGGGCCCTGAAATTACAGCAGTATGACTTCGAGATAGCATATAGGAAAGGACAGCTGAATGTGGTGGCAGACGCCCTATCTCGACAACCATTGCCGGAGAATCTTAGGGGCATGAAAGACACATCGGCCAAACCGACCAATAGCTGCAGCTGGATCAGGAGTATGTGCGAGAAAATAAAAGCCCAACCACAAAAATATCCAGATTACGTAATGGATGGCGAGTCACTCTATACGCACATTCCTCACAAAGCGGGCAATGAAGATGTCGTGGCTCGGAAACTGTGCGTTCCGCAAGGTCTAAGACAAGCAGTACTACAAGAAAACCATGACACCCCATCCGCTGGTCATGTTGGGAGTAGAAGAACAATAGCACGCCTGGCAGGCCGGTACTACTGGCCAGAAATGCACAGAGACGCCAGGACCCATCTACGCAAGTGTGAAGTGTGCTTGAAATACAAGCCCAATCAGCTGCAGGCTGCACGGAAAATGCTCACTCAGGTACCAGAGGAACCATGGGCAACAGTATGTGCGGATTTCGTAGGGCCATTGCCGAGATCGAAGCACGGAAATCAGATGATACTTGTGTTAATCGATCGGTTTTCCAAATGGACGGAAATTGTGCCGCTCCGAGCAGCAACAGCGCAGACTCTACAGAAGGCGTTCAGAGAACGCATAATATCATTGTTCGGGGATCCGGAGATAGTGATAACCGACAACGGAGTACAGTTCACCAGTCGATCCTTCAAAAGATTTCTGAGCGAAATGGGAATAAAGCAGCAATTTACGGCGCCTTACACACCACAGGAAAAACCAACAGAACGGGCTAACCGTACGGTAAAGACGATGATAACTCAATTCGCAGGAAAGGATCAAATAACTTGGGACGAGAACTGGCCAGAGATTATGCTAGCAGTGAACTCAAGCATATCTGAATCAACTGGATACTCCCCAGCGTTTTTCACACATGCCCGGGAACCCCGTTTGCCAAACGCATTATATGACAGGGAAACGTTAGGCTCTTGGAGAAACACAGAGACTCCAGACGAAAGAAATCTTCGAATTCGTACAATAACTGGAGCCCCCTGGTACATCCGCAACGCAAACGTCCAGAGAGACCTGGATATAAATCCCGTAAGCTAATCATTCCCGTCTACAGCGGAATGATTTCCCATCCCTTTTCAATAACATAAGTTAACGTAACATAGATTAAGATTTGAAAACTTATTGTTAGTCTCGTAAATAATAGAGAAGATCCAATAAATAAGAATAAAGTATAACAAAAAAAAAAAGATGTAACGTGGCAGCGGAGAACGACGGTGGAGCAACCACAACTCATCGGAGAAGGAGTTGAGATACCAGCTTGTCACCATTAGTCCGGGACCGAAGGCCAAGTCGGCAAATAATGATAGTAAATACATCCTAACATTCTGTGCGCTCTCACTAGACACGGCGGTCACGTTTATATACATTTGGTGGGACGAACAACACACATCTTGAGTAGAAAAACAGCCATAAAAATCAGTTCGTTACATCTTCCTGGACCGGCTAGCCCAAGGCACCCGATACTCCGTTAGCGAGCAGACCATAAAAATCAGTTCGTTACATCTTCCTGGACCAACTCAGAGAGGCACAGACCCACATAATGAACCCAAATGAGGCATGTCGCCGTTGTGGAGGACACGAACACTGGGCACGAGGATGCAGAAACCAAAGATTACTGTTCTGCTGGGTGTGCGGCAAATTTGGCGTCAGGAGAGTAGAGTGCTGCCACAAAGCAGGAAATGGGCAGCGATCTGGTCGAAGAAGAGCAGCAGTTGTCCGCGTCCGTTGAAATTGGAGGCGTCGCATACAAGGCCACAATTGACACTGGAGCCACGTCAAGCTTCATTAACGAGGAGCTAGCGGATAAACTGGCAAGTTAGGTTGGCAGACAGCAGATGCAGCAGAATAACACAGCTCGAGATCAATGTGGATTTTGGGAAACGGGATTTTGGGATTTTGAGACTAGATTCGTCTTGCAGACGGACGCCAGTGATTATGGTTTATGTGGAATCCTGACTAAAGAGACAGAGGACGGCGAAAGGGTCATTTCATACCTAAACGGCGCGGAGAAAAATTATTCCACAACGGAAAAGGAGTGCTTGGCAATAGTGTGGACAATCAGAAAGCTAACACCTTACTTGGAGGGCTACCATTTTAAAGTGGTTACAGACCACATGGCTTTAAAGTGGTTAAACAGCATAGAAAGCCCTTTTGGAAGGTTAGCAAGATGGGCCCTGAAATTACAGCAGTATGACTTCGAGATAGCATATAGGAAAGGACAGCTGAATGTGGTGGCAGACGCCCTATCTCGACAACCATTGCCGGAGAATCTTAGGGGCATGAAAGACACATCGGCCAAACCGACCAATAGCTGCAGCTGGATCAGGAGTATGTGCGAGAAAATAAAAGCCCAACCACAAAAATATCCAGATTACGTAATGGATGGCGAGTCACTCTATACGCACATTCCTCACAAAGCGGGCAATGAAGATGTCGTGGCTCGGAAACTGTGCGTTCCGCAAGGTCTAAGACAAGCAGTACTACAAGAAAACCATGACACCCCATCCGCTGGTCATGTTGGGAGTAGAAGAACAATAGCACGCCTGGCAGGCCGGTACTACTGGCCAGAAATGCACAGAGACGCCAGGACCCATCTACGCAAGTGTGAAGTGTGCTTGAAATACAAGCCCAATCAGCTGCAGGCTGCACGGAAAATGCTCACTCAGGTACCAGAGGAACCATGGGCAACAGTATGTGCGGATTTCGTAGGGCCATTGCCGAGATCGAAGCACGGAAATCAGATGATACTTGTGTTAATCGATCGGTTTTCCAAATGGACGGAAATTGTGCCGCTCCGAGCAGCAACAGCGCAGACTCTACAGAAGGCGTTCAGAGAACGCATAATATCATTGTTCGGGGATCCGGAGATAGTGATAACCGACAACGGAGTACAGTTCACCAGTCGATCCTTCAAAAGATTTCTGAGCGAAATGGGAATAAAGCAGCAATTTACGGCGCCTTACACACCACAGGAAAAACCAACAGAACGGGCTAACCGTACGGTAAAGACGATGATAACTCAATTCGCAGGAAAGGATCAAATAACTTGGGACGAGAACTGGCCAGAGATTATGCTAGCAGTGAACTCAAGCATATCTGAATCAACTGGATACTCCCCAGCGTTTTTCACACATGCCCGGGAACCCCGTTTGCCAAACGCATTATATGACAGGGAAACGTTAGGCTCTTGGAGAAACACAGAGACTCCAGACGAAAGAAATCTTCGAATTCGTACGTCGGAATATGGAAAAGGCATCCCAGGACCAGGCCAGACACTACAATCTGAGGAGAAGGCAGTCGACACCAGCGGTGGGCGGCATAGTGTGGGCCAAAGAACACCACCTATCCAAAGCAGCCGAAGGATTTGCTGCGAAACTAGCCCCGAGGTACGATGGCCCTTACCAGGTTGTAGATTTCGTCTCGCCGGCAATTGGAGAAAGAGCGGACAATTCACATTGGCGAGCTTAAGCAGCAACAAACAGAAACGGCAAAAGAAAAGACGGGGAACACATCGGAGAACTAGGAGAAGGATTTCACACTGATCCGGATTACGAGGCATCAGGAATTGGCGTCAGGCCGAAGCGAGAGTCATCCATACGTCACGCAGAAAGGACAATCACAAGAATAAGGCACTACGAGGCAGACAGATTCGGCGCCGGGCATAAGCCCAACTCATCCATCAATAGGCCGCGTATATAAGGTGTATACAAAAAAAAAAAAAAACCCATACAACGAGATTCAGAGTCGGGCATACGCCCAAGTCATCCGCCTATACGCCGCGTAGCACAGGATACATACAAGGAAGGGCCTACAAGGACCCCGAAACAAGACAGACGGATTCATCGTCGGGCGTAAGCCAGAGTCATCCGCCTATACGCCGCGCAGCACAAGGAACATACAAGGAGGGGCCTACAAGGACCCCGAAACGAGTCAGACGGATTCATCGTCGGGCGTAAGCCAGAGATATCCGCCTATACGCCGCGTAGCACAAGGAACACACCAGGAAGGGCTTACAAGGATCCCGAAACGAGGCAGACAGATTCATCGTCGACCGTAAGCCAGAGTCATCCGCCTATACGCCACTTCCTCAGGGAAAAAAAAAAAAGAAAAAGGATACGACAAACACAGTACAAGCACTTAACCAGTATGATAACCCGTAGCGGGAAGCGGTAGGCGGAGGAGGAGGAGGAGAAGAGCCAAGAGGCAGCGAGGCAGCGCCGTGGGAGGCTGTCCTCCGTGCCGCGCAGCTGGAGGAGGAGCGTCTATGGGCAGGGCCCGTCCTGATGGACGAGGCCGGAATGCTCGGTGTTCCATCCCACTCTGCGAGGCAGAGGAGGAGGAGGTGCCCATGCCACCCAAGTGGACACCAGTCCGCCCACCCACGCGCCGCCACGATCCTCAGCACTGGGAGGAGGAAGAGGACCTGCGGGTGAGGAAAAAGAGGCGGAAGAGCCCCGAGAGTCACCCCGGAAGGCCAGCAGGAGCGGCAGGAGGACACGCACGGGACCCAAGGGCGGTATTTCCGAACGGAGATACCCATGGCCCACGTGAGCCATGCCCTGCACTCCCTCACGGTGCAAGGGGTCCTTTGGAGGCAGCACGCCGTGACGTGGTTCTGGCTGGAAGGACCATCCGGAGCACCGGCCAAGGCCCAGGGAGAAGGGCCGACCCCAGGGTATAACACCCGAGACCCCCGCCTAAGTGGGAGGCACAACCACGGGACAACTCCGACACCCCGAACACGGCCGAGACCCCACCGACAGTGGACGACAGGCCGATGCAGGAGGAGGATCCCCTGGAGAAGGGCCCGTGGGTGTGGCCCGATCCCGTACCAAAAGGGAGACCCAGGCTCGCCAGACAGTCCGCGCCGGTGGAAACCGCCAGGCCTCCGTTCCTGCGGCAGGCGTCTGCACCCGACGAGCGGCGATGGGAAGAGGTCCATCGACTGGATTGGCCGGAAGGGATCCAGACAGCACCAGCAATTTCAGCCGCACGACGGAGAGGCGGAAAACAGTGCGTCATGGTGCAGCAGGGCCGACGCCGCTTCCGAGTGAGGTTGGGCCCGTCGGGAATAAGGGTTTTTTGTTAATAAAAATTAAAGACATAATCACAAACAAAACCTAAGGAAAAATACATATTGGCACAGGGTGTACGAAGGGAACATCACAAACGCGCACAAAAATAAAAAAAATAATAACAAAAAAAAAGGGGTTATATATTTTTTCACAGATCTGAAAAAAAGGGGAAAATATATTAATCTCGGCCCACAACGAGGAAAACGGCGGGTACTCACTCAAAGAATTTCATGATGGATGCGGGGTTGCGGCCAGCGGGAGGGAAGGAGAGAAACTGCGCCAGATCACATCTCGAGTATCATAGCCAAGGGGAAAGGTAGGGAAAAAAACTGAAAGAGAGAGGAAAGGATTGAGAAATGTGAAAGCGGAGAAAGAAAGAGAAAAACTTACCGGAGAAAATTTCCTGTCACGCTACACGTCTAAAGGGATGAGGCGCTTCGATTAATAAGCGGTCGATTGGCACTGGACGATAGTGTCGATCGATGGGCACAGAACGATGGAAATGTCGACACAGGAATGGTCACACTATGGAACATCGCTACCACCGGATGGCAACGCTGCGATAATTCTAATCATCGAGATCGGCTGGAAAACCAATCGGGAATACGGTAGAGTGACCAAACTTCGGAGGAAAGGAGATGCTTAGAACGCGAAGCATAAGGGGGAAACATCTTGGGCGGGACATTCAAGCAGGAAGGAGAACACGAGACGTCTATGGGGAAACATCTTGGGCGGGAAAAGAAATGTAGGAACGTCACTGTGGAACTCAGGTACGAGCTGTGAGCGTCGAGGGAACCATTTGCAGGAGCAAGAGGACTCGAAGGGTACAAGGATTTACAAGGAAGACAGCTGGAGAGAAAAAATCAACTGCTTAGAACGAGAAGGAGCGACGTAGAGGGAAGGAGGACCAACATCAGCGATCCGGATCAGCGGATCTAGAGAGAACTCCAAGATAACAGCCGCAGAAGAGGCTCAAGTTTCATTTGGAGAATACAGCTGGACATAGTTTTGAGAATACAGCTGGAGAGAGTTTGGAGAGAACGAGGAGAGAGAGAGTTTGGAGAGAAGGAATAACGGTAGAAGACGGCGGAATTTGGACCCTAGTATAGTGCCGTGCGCAAAGACGAAAAAGGGGAAGCCGAGAAATAACGGGATACGCCGGCCTATATAAGCAGGCCGAGCGCAGGAAGCTGGATCAGTCAATCACAAGGAGTCAATCCATCAAGATCAGTAGACAAGCAGCAAATCAGTGAACAACACAATTCAAGATAAACATCAGGAGGAAGCAGAGCCGCGCCGAGTCAACAAGGAGCAAGATCGCTACATCAAGTCGTTCGGGACTTAGAGTTGAAGTCTCCGAGCTAAGAAACAGGTAGCTGAGGTCCTTAAGGCATCACGCGGCTAAGTCCAGGCGCTTTGTTCTAATTCTTGTCGCGATTTGAGCTTGGCTTATTGCTCGGCGAGTCCGACAGAATTGAATAAAAAGAGTCCTTCTACAGAGAACCGTGGGCTCGGAAGGGAAGCTGTCTAGAACCAGCTGCCGTACGACTGGACCGTCAGGCGAAAATTTTGCATGCCCTGGAGCGACTAGCCAAGAAGGAAGCGCGTCCGGACCACGGGTGTCTCGAAAGGCGTATGCGTCGAGAGCACAGTAGTTCACCGCCAGAGTCCTAGAAAGGCAGCTGATCAAATCCCGAGAGCCAAAGAACCGCTGCACTAGTCTCATAAGAGCACGCGGACAACGGAGCCAGGATATCGCGCCGTGAGCAGAGCAAGGACATCGAGGACATAAGAGACGACCAAGCCTTACTCAAACGTATCCAGTCTTTTTTTTTTCGCGCGAAGTGACACGGGCCACTTACCCGCCCAACCGACCGAGGGGCGCAGCCGTGTATCGTACGGAACGATTCGCGAGAAGATAGACGCGAGATAAGGAAATATAGGTAAAAGTCCGTTGAAAAAAGTAATAGTAAGATCAATTTTGTGCCAATGAAGCTAGTATTAATCGTTTTCAGAGCGGCAGAGAGTGAAGATTTGAGATTACAGGAAAAAATCTATTATAGTCAGAACACAATACTCTGAAAGGCTCATGCAAGGCATAGTTAGATCTACAATGATTTAATATTAGGGGAATATAATTTCTAGTTAATCTACTTGGCACAGAAAAGTTTAGCCGACTTACCAAGTCGGGGGAGTCAATATCACCATGTATAAGGTTATAAATGAAGACAGTACCAAGCATCGGTCTACGGTTGGCTAGGGAGGGTAAATTAATCAACAGAAGTCTACTAGAATAAGAAGGTAAGTTAAGATTTGCATCCCAGTTTAGGTCTTCGCATCTCGCTCTCTCGCACTTTTAAGTGTTTTCACTCCGCTCTCCAAGGGGCTCTTGAAACCTCCACCCCGTAGCTTTAAGTTAGCTATAATTTACAAGTCTACCAAGAAGGAAGTGAGTCGAATAAATTGAATTTATAAAGTGAAGGAAAAACCGCCCCTCGTCATTTCATGATCCATCGACCGGATAATTCCAGAAGTCCAAGCACCAGCGTTCAACCGGCCGATTTTCCCTAATTTCTCTTCCATTAATTCAAGATAAGTACGATCGTTCTTATTTATACTTATTTCAGCCGACCAGCCAGATATTTCCAATTTTTCCAATCCAATTTCTTGCATACGATCCCCATATTCCGGCTTCCTTTTCGTATTGCTATTTCCATCTTTATACGGTCGCCATTTTCCGGCTTCTTTCTTCATATTTTCCCATTTCCATATTCTTGTTCATACGAACATTTCGAAAGCGACATTAACGATACAGTCCACATTATCTCCAATTTCCAAATTTATTACAAATTACAATTTTAAATTACAATTTATACACATACATTACCGAGTTCCCACAAACACACATATCCATACGCCCATACATACACACATATAACCCTAATGCAAGTTATCCAACCCGTGAAACGGTTCCACTTATGGAAGTAATAAACAAATTTTTAAATTCAATTATCCAACGGTTCCACTTATGGGATTAATAAACAAATTTTTAAATTCAATCTCAGCTACATTGCCTTTGCCTTTATTTATGATTCTGCCTTCGCCTTTTTCATTAACTTCGAAGGCCGCGCTTGACCGTTCTGCTAAGATAAATAAACCTATAGTAAAGTAAACAACAGCTTCCAATTTTTATTGCGTTCCAATTTTTAATAAAAATTGCATCGGTCAACATAATTGAATTTCACAACGAGATGCAACAGTTTCAGCATAAGCTTTTATTTTAAACAAAAATCAAAGTTCTAGAAGCTTAAAAAGAAAAGCTTCTGGCCGAGGTTCGTTGGAGAAGATTTTAGAATTAAGGAGTCAGTCTTATTCGGATTGAAACCGAGATCGGTCATAAGAAATAATAATAAGTGAAAGTGTCTTGATGTAATAATGAGTTAGTGAATTAAGGTCTGCACCAATAAAGTGAAATTAAAAAATAAAAATTTATCTTTTTTTTAATCAACCAATACGATCAAATTTAATTGGCGCCCAACATGGGGCTGTGTCATTAAAAAGTTCCAAAAATAAAAATTTAATGAAAAACAAAGTTAAATTAACAACGGAACTCGCGCAGCCAAGAACTCAAATATTTATTGGAAAAATTAAAACATCCAACACCGAACAGTGATCGTGTAATGGAAATGAAATAATCCATTAAGTTGATTAGTTGGTGGACTGAAGATCTAAATCTCAAACGTCAAGAACACTATAAAAATAAAATAAATCCGAAAACCGCTAAAACAAATAAAACTACAAAACCAACCAAAAACAACAAGCAAATAATCAGACAAGCAATAACCAACCAAAGACAAATTGATAGGAAGGAAGGGCTGTAGGGCAATCCCTCGCCAACACTGGAAAAAATAAATATAATTTTACTTTAATTAAGGAGTTTGAAAAGAAAATTAATTTAAGACAAGCAAATTTTTTATGAATAAAAAGAACAATCTGGAAAATTTAATAGATAGTTTCGGTGAATTAAATTTAACAATGGCAACTGGAAGTTCAGCTAATTTTTCTGCAGGTGGTTTAGCCACAGCCAGTAACCTAACTGTGGAATTAATTAACAGATTAATTAATGTTCAATTGAGCGAAGGAAGCAAAAAAATAGATGGTTTGGAAGAAAAGTTAGCAACAGACGCAAACATAGTAGAGGACTATAAAATTCAAGAAGTTGACCCAAATATAAAATGTGAAACCACTCTTGAAGTAATCAAATCATTACCGAAGTTCACCGGGGAACCAACACAATACGTAAGTTGGAGAGAAGCTGCAGAAAATGCAATGAGCCTTTATAAAATTCAGAGTCAGCAGTATTTTATCGCGTTAACAATTTTACGAAATAAAATCATGGGATCAGACCATGACGCTCTTACCAATCATGGCACTGTTCTAAATTTTCAAGTAATTTTATCTAGATTGGATTTTATATATAGTGATAAACGACCAATCCATATTCTTGAGTCCGAATTAAGTATCCTTAGACAAGGTAGAATGACAGTTACTGAATACTATAATGAAGTTAATAAAAAAATGACTTTACTAATAAACAAAACTATAATGACATACGGAAAAGATAACGTAATTACCAAAGAAACAAACAAAACAATAAAGAGCACTGCTCTACGAATTTTTATCTCTGGATTAAATGGTCCGATAGCAGAAACCCTTTTCTCATTAAATCCACCGGACCTGCCCAATGCGTTGGCAAAGGTCCAGGAATTAGAGTCAAACAATTTCCGAGCTCAATTTGCAAACAGATACTATGGCTTTAAAAATGAAAATAAAAATCAGGGAAATAATTTAAGATTTAATTCTAAACAAAACACTAATACTAAAGGGAACGGAAATAATTGGAATTATAATCAAAATAATAATTGGCCACAGCATAAGAATTTTTGGCAAAATAATAATCAGAATACCAATCAAAAAGAACAACCTGTCGAGCCAATTTCAAAATAAGCCCAGAAATAATTGGCAGTCAAATAATAATCGAGGTAGATATAATAATAATTATTATCAAAACAATAATCGCACAAACTATTATCGTCCAAATCAAACCAAAGAGCAAACTCAAGCTCAAAAAAGGGAACTAGAAGGAACAGTTAATCAGCCTGCTAATAAGGTAACAAGATTAAATATTATCAATGAAGATCATTTTTTAGATCAGACCCCTACAGGGGAATGCCTTATCTAAAAAGAGTGGACAGAAAAAACTAAGAAAGAGTTAAATATTTTAATAGACACGGGAGCTACGGCTTGCTATATAAAGAAGGGAATTTTTGAAAATAAAAATGAATTATCAATTTACAAAAAAGTATCTACAGTTCATGAGTATTCAATTATTAAATATTACCATTATATAAATATATTTGGAACAAGACATTTGTACTATGAAATAGAAGGATTGGAATCTGACCTATTAATTGGGTTTAATTTATTAAGAAAAATCGGAGCAATTATAAATATTGAACAGAGAGTGTTGCAGTATTAAGGGAATACAGTAAAGTTATTATATTACGATAGTGAGGAAAAAAATGAAACAAGTTTAATGGAAGTCAATAATACTCTTCCATTAAAAGAATTTATTTTACAAAAATATTTTGATTATATAAGTTTCAAAACACAGATTCTATATTTGTGGAAAGAAGCGAGAAAAGTTTGGGATCAACAAATCCTGAACGCGCCGACGATGAAATTTCCGTCAACAAAAAATTAAATAGTTTGGGATCAACAAATCCTGAACGCGCCGACGATGAAATTTCCGTCAACAAAAAATTAAATAGTTTGGGATCAATATATTCTGAACGCGCCGACGATGAAATTTCCGTCAACAAAAAATTAAATAGTTTGGGATCAACAAATCCTGAGCACGCCGACGATGTAGTTTCCGTCAACAAAAAAATTATTGGTATAGGATATAAAAATCCTAAACACCCCGACGTCGATTTTTCCGTCAACAAAAGAATAAAAAAGCGGAATAAAATGAACAATATTAATATGACCAGTACAAATCGAATAGAAGTACTGGAGAAGAAAATAATTGACATAATCGAGGAGGAACACTCAAAAATAAATTTACAAATTCCATTTCGTACCGACATTCGGAGTGAAATAAACACCGAAAATGACAGGGCCATTTATAGTAAACAATATCCTTATGCCTTATCAGTATCAGATCTCGTTAATACGGAAATCAATAGAATGCTTAAGGAAAATATTATAAGACCTAGTAGTCCTTATAAGTCCTTATAATTCTCCAGTGTTAGTGGTACCCAAAAAAGGTCAAAATGAAGATGGCAGTCTCAAACATAGATTAGTAATAGATTACAAAAAACTGAACGAAAACACTATACCGGACAGATACCCGATGCAAGACCCGTCCGTAATATTAGCTAATTTAGGAAAGGCTAAATACTTCTCAACAATTTATTTGGAATCTGGATTCCACCAAACTTTAATGAAAGATTCAGATATTGAAAAAACAGCATTTTCTATTAATAACGGAAAATTTTAATTTTTACGAATGTCTTTCGGGTTAACAAACGCACCCAGAATTTTTCATAGAGCTATGGATGATATCTTAAGAGAACAAGTAGGAAAAACTTGCCATGTTTATATGGACGACATAATTATTTTTTCAAACACTATTGAACAACACTATGCTGATTTAATTAAAATAATTAATATTTTACAAAGAGCAAGTATGAAAATTTCTCTTGAAAAATCTAATTCTTTAAATTAGATTTCTAAGGTACATTGTTTCTCAAAATGTAATTAAAACGGATCAAGAAAAATTGCCACAATTAAAAATTATCCGATTCCACGTAATATTAGAGAACTCCGAAGTTTTCTAGGTTTAACAGGATATTACAGAAAATTTGTCCGTAACTATGCAAAAATTTCTAAACCATTAACAAAATATCTAGGAGGGGAAAATGGAAAGGTTTCTAAAAGAATGTCTACTAAAGTTTCAATACAGTTTGACGAATCAGCTGTACAAGCTTTCAACGAGCTAAAAAAAAAATCTAATAGCACAAGTCGAATTAATTCTGCCAGATTATAGTAAGAAATTCGTTTTAACTACAGACGCATCAGACGTAGCTATCGGGGCAGTATTAACACAAGATAATAAACCAATTACGTTTATTTCAAAAACATTAAATAAAACGGAACAACCTTATGCCACAAATAAAAAAGAATTGTTAGCTATATTATGGGCTTTAAAAAATCTTCGGAATTATTTATATGGAGTAATTGGCACAGAAATACAAACGGATCATCAATCCTTATCGTTCACAATTTCGGATAAAAATCCAAACGTAGAGATGAAAAGATGGTATTCTTTCATTGAAAGTTTTACCCCAAAAATTATATACAAACCCGGAACAACAAATGTTGTAGCCGATGCATTATCACGAATACAAATAAATAATATTACAAACAGCGACAAAGAAGTTTCTGAACAGTCAAACTCAGACCAAGACACACAGCATTCAGCTGAAAGTAGTTTTGAAAATGTAATACAAGAGACCCGTAAACCGTTAAATCAATTTAAACAACAATTGTTATTAACAACGGGGAGGTATACAATACATGAGTCACTGGACATTTTTGACAAGACAAGACACATAATCGAATATGATACAGTTGAGAATTTAATAAGCATATTAAGAGAGTATCTTCTACCTAACATAACGGTTGGAATTCATTGTAGTTTAGCAGATTTATATCATATATCATTTATATTATATATATCAAGTTTCTTTAAGAAATAGTTTTACTAACAAATTTCTTTTTACGCGATTATTTTTACAAGACGTAGAAAACGCCGAAGATAGAGCTATAATAATAGAGGAAACACACAATCGAGCTCATAGGGGACTAGACGAAAATCATAAACAAATCAGTAGATTATATTATTGGCCCAATCTATTTGTAAAACTAAAAGAATATATAAAAAATTGTAAAATTTGCAATGAGAACAAATATAACAGACACCCTATTAAAATTACAATTGGGGAAGCCCCAGTCCCAACTAAAGAAGGCGAAAATTTACACATTGATATATATTATGCGCAAAGTTTAACCTTTTTAACTTGTATTGACGCGTACTCTAAATTCCTAGTATTTAAAGAAATTCAGAATAAATTAAATATCGAAAATAAAGTAATGGAACTACTTTAACATTTTCCCCTAGCCAAAGTAATTATGACCGATAACGAACCGAGCTTTACCTCAGCTCAATTTAAATCTTTTGCACAAAGATGCGGTGTAACTCCACATTACGCAGACCCGAGGCACAGTACCTCAAACGGACAAGTTAAAAGGGCACATTCGACATTAACAGAATTAGCTCGCTGCATAAAAGAACAATTTAATTTAACTGACTATTCCGAAATCGTAATAAGAGCCGCTCAGGAATATAATCAGAGTATTCATTCTTTATAATAAAATCGAACACGATAATATTCCACAATTATTAAAAAATACACAGGAAAAAATGTTAGAAACACATAATGAAAACAGAAAAGATAAACAATATCACGTAGGACAAGTTGTTTATGAAAAGAAATATGGAGAAAGAAATAAACTTAAACCAAGATATAAAAAGCAAATAGTTAAAGATGTTATGCCTAATAAAATAATAATCAACAGTAGAACCAGAATTATTCACAAAGATAATATTAAGTATTAATAAATTATTTTTTTTAACTTACAGAAAATGTATTCTTTAATACATATTTTATCAACTATAATATTGGCCAGTTCAGAAATAATTGATTACTCACTCGAACCATGAATTTTTTCGGTTCAAAGACAACAAGGATGTACTTACGTATGAATCTTACAACGATTTATTCCACGTAACTAATTTAAGTTTTTATAAGGAAATAATTAATAAAGAATCAGTTAATATAAAAAAGGATTTAAATAAAAGGTCACAATGGGAAATAAAGTACGACTTAGAAGTAATCGAATTAATCTTATCCCAGTTAATATCAGCTAGAACAAAAAAAGGAATAAATGAGTTAGGCACCGTGTGGAAATGGTTAGCTGGAACTCCGGACCATGATGATTTCATTAAAGTACAAAATAAAATCAATGACTTAATTGAAAATAATAATAAACAGTCTATTATTAATTCCAAATTGTTCAAATAAATAGAATCTCTCTCTGAAGATTTTAAAAATGTTTTTATTGATCAAGATTTACCACTATGAAAACATCGCTTACGACTGATAACATTTGATCTACAAAATTTAATTGATACTATCACCCTTGCAAAAATTGACGTTTTCAACACCAAAATTTTAAATAATGAAGATATAAAAGAAATATTAAAACACGAGCAAAAGCCAGTAATTATCGCTGACTCAATGGACATCTCTGTGTTCAAAATCGCACTACATAAAGAACTTTTAATAATTTATTTAAAATACCCAATAATAAATAATAGATGCGAATTATATTATACTCGATCCATTTCCCAAATCGATGGAAAATTATTAAGAAATAATCAAGTCGCAAAATGCGAAAATACATATTATGAAATGTCTACATTTAAGAAAGAACTCATTAATAACTATTGCACTCTAAGTTTAGAAAAAACATGTTTTACCCGACTATTAAACGGTGAACAATCAATTTGTAAATTTCTCTACCTATTATTAAATACAGAAATATATTTGTAACCAAAAAACAACGGCCAGAATTAGAAAAACCTATTAACGAAGAAATATTTTTAACAGAATTAAGAGATCGTTTAAACGAAATCCATAATGAATCGGGACGATCCATTTTAGAAGGGGAGAGTTATCCAACCCGTGAAACGGTTCCACTTATGGAACTAATAAACATATTTTTAAATTCAATTATCCAACGGTTCCACTTATGGGATTAATAAACAAATTTTTAAATTCAATCTCAGCTACATTGCCTTTGCCTTTATTTATGATTCTGCCTTCGCCTTTTTCATTAACTTCGAAGGCCGCGCTTGACCGTTCTGCTAAGATAAATAAACCTATAGTAAAGTAAACAACAGCTTCCGTTCGAAGCCAAACTCTCGTTCAAAGACAAAAGTATTGCGTTCCAATTTTTAATCAAAATTGCATCGGTCAGCATAATTGAATTTCACAACGAGATGCGACAGTTTCAGCATAAGCTTTTATTTTTAACAAAATCAAAGTTCTAGAAGCTTAAAAAAGAAAAGCTTCTGGCCGAGGTTCGTTGGAGAAGATTTTAGAATTAGGGAGTCAGTCTTATTCGGATTGAAACTGGGATCGGTCATAAGAAATAATAATAAGTGAAAGTGTCTTGATGTAATAATGAGTTAGTTAATTAAGGTCTGCACCAATAAAGTGAAATTAAAAAATAAAAATTTATATTTTTTTTAATCAACCAATACGATCAAATTTAATTTGCATGCTTATTAATGTACGTACATATCTACATATCCATTTCAACATATGTACATAAGGGGAAAAGTCGTAGCGTAACGTAAGGCAACGTAAGCACGATAACCCACATACGTTCTTTCGCGGTACACCCCACAAACATTTCGAAAGCGACATTTACAATACAGTCCACATTATTTATAATTTCCAAATATAAGAAGTATTATATACACACATTTAATCCTGATGCATGCTGATTATAATACAAATATTAATATATGAATAATTATATATTATACTATACATATTACCAAAAATAACTTGATTCCACCGAACCCATCATCACGAAACGCCTTTCCAGAATTTGTATGATATTTATTTCAGCAGCGCTAAATTCAACACACCGTCGGCTCACATGCATTAAATAAAAATAAATAAATACATTTTTTGTTTGTGCGCAATATATATATTTTCCGATTCCTACCGCTCATTTTCGCAGCACAGCAACCAGCTGCAAATATCTTGCAGAATATTTTTTCCAAATCATTGTTATTTTCCTCGCACATAAAAATAGTTGTTGCGAAAACTTGTACTAGTGTTCCGTTTCCACATATTCCAAAAGTAGACCGGAGCTGCAACGCTAATAGCAAACACAAGCGGACCGCTTGCAATATATACCGAGGAAACTAAGTAGCCACTGCGATATATTAATTTTTTGACATTCCGCTATTAGGATTTTGTAAATTTTGGGGCCGCACCTGTATCTTCCTAAAGTTTGGTCACAAGTCTAGACCAAGTCCATAAAGTCGCTAGCAACTCGTTCTCAGGCAAAACTGAGCAACGAAATTGCAATTGCAGCCCTCGCGCGGTTCATCACGGTGTCCGACCGTATGAGCCATTTCAGAGCGACGATTGAAACTCCAGGGCCGTCACCTCCGTCTGTCCACACCTGCAAAGTCCGTAAAGAGCAAGTCCGCTCGCTATGGGACAAAGCCGAGAAAGAATTCGAAGCGTGTTTAGACACGATCTCCAGTATTACGACTGGCAACTCTGCACCGCAAATATGAATATTGTTATTCGGTGTACGAAGATCTGGCGGTTCAACTCAGCGAGTTAATTGACCGAGCCAGTTCACAGCAACCGATGTCGTGCACCGGCAATCAGTCCGCGTACATTCCGTCTGGGTGCCGGTTGCCTCCATGTGATACAGAAGTATTCGAGGGAGACTACCTCAAATGGCCAACATTTAGAGACCTTTTCACTGCCGTCTACGTCAACAACACACGGTTGACGCCGGTCGAGAAGTTATTCCATCTCAACGCGAAGACGAGCAGTGAGGCAAAGGCAATTGTTGCCAAGTCCCCGCTCATTAATGAAGACTTTTAGTGAACAGCCAGCTCAAGCTCCTACTTATCTTGAGTTCCGTTAATTCCGAAACTGGTCACTCCATAAAAGAGCTTAGAGCACCATCCAAGGGTACCTGACAGCATTAGCCCATTCCAAAATATTAACAGAAAATTGGGATTGCTTGCTGGTATACCTGTGCGCCAGTAAGTTGCCCAGGTTGACCCTTTCCTTGTGTGCTGTTTCGTATGCAGAGGAAGACATCACACGCTTTTGCATCGAGGCAACCCTTTTTCCAACAATCCAAGTTCCTCTGGAAATACGAGACCTAGACCCGATCCTCCGGCGGGAGGCTCAGACATTCCCGATGAACATTCAAATGTACAAGTCTGTTTTGCCTCAGGCTCAAAGGCAGTTCTCTTGGGCACGGCAATGATTGATATCTGCGCTCTGATCGACTCAGGATCTGAATCGACGTTTATTATGGAGCGTCTTTTCAAGTTGGCCAATCTGCCGTTCCGCCCCATTCAATGTCTGTTTTGAATCAGACAGTTTCTGCCCAGTCAACACGGATTTGCCATTCTCCATTCGTTCTCCTACTAAGCCGGGCCTGCAGTTAGACACCGCAGCGTATGTTCTGCCAGAATTAGCAGGCAGATTACCGTCACATTCCATTCCACAAGATGTCCTGAGAGATTTGCCAAACCTTCAATGGGCAGATCCCACATTTTTCCAGAGTTCCCAGATAGACGTTCTTATCGGAGCTGATATCCTTCCATCCGTGCTGCTGAGCGGCACAAAGACCAACATCTGCGGATCTCTTTTTGGGCAAGAGACCATCTTCGGGTGGGTGCTCACTGGTCCAGTGTCCATGTCCACAAGCAACCGAGTCTCAGCCTTTACGACTCAAGTTACAAAGCCAAATGAGGCGTCCTTAGACAAACTTCTTACTAAGTTTTGGGAGGTGGAAAATCTACCATCAAAAATGGTAAAAGAGTCCGATTCCGTCTGCGAAACTAATTTTCTATGAACCACAACTAGAGACGCGAGCGGGAAGTACGTAGTGACGTTACCGTTCTGCGACCCCGATCATTGTGGATCTGAGTTGGGATACTCAAGGTCTTAGCACTGGCTCTGTTTCTGAGAAACAATATTCGTTTACAAAGAGACACTCCATTAAATGAGCAGTACAACTCCGTGATCCAAGAATATTTGGATTTAGGCCATATGAGAGAGGTTTCGCCCACTCACAATTCTCCAAACTGCTACCTCCCACATCATGCGGTGATTAAACCCGAAAGCACCACCACGAAACTGCGGGTGGTATTCAACGCTTCCAGCCCTTCAGCAAATGGGACTAGCTTGAACGATGTGCTTCATGCCGGTCCAGTCCTCCAATCTGACTTAACGATTCAGATTTTAAAGTGGCGCTATTTCAAGTATGTCTTTAGTGCGGCCATCACGAAAATGTATAGACAGATCTGGGTCGATCCAAAGCACACGCCCTTTCAAAGGATTCTATTCCGAAACAAGGAAGGTGACATTCGAGATTACGAGCTGAAAACCGTAACATTCGGTGTCAATTGTGCGCGTCCTTTCTCGCCATCCGAGTGCTGCAACAGCTGGCTGATGACGTAGGTCAGCAGTTTCCAAAAGCCAGTCACATAATCCGCACCTTCATTTATGTTGATGACGTTTTAGCATTATCGAATTCTCAACAAGAAGCTCAACTTACCATCCAGGAGTTAGTAACCGCTTTGAATTCTGCCGGTTTTCCGCTTAGAAAGTGAACTTAAAACCACAAGGGGTCTTTAAAGGACATTCCAAATGAGCATCTTCTCCATGCTGAGTTCCTGAATATTGATGCCGAAAGCACAGCCAAAACTCTCGGCATTCGCTGGAGAGCAACCACCGACGAGTTCAACTTCGTGCCCCCAGAAATATCCGTCAAGTCCTCCTATACGAAAATAGTAGTTCTTTCCCAGATCGCAAAGCTATTCGATCCCCGTTCATCGTCCGGGCCAAAATTTTTATGCAGGAGATCTGGCTGCAAGAGTTAGGCTGGGATGACAACCTTCCCGACGAAATGAGCCATAGATGGAAAGTGTTCCTGCAAAGTTATTCCGATCTCGATCAAATCCGTATTTAGAGATGGGTAGGTTACCAGCCCCAAGTAAAAATCGAGCTTCACGGTTTCTGTGACGCTTCCCAAAAGACTTATGGGGCTGCGCTGTATGTCAGGGTTGAAGTCTGTCAGCAGATATTGACTAATCTGCTTACGGCAAAGACCCGGGTTGCCCCTGTGAAAGCTGTATCCCTCCCCCGACTTGAGCTATGTGGTGCCCTATTGCCGGCAGATATGGCATCCACCATCCTTCCAAATATGCTGTCAGACAGCTCTGAGATTTTCTGCTGGACAGATTCCACCATTGTCCTGGCATGGTTAAAAAAACTGGACCATTTGTATCCAACCGCGTACCAAAATAGCTCAAGCCACAGGGATTGAGAATTGGTGACATGTGCGATCAGAACACAATTCTGCCGACCTAGCTAGTCGCGGCGTGTCCCCGCAAGAGTTGGGCGATAGCACCCTCTGGTGGCATGGGCCCCAATGGTTACAACTTCGTAAAAGTTCCATACCCGCATCAAGCCAAATTGCTAATTTATTTCCATTTATAGACCAACATGGCCTCTTAAGAGCATGTAGTCGCTTAACTGCCTCCAAGGTTCTGCAGTATGACGAGCGCCAGCTGTCGGCTATCTCGTCTTCTTGTCCAATTCACGCACCAGATTACGCTTCATGGCGGCAACCAATTAATGGTGCGCATGATGCGATCCAAATATTGGATTCCTAAAGTCAAGAATCTGGTAAAGGGCGTGGTGAATTCATGCAAGGTGTGCACCATTTATAAAAAAAGACTGCAAACCCAATTGATGGGCGATTTTCCGACTGATCGAGCCTCTTTTTCCAGGCCATTTACATACACCGGCGTCGATTACGCCGGCCCCTTTGAAGTTAAAAACTACACAGGGAGAGCATGTCTCATCACAAAGTGATATGTTTGTGTGTTTTTCCACGAAGGCCATCAATTTGGAACCCACCTCCGACCTTACAACTGACAAGTTTCTAGCAGCGTTTGCACGTTTTGTAGCTAGACGAGGTTGTCCTCAGCGGGTCCATTCCGACAACGGCAAAACCTATGTTGGTGCCTCAAGTCTTCTTTCCCGTGACTTTACGCAAGCGCTAAAGGAGTCGGTGACTGATGCGTATAACCATCAGGGACTCGTGTGGCGTTTCATAACCCCAGGAGCTCCTCATATGGGAGGCCTGTGGGAGGCAGGAGTAAAGAGTTTTAAAACTCTGTTTTACAAATCCACGTCCGCTCGCAAGTATACCTTCGAAGAGCTTTCCACGCTTCTTCCCAAGATTGAAGCCTGCCTTAATTCCAGACCGCTGTCTCCAATGTCAGAGGACCCGACAGACTTGCTGGCACTGACGCCAGGCCATTTTCTGACCGGGGGTCCGTTGCTTTCCACGGCGGAGCCGGAAATCAAAGGCGAAGCCAAGTCGATTATAAATCGATGGCGACATCTCAAGGCCCAGCATCAACAATTTAGTTCGCGATGGAAAGAAGAGTATCTAAAGGAACTCCACAAGCGCAACAAGTGGCTAAGGCCATCCAGAAATCTGCAAGTCGACGATATGGTAGTCATCAAGGACGATAACTTGCCATCAAATGACTGGCGGCTCGGCAGAATCGTAGCTGCTATCCCAGGAGCTGATACTAGAGTACGCGTCGTAGATATTCTTACTTCTCGTGGAACCATCCAACGTCCGGTCCACAAAGTAGTTTGTCTTCCTATGGAGGCTAAGGCAACCTCTAAATCTCCACAATAATGCCTTCTGTTCCCGCTGCCCACCCCGTAAACATCACTAAAGCGACTCCCTTTCTGATTTGTTTGTTGTTTTGCATTCTCTTCCAAGTAAAGGTTCAGAATGGTTCAGAATCTGCCTACGGCCATTGTGGTCATCGACACAGGGGCCAACTGCTATGAGACGGGCGCGCTCATCGACCCGTGTACCCCAGTGATCCAACCCGGGTTTTTAAATCTTCAAAATGGGCTGCCCATCGCTCAGAGCACGGCGTTTGGATGGATCGTGTCGGGAGTCTGCCGTCAGTCCTGATGTCCTGCTTCAAGGAATTCTTCCGCAGGGGGGGGAGAATAATCGCGCCAAAGCGGCGCTTCGTGTTTCGTGTGAACCGGCCCTGGAGTCCTAACAGTCGAGAGAATAGTTTTTCCATATCTTCGCATCTCGCTCTCTCGCACTGTTAAGTGTCTCCACTCCGTACTCCAAGTGGCTCTTGAAACCTCCACCTCGTAGCTTTAAGTTAGTTCTAATTTACAAGTGTACCAAGTAGGAAGTGAAGTCGAATAAATTAAAGTTTTATAACGTGTAACTTGAACCTAGCGTCCTGCCACAGGGATTGCATTGGGGGCCTTCCGGCGTATGCCTGAACCGTCAGGTAGAAACTGTGTAGGCGTCTGGTGTGACATGCCGGGTCAGACCCAGGGACAGGAGGCTGTGGCTGCTAAAGGCGTATGCTTTCAGAGCCCAGTGCCTGTTCACCCTAGTCTGGGAACGGTAACGCATCCCTAGACCCTCACAGCCTCGAGGCCAAAGACAACGGAGGCGTTCCGGACCAGCAAGAATCCCCAACATCGCAAAGATTTCAAAGATTACATGGTGGACATGCAGACATTGATGAGGCCACTCGGGTACTCGCCAAAAGAAACCCTAGAGATAATCAAGGACAACTGCACACCAGACCTGAGAATTTCATTGAGAACGTACAAGGTGGATGATCTGGACACATTAATGATCCTGGCTGAGGAGTACGAAGAACTGGACAAAGAGCGACAAGAGAGAAAACCATGTCTCCCCATCCGCTGGTCATGTTGGGAGTAGAAGAACAATAGCACGCCTGGTAGACCGGTACTACTGGCCAGGAATGCACAGAGACGCCAGGACCCATGTACGCAAGTGTAAAGTGTGCCTGAAATACAAATCCAATCAGCTGCAGGCTGCAAGGAAAATGCTCACTCAGGTACCAGAGAAACCATGGGCAACAGTATGTGCTGATTTCGTAGGGCCATTGCCGAGATCGACATGCAGACTTTGATGAGGCCACTCGGGTATTCGCCAAAAGAAACCCTAGAGAAAATCAAGGAC
Source organism: Drosophila carrolli (assembly GCA_018152295.1). Lineage (NCBI taxonomy): Eukaryota > Metazoa > Arthropoda > Insecta > Diptera > Drosophilidae > Drosophila > Drosophila carrolli. The sequence goes on from JAECXJ010000332.1 coordinate 412,818, forward strand.
AACTGCACACCAGACCTGAGAATTTCATTGAGAACGTACAAGGTGGATGATCTGGACACATTAATGATCCTGGCTGAGGAGTACGAAGAACTGGACAAAGAGCGAGAAGAGTTCGTTCACGAACACAAATTTTCACGAAACAAAACGGCAGCTCCACCACAAACTACATGCAGGAGATATGAAGACAGCACGGTAAACCAAACACCGTCCTTTGGCCAGTGGACACCAGCCTATGTAACACAATAAATACAGCCAATAAACACTTTATGAAGGCCACAAAACACCACTCAGATGACACGCAACCCAATGCCAAGAGCCACCAATGCACAGACCCACATAATGAACCCACAGGAGGCATGTCGCCGTTGTGGAGGGCACGAACACTGGGCACGAGGATGCAGAAACCAAAGATTACTGTTCTGCTGGGTGTGCGGCAAAGTTTGCGTCAGGAGCGTACAGTGCTGCCACAAAGCAGGAAATGGGCAGCAATCCCAGTCGCAGAGAGGCGCACAGGGCTCGCAAAGTGCCTCCTCTCCAAACTAACTGGAAAACTGATCGAGGAAGAGCACTCCGCGTCCGTTGAAATTGGAGTTTTCGCATACAAGGCCACAATTGACACGGGAGCCACGTCAAGCTTCATTAACGAGGAGCTGGCGCATACACTGTCTGACAAAGGAAGGATCACAAGGACAAGACGGCAAGTAAGGTTGGCACGGCAGATGCAGAAGAATAAGCTCACAGCTCGAAATCACGGTGGAGTTTGCCAAACGCATTATATGACAGGGAAACGTTAGGCTCTGGGAGAAACACAGAGACTCCAGACGAGAAGGCCGCTAAGTTAAAAGAAATTTTCGAAATCGTACGTCGGAATATGGAAAAGGCACCGCAGGACCAGGCCAGACACAACAATCTGAGGAGGGGGCAGTGAACACCAGCGGTGGGCGGCAAAGAACACCACCTATCCAAAGCAGCCGAGGGATTTGCTGCGAAACTAGCCCCGAGGTACGATGGTCCTTACCTGGTTGTAGATTTCGTCTCGCCGGTAATCTGCAAAATACGCCACACACATTCGAAGAAAGAGCGGACGATTCACATTGGCGAGCTTAAGCAGCAACAATTAGAAACGGCAAACGAGCAGACGGCGGACACATCGGAGGACGAGAACAAGGATTTCACATTGATCCGGACTACGAGGCATCAGGAATAGGCGTCAGGCCGAAGCGAGAGTCATCCATACGTCACGCAGAAAGGACAATTACAAGAATAAGGCACAAGGACATGAATGAAAAAGGATGCATAGGGACCCCGACTACGAGGCAGACAGATTCGGCGCCGGGTATAAGCCCAACTCATCCATCAATACGCCGCGTAGATAAGGTGTATACAAAAAATAAGGAAACCCATACAACGAGGCAGACGGATTCAGCGTCGGGCATACGCCCAAGTCATCCGCCTATACGCCGCGTAGCATAGGGAACATACAAGGAAGGGCCAACAAGGACCCCGAAACGAGGCAGACGGATTCATCGTCGGGCGTAAGCCAGAGTCATCCGCCTATACGCCGCGCAGCACAGGGAACATACAAGGAAGGGCCTACAAGGACCCCGATGTGAGGCAGACGGATTCATCGTCGGGCGTAAGCCAGAGTCATCCGCCTATACGCCGCGTAGCACAAGGAACACACCAGGAAGGGATTACAAGGATCCCGAAACGAGGCAGACAGATTCAGCGCCAGGTATAAGCCCAACTCATCCATCAATACGCCGCGTAGATAAGGTGTATTCAAAAAAAAAAGGAAACCCATACAACGAGACAGACGGATTCAGCGTCGGGCATACGCCCAAGTCATCCGTCTATACGCCGCGTAGCACAGGGAACATACAAGGAAGTGCCTACAAGGACCCCGAAACGAGGAAGACGGATTCATCTTCGGACGTAACCCAGAGTCATCCGCCTATACGCCGCGTAGCACAAGGAACATACAAGGAAGGGCTTACAAGGATCCCAAAACGGGGCAGACGGATTCATCGTCGGGCATAAGCCAGAGTCATCCGCCTATACGCCACGTTTCTCAGAAAAAAAAAGGAAAAGGATACGACAAACACAACACAAGCAATAACCAGTATGATAACCCAGCCCGTAGCGTCGTTAGACTCTATACGGGTGAGATCTAGATAAATCTACTGGCGGCCGAAGAAAGTGGAGAGACGGCACAGCGGAGCTGTACCGTAGGACCCAAAGTAAGCTAAGCAACAGCTGAACACGAAAAGAAAATTTCAAGGGAGGAACAAGGTGGAAAGTCCGAGGGAAATAGGGTGATCGTGGAAAGGGAGACGGGGAAAACCGAGGTGTCATCGGGATGGTCATAGCTAGTGATGATCATTCGAAAATCAGTAACCACCGTGAGCACACGCATGACCAGGTCTGAGACAAGGAGGAGGATGGCTGCCCAAACCGCGGCAGGGCCCTACCCAGGGCAAGGATGGTCGGAAGACAGACGCACGCCTGTCACCCGGCCTACCCGAACCTTGAGGCGGGCCCCAAAGCAGGTCAGCGAGCCGGAGAACTCGGCACCAGAGTCCACGGTCAGCTCAGACAGCGACGTGGAGATTATCCTTCGGCCATGCAGGAGGCCCGCCAGCAGGCCAGGAGGAAGCGGGAGGCGAAGGAGGAGGAGAGGCAAGCCGCAAGGGGAGCGGAGCAGCGCCGGAAGTACGCCGAGGCTGGGAGGCTGTCCTCCGTGCCGCGCAGCTGGAGGAGGAGCGTCTATGGGCAGGGCCCGTCCTGATGGACGAGGCCGGAATGCTCGGGGTCCCTCCCACTCCGCAAAGCAGAGGAGGAGGATGTTCCCATGCCACCCAAATGGACACCAGTCCGCCCGCCCACGCGCCGCCACGATCCTCAGCACTGGGAGGAGGAAACCTGCGGGTGAGTCCACCACCCTCGCCCGGAAGCACCCAGGACAAGGAAAAAGAGGTGGAGGAGCCCCGAGAGTCACCCCCGGAAGGCCAGCAGGAGCGGCAGGAGGACACGCACGGGCCCCAAGGGCGGTATTTCCGGACGGAGATACCCATGGCCCACGTGAGCCATGCCCTGCACTCCTTCACGGAGCAAGGGGTCCTTTGGAGGCAGCACGCCGTGACGTGGTCCTGGCCGGAAGGACCATCCGGAGCACCGGCCGAGACCCAGGGAGAAGGGCCAACCCCAGGTATAACACCCGAGACGTCCGCCTACGTGGGAGGCACACCCACGGGACACCTCCGACACCTCCGACACCCCCGACCACGGCAAAACCTCCGTTTCTGCGGCAGGCGTCTGCACCCGACGAGCGGCGATAGGCAAAGGTCCATCGACAGGTTGGGCCGGAAGGGATCCAGTCGGCGCCAGGGATTTCAGCCGCACGACGGAGAGGCGGAGAACAGTGCGTCTTGGTGCAGCAGGGCGGACGAGTGAGGTTGGGCCCGTCGGGAATGAGGGTTTTTTGCCAATAAAAATTAAAGACACAATCACAAACACAAACCTAAGGAAAAATACATATTGGCACAGGGTGTACGAAGGGAACATCACAAACGCGCAAAAAAAATAATAACAAAAAAAAGGGGTTATATATTTTTTCACAGATCTAAAAAAAAAGGGGAAAATATATTAATCTCGGCCCACAACGAGGAAAACGGCGGGTACTCACTCAAAGAATTTCATGATGGATACGGGGTTGTGGCCAGCGGGGAGGGAAGGAGAGAAACTGCGCCAGATCCGGACTTCCTTTCACATCTCGAGTATCATAGCCAAAGGGAAAGGTGGGGCAAAAAAAAAACTGAAAGAGAGAGGAAAGGAATGGGAAATGTGAAAGGAGAAAATTTCCTGTCACGCTACACGTCTAAAGGGATGGGGGCGCTTCGATTAACTGCATAGAACGAGAAGGAGCGACGTCGAAGGAAGGAGGACCAACATCAGCGATCCGGAACAGCGGATCTAGAGAGAACTAAAAGATAACAGCCGGAAGAGGTGCAAGTCGCTTTTCGTTCCCGAAGAAAGGGGAGAATGTGAGGAGTTAAATAACTCCTCACAAATAAAAGGGAGTTTGGAGAATACAGTTGGAGAGAGTTTGGAGAGAATGAGGAGAGAGAGAGTTTTGGAGAGAAGGAGTAACGGTAGAAGACGGCAGACTTTGGACCCTAGTATAGTGCCGTGCGCAAAGACGAAAAAGGAGAAGCTGAGAATTAACGGGACACGCCGGTCTATATAAGCAGGCCGAGCGGAGGAAGCTGGATCAGTCGATCACAAGGAGTCAATCCATCAAGATCAGTAGAAAAGTAGCAAATCAGTGAACAACAAGTTAAACATCAAGAGGAAGCATAGCCACGCCGAGTCAACAAGAAGCAAGATCGCTTCATCAAGACGTTCGGGACTTAGAGTTGAAGTCCAGGCGCTTTGTTCTAATTCTGGTCGCGATTTGAGCTTGGCGTATTGCTCGGCGAGTCCGACAGAATTGAATAAAAAGTCTCCTTCGACAGAGAACCGTGGGCTCGCAAGGGAAGTTGTCTAGAACCAGCTGCCGTGCGAAAAAAAATTGCCTTGTCGAATTCCGGCGTGCGCCTGAACCGTCAAACGAGAATTGTGCAGGCCCTGGAGTGACTAGCCAAGAAGGACGCGCGTCCGGACCACGGGTGTCTCAAGAGGCGTATGCGTCGAGAGCACAGTACTTCACCGCCAGAGTCCTAGAAAGCTGTCCTAGAAAGCTGCCCGAGAGCCAAAGACTCGCTGCACCTAGACTCACAAGAGCACGCGGACAACGGAGCCAGGATATCGCGCTGTGAGCAGAGCAAGGACATCGAGGACACAAGAAATGACGAGTAGTCATGGCAGGCCCAGCAGCAAGCAAGCCACACTCAAACGTATTCAGTCTACGGCTAAGAGGCGAGGGCGGAAGCGTTCGTCTTGAACCAAGAGTCCTGTCACAGGGAGTGCATTGGCGGCCTTCCGGCGTATGCCTGAACCGTCAGATAGAAACTGTGTAGGCGTCTGGTGAGACCGGCCGGGACAGATCCAGGGGCAGGAGGCTGTGGCTGCGAAAGGCGTAAAGGCGAAAGATGGGCGGTCACGTTTATATAAATTTGGTGGGACGAACAACACACATCTTCTGAGCTAGCCGGTAGAACCGTCAGGCTACATATATATTCCCCAATTACAACCACCCCCTTCTCAACCGACGCTCAAGTAGGATGTGCTCCACTTCCTCCAGAACACTTGCTGCATTTGGCACACCTTTTGCCACCGACTGAGGTGACCTGCGTTCAGGTGGGTCAAGTCAGGCACGTCGATCGTTGCATTCGCCTTGCCCCAGATAAAATGGCCAGGTGTAAGAATCTCCAAATCGTTAGGATCTTCTGAAATAGAATAAAGAGGTCTTGAGTTGAGCATTGCTGAAATTTGCTGAGGGTTCGAAGCTCATTGAAAGAAAGAGTTGAGTTTCCAACGACGTGGTAAAAATGGTACTTTGCTAATTTTACAACGGCCTCCCATAATCCACCGAAATGTCGGGAACGTGGAGGAATGAAATGCCAGTCGACTGCCAACGCTGTACAGCTGTTGAAAATCTCGCTTCTCTGTGGATCACTTAGAAATAGTTTGCGAAGTTCCTTCAGCTCGTTCCGAGCACCCAGAAAGTTCGTGCCGTTGTCAGTCCATATTGAATGCGGCTTCCCTCGAAGACTTATGAAGCGTTTCAATGCTGCGAGAAATGATGATGTCGATAAGTCTTCCACCAATTCCAAATGAACTGCTTTCGTTGCAAAACATATGCAAATTGAGAAGTAGCATTTTTCTAGCGCGCGGCAAAATTTCCGATTTTGTGTAAAATAGACCGCAAAAGTCAATGCCAGTTACATAAAATGTTGGGCTTAGCTGGACGCGCTCGGCTGGCAGGGGGGCCATTACTTGGTCGAGAAGTTTGGGCTGCATTCGGAAGCAGCGGATGCCTTTATTGATGATGCTCGATACAGCTTTGAGCCCTCCAATGGGCCAGTATCGTTGACGAACTGTTGCAAGGAGTAATTGAGGACCAGCATGAAGGAATGTGGTATGGTAATGCGTGATTATTGCATCGGTAAATTGATGATGCTTAGGCAGCAAAATCGGATGCCTGGCTTCGTACTCGAGGTTTGAATTCTGAATACGACCTGCGACGCGCAGAAGTCCTTCGTCGTCCAAAAATGGGCATAAAGACCGCAGCCTTCTACTAGATGGCAGCGGGTTCCTTAAGCTTAGCGCTTTGTATGCACAATGTGAATGCGTTTCAGCAAAAGATTCGTTCCGCATTTGAGATCATCTGGATTGAGTAGTGCCTTCAGACTCGCTGAATATGATGCTGTGCGCTGCGAAAATCCAGCCGTTGCGCTGATATAAGTGGTTTTGAGCTCCTCTCGGATAGATCAGATGTTTGTAAAAAGGAAGGTCCGTTTTTCCAAAGTGGTGATTCTAAAAGTTCAAGGGGCTTGCATCCTCTTGACAGTATATCCGCCGGGTTCAGTTGCGACGGCACATGATGCCAGATCATTCCCTTTGTCCGCCGCTGGATTTGAGCTACCCTGTTGGAAACAAAATTGTTGAAGTAAGATGGGGCTTCTCGTATCGAGGCACGCTATATCAGCAGCCTGGACTTAAAGGATGGATACTGGCAGATTCCGCTAGAGGAAGCAAGTAGAAAGTTCACGGCGTTCACGGTGCCAGGAAAGGGGCTCTTCCAATGGAGAGTGATGCCATTCGGATTACACTCGGCATCCGCAACATTTCAAAGGGCCTTGGACCAAGTGATTGGACCCGATATGTCTCCACACACGTTCGCGTATCAGCACGACATTATCGTTATCGTACACACTCAGCGAGAACACAAGGACAATCTCAGAGAAGTGTTTCGCCGTCTGAAGGAGGCAAACCTGAGAAACCCCGAGAAGTGTCAGTTCTTAAAGGTCGATGCCATAGCCCAGCTAGAACCACCTGCAACCGTCCGTGAGCTATGCCAGTACCTAGGGGTGGCATCGTGGTACCGACGATATGTACCGGACTTCGCAAGCATCGTTAATCCGCTCAACGACCTACTCCGCAAGGGCGTGAAATGGGTGTCGACGCAAGACCATCAACGGGCATTCTAGGAGGTGAAGGTGAGGCTGGTGACTGACCCAGTGTTAGCATGTCCAGATTTTGGAAGAACATTCATCGTGCAAACAGACGCCAGCGACTACGGCATAGGTTGGATTCTGACACAGAACACGGAATACGGCGAGAAAGTTATCTCATACTCCAGTCGGACGTTAAAAGGAGCCGAGAAAAACTATTCGACAACGGAGAAAAAGTGCTTGGCCATTGTCTGGGCAATTAGAAAAATAAGGCCCATGGCACTGAAATGGCTGAACAGCATTAAAAGCCCGTCCGGAAGAATCGCCAGGTGGGCCCTTGAATTGCAACAATACGACTTTGACGTTGCGTACAGAAAGGGCCAATTGAACGTGGTAGCCGACGCGCTGTCCAGGCAGCCGATGCCGGAAACCCTCCGGAGAGCGAAAGAGTTGGTGCCAAATTGGAAATTTATGTGGATCAGGGACATGCGCGAGAAGATAAAAACACACCCGCAGAAATTCCCGGACTATGTGTTCGATGGCGAAACGCTGTACAGGCAGATCCCACACAGAGCGGGCAACGAAGATGTGGTGGCCTGGAAGCTGTGCGTCCCCACGGAGCTAAGGGAAAAGGTCCTAAAAGAAAATCACGACGCCCCAGCGGTCGGCCATGTAGGAAGCCGAAAGACGATTGCCCGTCTAGCTGCCAGATACTACTGGCCAGGAATACAAAGAGTGCCTAAAATGTAAGCCGAACCAGCGATAGGCGGCGGGTGAGATGCTGACACAAGTCCCTGAGGAACCATGGGCATCGGTGTGGGCGGATTTTGTGGGGCCCCTGCCAAGATCGAAGCACGGTAACCAAATGTTGTTGGTGCTAATCGACCGTTTCTCAAAATGGACAGAATTGGTGCCATTACGAACCGCTACAGCAGAAACCCTGCAAAAGGCGTTTAAAGAACGAATAATCGCTCGATTCGGAGTTCCAAAAGTGGTGACTACGGCCAACGGGGTGCAGTTTGCCAGTCGGGCACTTAAGAAGTTTCTTCACGACATGGGAATAAAACAACAATTCACGGCACCAAGAAAATCCCACCGAGCGCGAGAACCGAACCGTAAAAACCATGATCGCACAGTTTGCTGGACAAAACCAAAGGAACTGGGACGAAAAGTGGTTAGAGATAATGCTAGCAGTTCAGAGTACACATGATACTCGCCTTCCTTTCTGACGCAGGGCAGAGAACCGCGGCTGCCAAACGCGTTGTACGACAGAGAAACACTGGGCACAGGAAGGCAGACAGAGTCACCAGAGGGGAATGCCGAAAAACTAAAAGAAATCTTCGAAGTTGTGCGACGAAATTTAGAAAAGACAGCGCAGGATCAAGCCAGGCACTACAACCTCAGAAGGAGACAGTGGAATCCACGAATCGGCGATGTCGTCTGGGCGAACGAGCACCATTTGTCTAAAGCGGCAGAAGGCTTCGCGGCCAAACTAGCGCCGAGATATGATGGTCCATATCAGGTGGTCGATTTTGTATCCCCCGTAATATGCAAAATTCGCCACCAAAGAAGCAAGAAGGAACGCACAGTGCACATCAGCGACCTAAAGCAGCAGGAAAAGGCACACGAAGCGAACGAGGACGGAGATACGGGCAGGTCTCAAGCAGTAGAAGATATGGAATGGGAAAGTGGAGAAATAGGAGACATATCGTTTAATCGTCAAGCGAATGCAGAACAACCAGTGTCCAAGACCGCAGGGGACAGTAGCAACCGTTTAATCGTCAGGCCAAAACCGGAGTCAACGGAGCACGCCACACACGAGCAAGGACTCTGATCATGCCAGCACACACCTAAGTTAACGACGAACAAAGGATCGGGAATCGGCATCAGACACGCAGGGTTAAGAGAAAACGGGGCCCCAATGAGAAGACATAAGCCGCAAAGAGAGCCGATAGGGACATAACGGTACGGCACAAGAGGAATCCCCAAAACCGAGGCTTCATGGTAAATGAAATTGAAAGGGAACTGGCAAACCAAATCAAGAAGTTAGCATGAATAGCCGAGTTACCCGAGGAGCAGCGAGGAGCCAGGCCGCGCTTCAGCGAGGTCCTGAAGGACCCGTCGCGGAGCAAGGACGGTCGGAGGGTAGGAAGCTGCCTATCTTCCGGCCCACCCAAACCCCGCGGCGTGATGCCGAGGACGATGGAGCTCGCTCGGAGCCCGAGCCGGTCACCTCGGAGGAGAGTGACATGGAATGGGCCGAAGACCCAGTCAAGAAGAGGCGGGAGTGGCGCGTAAAAAGGGTCGACGCAATCCCGCCGGGACACACCCGAACCTTTAAGGGTGCGGCGAAGATGCCAAAGGGAAGCGGAAGCACCTCGGTGAAGATGGCCGAGGCAAGAGCCAAGATGTTGAGATACGAGGTCGAGCGGATGCGGACGATGAGGGCCCCGTACGAGGACCGCAGAGCGGTCGAGAAGGATTTCAAGACGGCGCTTCGGAAATGGGAGCGGAAATGGGAGCCGCCCACGAAGTCGTTGTGCAGGAGGCATACCGCCTCAAGCGAAAAGAGGAGAAGGCCCGGAAGGAAGCGGAAGCCGAGGAGGCCAAGAAAAAGACGGAGGAGGGGATGCGAAAGGCAGAGGAGGAGAGGCGAAGGGCAGAGGAGCATCAGGCGAAGCAGCATCGGGACACCGAATGGCAAAAACGGCTGCAAAAGTGGGTGGAGGAGGAACGGCAGTTGTGGACGACTCCACGATCCGACGACAACGAGGAAGCCAGCCATGGATCCGAGGCCCCGAGCCAGTGGGTTCAATCGGATGGATGGGTTCCCCGCCAATGCCCAACCCCCCATCCCCAAGATTGGCACGAGCCACCACCGACCCCCCGCCCGCAAGAATGGCCGGAGGATGGCAACCAGGATCCCGGTTCCAACCCCCCTCTACGTCATCCGGAGGCGGAATCCCCACGCCCACCGAAGTGGACTCCGGCCCGACCGCCTACACCTCGGCATGGCCAGGAGGCCCTAGAGGAGGAGCCGGAGGATCCCACCAATGAATAGGCTCCAAGACCAGGAGGAAGAGAGGAGCAGTGGCAGTACTGCCGCACGGAGATCCCGCAGGCCCACGTTGCGCATGCCCTAAATGCGTTTGTGGCCGGCGGAGTCCAGTGACGTGGACCTGGCCCGTCGGCGACGAGACAAAAGCCACGGAAGAAGCTGAGACCCCAGCACAGGACCAGCCGCGAAGACGCCGGGTGGGTGCCACCGACGCCGGAAACTGGAGATGTCCTGGAGAAGAGGCCGTGGGTGTGGCCGACACCCGTGGGCAACCAGAGGCCCAAACTCCAGCGGCAGGTCTCGGCTCCGGAGGCACGCGGCCCAGTGGCCAGGCCCGCGCTGGTGCGGATGGCGTCCCGGACGGAGGGCGGATCCTGGCAGGACATCGCCGAAGAGGAGTGGCCAGCTGGCTTATTGGAGCAGCCGGTCGTCAAGGATGCCATTCGACGAGGAGGCCGACGCTTCGTGCAGAGGTAGGTCGTGGCGACAGTCAAATCTCTGTACCAGGTCATCTCTCTTTTCATCTCCTTGGGAAATCCGTTCATCTGAAAACGCAAACAAAAGCCAATCAGTTGAGCAACAAAAAAAAATCGAAGGCACAAACTCACGTGTACTTTGAAAAATGATGGAGAGGGGTAGCTGCTGAAACGCGAGGGGGGTCGACAGTCAAACCTCTATCCCAGATTCTCTCTTTTCATCTACGCTCGTAGGCAAGGGCCACAGCCCAAGGGCAAGTCAAGGGCAAAGGGGGGTTGAAAGAGAAAGCAGGATAAGAGAAAGGGGAATGGGAAATTAAAAAGAAAAATGACCAGCAGAAAACTTCTGTGCTTAGGAAAGGGGGCGCCAGTGATATTTGGCGGTCGATTAGCACTATCGTATAACAGCCGATCGATGGGCACGAGACATTGGAATTATCGGCATTTGACGGGTCACACTAATAAACACCGCGATGATGAGGTGGCAACGCCGCCCAATCGATCGCAAAGGATTAACGTGACCAGGTTGGAGCGGGATATTTAAAAATTTCAACGGCAACAGCTGGATTAAAGGAAGTATACATCGACGAGGGAAGCATCGTGGGAGAAATTCAAGGAATACGGATCGGCGCAGTATAACTCAATAAGGAGCTGTGGGCGTCGATGGAAGGATCGAGAAGACTCAAAGGCAACAAGGATACACAGGATAAACGCCGGAGACGAACAACGAGAATTCGTACGTTTAAGGATGGAACCAGAGCGGGGAGAAGAGCGAGAGAACTCGAAGGCTACAAGGATACACAGGGTAACAGCCGGAGAGGAGGATCGAGCTTACTTTCGTTATCCGAAGGAGGGAGTTAAATAACTCCGCACAAATATCCCAAAAATAACTGCATGGAAACCTGCCAGTTACTACTTACGCAACTATTTCGCGTAGTAACGGCAACGCAGGAAAAGAGAGTTTGGAGAAAGCAGTTGAAGAGAGAGTGGAGAGAAGTACGAAGAGAGTTTGGAGAGTACGAGGAGAGAAAGTACAGAGTACGAACCCAAAGAGAGTTTGGAGAGATTGAGAGAGACGGAGCGGAGAGAGGCGTCAGAGCGAGACGGCACTAGTCAGAGCAAGAGACAAGAGAGCGCAGGCGTGCCGTGAGCAAGGAAGAAACGGTACAGCGCTGCACTTTGGACTTCAGTGTGGTCACCGAATTGAGACACAGGTGGCTGAGGTCCTTAAAGGCAACACACGGCCCAGTCTGCAGGATATCAAGGTTGGCTGTAATAACGACCATCCAGACTATATTGGCTGTAATACCGATTAGATTGCGTTGGACGTAATACCTATCAGGCTAGCTGTGCCGGCTCTAATACCGACTAGTCCGGCTACATTGGCTGTAATACCGATTAGTCCAGCTGCGTCGGCCGTAATACCGATCAGTTGCGCCGGTTATAGGCAGACTTAGCACGGCGCATCACTACCAGCAGAGTGAAGTGCACGAGCAGCGGGCTTCAAGGGAGCAACGTGGAACAACGCCGCAGCCAGTTGCGCAGGGCGACGACGAGGACAAGCAGCCAGGGACCGCGCCAAGAGCCAAGCCTCAGATACGATCGCAACAGTCGGGAGGGAAGACGTTCGTCTTTCTCTGGAGATATACACAAGCATTGTAAACCAGAGCTGTAAATAAACGCCTCCTTAACTGAATTCTGAAGTTTTGTTACTGTTAACCGGGCGGTCACGTTTATATAAATTTGGTGGGACGAACGCACAATCTACTGAGCTAGCCGCACGAACTTCGTAGCGAGCAAAACCTAAAAATCTATTTCGTTACATCTGGCGCCCAAAACACCAGAATGGGGAGAAGTTGGATCTACCGCCTCAAGAAGGAGGATTTCACCAATGTGGCACAAAGGCTGCGCAAGACATGCGGAAAGCCTTGGTGGAATACTACAACGAGACGGAAAACAATCCAGAACTCAAAGAACTCTGGTCCGAACTAGAAGCTATTTACCCAGAAAAACAAGGTCTAAAATTAACAAGCCCCGAGGGAGAAGACGCATGGACAGGCCTTAGCATTGAAGAGATGCAACAAGAAGGCCAGCGAAGGATTCAAGCCAAGATAGAAAAACAGTCCCGAAGGCACAAAGACCTAGCGAGCCTGACTACTCTAAAGTCGCGAAGCAGGTCAGAGAATGGTCTTTTAGATTCGAGGGCACAGAGAAACCTCTTGAATTCTTGGAACAGGTGGAATGGTCCGCGAGTACCCACGGGTTGGACTTGAACATGGTACCTCGAGCAATGCCAGAACTACTACAAGGCAGAGCATTGAAGTGGTTTATCTCGAACAATCAGCACTGGAAAACATGGGGAGGCTTTATTGAGAGTTTCCAAACGTTCTTCCTGCCCAGAGGATATTTGACGAAACAAGAGGACCAAGTCAAAGCTTGGAAGCAGGGATTCACGGAGCCGTTCAAGGATTACATGGTGGACATGCATACCATGATAAGGCCACTCGGGTACAGTCCGGGGAAAGTACTCGAGGTCAACAGTACACCTGACCTACGAACTTCCCTCCGAACGTACAAAATCGACGACCTGGAAGCCCTCATGATCCTGGCCACAGAATACGAAGAGCTCGAAAAAGAGCGGGAAATGTTCTCCCAGGAAAATAAGTTCAGCAGAACAAAGACGACAGGATACCAGCAGACAAGACAGGCCAGCCGACACATTGCGAAACACGAAGAACACAGAATATAAATGGCAGCAGACCAACACTCTATGGATACCACCAAACACTACCCAGAGACCACAAAGTGCGACAGCAGGAAGCAACCAAGCCCAACAATACAGAACCAACCCACAGGAGGCGTGTCGCAAATGTAGCGGACACGGGCATTAGGCAAGAGGTTGCTGAAACCAGCGAATGCTATTCTGCTGGATATGCGGAAAGGTGGGTGTGAGATGCATGGAATGCTGCCAGAGAGCGGAAAATGGCCAGCGATCTAAGCCGCAGACAGGCGAGCGAGGGTCGCACGCGGATACCTCTCCAATCTAACTGGCAGGCTAATCGAAGAGGAGCAGCAGTTGTCCGCAACGGTGACGATTGGTGGGAACTCGTACAAAGCCACAATCGACACCGGGGCAACAGCGAGCTTTATTAGCGAAGAGCTGGAGGACAATCTGGCTGCTCTGGGAAAGATTACACGGACGAGACGGCAAGTTAGGTTGGCAGACGGAAGGTGTAGCGGAATTAGCGCGTAGCTCGAGGTAGAAGTCGCATTCGGCAACAAACGACTGATATTATCAGGTGCTGGGCTGGAATTTTCTCACACAGGTTGGGGCTGAGATAAAGTGCACATGTCACGAAATTCGCATACCGGCCAGGAACAGACACAACGGTTGGCTGGAGGAAAAATTGTCGGTGGCAGCTGTTCATGAAGACCGCGAGGAAGGAAACATGGAGCAATTCCTAGAAGCAGAGCTGGCAGAATTCCGAACAATGAGCGGAACTTTGAATGTGGCCGAGCACCAGATCACCATGATGGACGACAAACCTATAAAACAAAGATACTACCCTAAGAACCCCAAAGTTCAAGGTGAGATCAATACAAAGGTGGACGAACTTCTGGAAATGGGTTTCACAGAACACTCGAAGAGCCCGTATAGCTCGCCCATAGATGGTGAGAAACAAATCCGGCAAGTGGAGATTGTGCGTCGACTTCCGACAGATAAACGCGAAATCGGTGAAGGACGCGTACCCAATGCCACATATCGACATATCAACTACATGCTGGACCAACTACGAGAAGCACGCTATATCAGCAGCCTGGACTTAAAGGATGGATACTGGCAGATTCCGCTACAGGAAGCAAGTAGAAAGTTCACGGTGTTCACGGTGCCAGGAAAGGGGCTCTTCCAATGGAGAGTGATGCCATTCGGATTACACTCGGCATCCGCAACATTTCAAAGGGCCTTGGACCAAATGATTGGACCCGTGATATCTCCACACGCGTTCGCGTATCAGCACGACATTATCGTTATCGTACACACTCAGCGAGAACACAAGGACAATCTCAGAGAAGTGTTTCGCCGTCTGAAGGAGGCAAACCTGAGAAACCCCGAGAAGTGTCAGTTCTTTAAACAGGAGCTGCTTTACCTGGGACATCGAGTCACAAGCCAAGGAATTGGTACAGACCCAGACAATGTCGCTGCCATAACCCAGCTAGAACCACCTGCAACCGTCCGTGAGCTAAGGCAGTACCTAGGGGTGGCATCGTGGTACCGACGATTTGTACCGGAAATGGGTGTGGACGCAAGACCATCAACGGGCATTCGAGGAGGTGAAGGTGAGGCTGGTGACTGACCCAGTGTTAGCATGTCCAGATTTTGGAAGAACATTCATCGTGCAAACAGACGCCAGCGACTACGGCATAGGTGCGATTCTGACACAGAACACGGAATACGGCGAGAAAGTTATCTCATACTCCAGTCGGACGTTAAAAGGAGCCGAGAAAAACTATTCGACAACGGAGAAAAAGTGCTTGGCCATTGTCTGGGCAATTAGAAAAATAAGGCCCATGGCACTGAAATGGCTGAACAGCATTGAAAGCCCGTCCGGAAGAATCGCCAGGTGGGCCCTTGAATTGCAACAATACGACTTTGACGTTGCGTACAGAAAGGGCCAATTGAACGTGGTAGCCGACTCGCTGTCCAGGCAGCCGATGCCGGAAACCCTCCGGAGAGCGAAAGAGTTGGTGCCAAATTGGAAATGTATGTGGATCAGGGACATACGCGAGAAGATAAAAACACACCCGCAGAAATTCCCGGACTATGTGTTCGATGGCGAAACGCTGTACAGGCAGATCCCACACAGAGCGGGCAACGAAGATGTGGTGGCCTGGAAGCTGTGCGTCCCCACGGAGCTAAGGGAAAAGGTCCTACAAGAAAATCACGACGCCCCAGCGGCCGGCCATGTAGGAAGCCGAAAGACGATTGCCCGTCTAGCTGCCAGATACTACTGGCCAGGAATACAAAGAGTGCCTAAAATGTAAGCCGAACCAGCGATAGGCGGCGGGTGAGATGCTGACACAAGTCCCTGAGGAACCATGGGCATCGGTGTGGGCGGATTTTGTGGGGCCCCTGCCAAGATCGAAGCACGGTAACCAAATGTTGTTGGTGCTAATCGACCGTTTCTCAAAATGGACAGAATTGGTGCCATTACGAACCGCTACAGCAGAAACCCTGCAAAAGGCGTTTAAAGAACGAATAATCGCTCGATTCGGAGTTCCAAAAGTGGTGACTACGGCCAACGGGGTGCAGTTTGCCAGTCGGGCACTTAAGAAGTTTCTTCACGACATGGGAATAAAACAACAATTCACGGCACCAAGAAAATCCCACCGAGCGCGAGAACCGAACCGTAAAAACCATGATCGCACAGTTTGCTGGACAAAACCAAAGGAACTGGGACGAAAAGTGGTTAGAGATAATGCTAGCAGTTCAGAGTACACATGATACTCGCCTTCCTTTCTGACGCAGGGCAGAGAACCGCGGCTGCCAAACGCGTTGTACGACAGAGAAACACTGGGCACAGGAAGGCAGACAGAGTCACCAGAGGGGAATGCCGAAAAACTAAAAGAAATCTTCGAAGTTGTGCGACGAAATTTAGAAAAGACAGCGCAGGATCAAGCCAGGCACTACAACCTCAGAAGGAGACAGTGGAATCCACGAATCGGCGATGTCGTCTGGGCCAACGAGCACCATTTGTCTAAAGCGGCAGAAGGCTTCGCGGCCAAATTAGCGCCGAGATATGAAGGTCCATATCAGGTGGTCGACGGAGCATACAACCAATAGAAAGGGACTCTATCAACGAAAGCATTCACCGGACCTGCGAAACGATCACAAGGAAAAAGGTGGAGAGCAACGACAGAATACATGTCGCCGAGGAAAAGGGAGAGACGGTACGGGGTACCGTAAAGCTAGGAAGAACACGCGTCAGCGAAAAATTAACTGAAGAGACCAAGCCAAAACGAGAGAAGACCTAGGCATCGGAGGAAAGTGGCGGCATCAGACATGCAGGGTTAAGAGAAAACGGGGCCCCAAAGAGAAGACATAAGCCGCAAAGAGAGCCGATAGGGACATAACGGTACGGCACAAGAGGAATCCCCAAAACCGAGGCTTCATGGTAAATGAAATTGAAAGGGAACGGGCAAACCAAATCAAGAAGTTAGCATGAATAGCCGAGTTACCCGAGCAGCAGCGAGGAGGCAGGCCGCGCTTCAGCGAGGTCCTGAAGGACCCGTCGCGGAGCAAGGACGGTCGGAGGGTAGGAAGCTGCCTATCTTCCGGCCCACCCAAACCCCGCGGCGTGGTGCCGAGGACGATGGAGCTCGCTCGGAGCCCGAGCCGGTCACCTCGGAGGAGAGTGACATGGAATGGGCCGAAGACCCAGTCAAGGAGAGGCGGGAGTGGCGCGTAAAAAGGGTCGACGCAATCCCGCCGGGACCGCAGAGCGGTCGAGAAGGATTTCAAGACGGCGCTTCGGAAATGGGAGCGGATGAAGCAGGCCGCCCACGAAGTCGTTGTGCAGGAGGCATACCGCCTCAAGCGAAAAGAGGAGAAGGCCCGGAAGGAAGCGGAAGCCGAGGAGGCCAAGAAAAAGACGGTGGAGGAGAGGCAAAAGGCAGAGGAGGAAAGGCGAAGGGCAGAGGAGCATCAGGCGAAGCAGCATCGGGACACCGAATGGCAAAAACGGCTGCAAAAGTGGGAGGAGGAGGAACGGCAGTTGTGGACGAGTGAGGTCCTGGTTTAGGCAGTGCCCCTAATCCCAGGAGGGATGCAGAGAGTTCCCCCGACTCCCCGATCCGGCGACAACGAGGAAGCCAGCCATGGCTCCGAGGCCCCGAGCCAGTGGGTCCAATCGGATGGATGGGTTCCCCACCAATGCCCAACCCCCCATCCCCAAGATTGGCACGAGCCACCACCGACCCCCCGCCCGCAAGAATGGCCGGAGGATGGCAACCAGGATCCCGGTTCCAACCCCCCTCTACGTCATCCGGAGGCGGAATCCCCACGCCCACCGAAGTGGACTCCGGCCCGACCGCCTACACCTCGGCATGGCCAGGAGGCCCTAGAGGAGGAGCCGGAGGATCCCACCAATGAATAGGCTCCAAGACCAGGAGGAAGAGAGGAGCAGTGGCAGTACTGCCGCACGGAGATCCCGCAGGCCCACGTTGCGCATGCCCTAAATGCGTTTGTGGCCGGCGGAGTCCAGTGACGTGGACCTGGCCCGTCGGCGACGAGACAAAAGCCACGGAAGAAGCTGAGACCCCAGCACAGGACCAGCCGCGAAGACGCCGGGTGGGTGCCACCGACGCCGGAAACTGGAGATGTCCTGGAGAAGAGGCCGTGGGTGTGGCCGACACCCGTGGGCAACCAGAGGCCCAAACTCCAGCGGCAGGTCTCTGCTCCGGAGGCACGCGGCCCAGTAGCCAGGCCCGCGCTGGTGCGGATGGCGTCCCGGACGGAGGGCGGATCCTGGCAGGACATCGCCGAAGAGGAGTGGCCAGCTGGCTTATTGGAGCAGCCGGTCGTCAAGGATGCCATTCGACGAGGAGGCCGACGCTTAGTGCAGAGGTAGGTCGTGGCGACTGTCAAATCTCTGTACCAGGTCATCTCTCTTTTCATCTCCTTGGGAAATCCGTTCATCTGAAAACGCAAACAAAAGCCAATCAGTGGGGCAACAAAAAAAAAATCGAAGGCACAAACTCACGTGTACTTTGAAAAATGATGGAGAGGGGTAGCTGCTGAAACGCGAGGGGGGTCGACAGTCAAACCTCTATCCCAGATTCTCTCTTTTCATCTACGCTCGTAGGCAAGGGCCACAGTCCAAGGGCAAGTCAAGGGCAAAGGGGGGTTGAAAGAGAAAGCAGGATAAGAGAAAGGGGAATGGAAAATTAAAGAGAAAACTTACCAGCAGAAAAATTCTGTGCTTAGGAAAGGGGGCGCCAGTGATATTTGGCGGTCGATTAGCACTATCGTATAACAGCCGATCGATGGGCACGAGACATTGGAATTATCGGCATTTGACGGGTCACACTAATAAACACCGCGATGATGAGGTGGCAACGCCGCCCAAGGTAATATCTATATGCAAGTCATGTTATCGATCGCAAAGGATTAACGTGACCAGGTTGGAGCGGGATATTTAAAAATTTCAACGGCAACAGCGGGATTAAAGGAAGTATACATCGACGAGGGAAGCATCGTGGGAGAAATTCAATGAATACGAATCGGCGCAGTATAACTCAATAAGGAGCTGTGGGCGTCGATGGAAGGATCGAGAAGACTCAAAGGCAACAAGGATACACAGGATAAACGCCGGAGACGAACAACGAGAATTCGTGCGTCTAAGGATGGAACCAGAGCGGGGAGAAGAGCGAGAGAACTCGAAGGCTACAAGGATACACAGGGTAACAGCCGGAGAGGAGGATCGAGCTTACTTTCGTTATCCGAAGGAGGGAGTTAAATAACTCCGCACAAATATCCCAAAAATAACTGCATGGAAACTATTATTACGCAACTATTTCGCGTAGTAACGGCAACGCAGGAAAAGAGAGTTTGGAGAAAGCAGTTGAAGAGAGAGTGGAGAGAAGTACGAAGAGAGTTTGGAGAGTACGAGGAGAGAAAGTACAGAGTACGAACCCAAAGAGAGTTTGGAGAGATTGAGAGAGACGGAGCGGAGAGAGGCGTCAGAGCGAGACGGCACTAGTCAGAGCAAGAGACAAGAGAGCGCAGGTATGCCGTGAGCAAGGAAGAAACGGTACGGCGCTGCACTTTGGACTTCAGTGTGGTCACCGAATTGAGACATAGGTGGCTGAGGTCCTTAAAGGCAACACACGGCCAAGTCTGCAGGATATCAAGGTTGGCTGTAATAACGACCATCCAGACTATATTGGCTGTAATACCGATCAGGTTGCGTTGGCTGTAATACCTATCAGGTTAGCTGTGCCGGCTCTAATACCGACTAGTCCGGCTACATTGGCTGTAATACCGATTAGTCCAGCTGCGTCGGCCGTAATACCGATCAGTTGCGCCGGTTATAGGCAGACTTAGCACGGCGCATCACTACCAGCAGAGTGAAGAGCACGAGCAGCGGGCTTCAAGGGAGCAACGTGGAACAACGCCGCAGCCAGTTGCGCAGGACGACGACGAGGACAAGCAGCCAGGGACCGCGCCAAGAGCCAAGCCTCAGATACGATCGCAACAGGCGGGAGGGAAGACGTTCGTCTTTCTCTGGGCGTTAGCTACAGGGACTGCTGACGTAATCTGGCCGTAGTACCGGAGCGTCAAAGGAAACTGAGTGAACGTCTAGCGGGACCGGCCGGGACAGAGCAAGGGACAGGAAGCTGCGGATAGCAGGGCGAAGGTCTTGCGAGCGTGGAGCCTGTTCACCCTAGTCTGAGAACGGTGACGCTTCCCTAAGCCCAACGGTCCTACTCCACGCCCTCGTCTACGAGTGGCAGCGAAAGTACTCGAAACGGCCAGGACCACCAGCAGCGAGGAATCACCGAGCGGCGTTGCAGGAGCATTACCAGCTATACACAAGCATTGTAAACCAGAGCCGTAAATAAACGCCTCCTTAACTGAATTCTGAAGTGTTGTTACGGTTAACCGGGCGGTCACGTTTATATAAATTTGGTGGGACGAACGCACAATCTACTGAGCTAGCCGCACGAACTTCGTAGCGAGCAAAACCTAAAAATCTAGTTCGTTACAGAAGGAAGAAGCCAGTGGCCACCGCCCGGCGCTCCGAGATACCGAGGCGTGGGATCTACAGACAACTGATAATTTGTATACTTTAAAAGAACCGAATGCCAAGTTACAAATATGGAGAGCCAAATTAAACGAATACCAATTTAAAATCGATTATATTAAAGGCAAGGAAAATTGTTGCCGATGCATTATCAAGAATTAAAATTGAAACAAACCATCATCGTGAAGATACTCAACATTGTGCAGAAGAAGACAATAGCAACCTTATTCATTTAACACAAAAACCAATACATTTTTCAAAAAACAAATAATTTTTATTAATCCGATAAAAATAAAGTGGAGCATTCAACAATATTCGGTAACTCCATTACCACAATTCAATATAATGTAATAACACTTGAAAAGGCCAAACAAATTTTACTTGATCATTTTATTCATAAAAACAATACCATTTATATTGAGAGCGATGTAGATTTAGAAATTATTCTAAGAGCATACAGAAAAATTATAAATACCACCTACACTAAAGTAATTCGAAGCGTCTACCTATTAAAGAATGTTTGTTCATACATCGAATTCAAAGAAATAATAATTCAATCACATGTCTAAATTATTCAAAGAAAATCACGTTTTCCAAATAGTAAACTATTAATTCAGAATAGAATAAATGAATGCAACATTGCAATTTAGCTTAAACAGAACACAGAAACACCAAAATGGTAGATATTTATACATCTGAGGGAAAACATTACATTACAAACAAATGACTGTTCATTTTTAATCAGTTAGGGAAACCCAAATTACTAAAAGCAGACAGAGACGGAGCTTTCTCCAGCTTGGCTCTAAAGCGATGGCTTGAAGCAGAAGGAATTGAATTATAACTCAATAGCAGAAACAAAAGATAACTAATGCCGTTAAACTTCCACAGGAACCTTGTGTTCAATGATGTTGTTTCTATTATTCACCACGGACCACACTCAACAAATTCAAATAAGCAACCAAGATTCCGACCAAATACCGGTAGTGTATGAACATCACTGTCTAAGAATCAATTCAGACACGCCCAGAATGAAATATTTGTACAATAAACTACTGAAAGAATTAAATGGTATAACTAATCATCAGCAAAATAGGCAGAAACGTTGACCTACATAATAGGTTCATATTTTAAATTTTTTTTGGCACACTTGATGAAAATTATAGGTTAAAATTAACAAAAACAAGAAAGGAAAGCTAACTTCGGGCGGAGTCGAAGTTGATATAGCCTTGCAGAATATTCTGTAAATTATGTTCTCCAAAATTATTCATATGATGCATTCTTAATACTCATAAAAATCCCAACTTCCTAACTTTACAAACACCAAAGTTATGGCATTTCCAATCGTTCAATTATAAGGCAGCTATAGGATATAGTCATCCGATCCTTATGAAATTTGGTAGGTCGGATTGATTGGCCAAAAATAAAATCCATAGAAAATCCAAACTTCCTAACTATATAAACACCAAAGTTATGGCATTTCCTATCAATCAGTTATATAGCGGTGTTAGCGCACGCTAACCCTTGAAATAAATCATTGTAAACACTTCAATGTAAATAGCCTATAATCCAATGATTATTCCTATCTCACCATTCCTAAATAAGTAAAAACCAAAACTGGGGACTCGACCTTTACAAGAGTTTCCGGCCACTTCGAATAAAACGTTGAACAGAGAAGACAAAAGCTCCGCATTTTTTCTTAGTTTCCCGAAAAGATCATCGACTCTCTAGCTGTGGAACCGAGCGTTGTCCTCGGCATCCTCATCATCGTCAGCATCATCGAAGTCATCAACGGCATCCTTACCGTCAGCATCAGCATCGACATCCCCTCTTCACCCATCACCGCAGGCAGCAATTTCTACGAGCTGAGCCGGCAATTCGTCAACTCCAATCATCCACACAAGGCCACAGCAAGCAAGCTCCGCTACTTAGCTGTCAACTTTTCATGGTCCATCTCGCAAACATCGAATCATCGCCCTATTCCAAAAAAAGGTAAATGATCGTGGCTAACCTACAAGCCACGTTAAAAAGAAATTTTACATTTTTTCCCTTAAGTACAATCAGGGTAACATCACCCTTACGGAAATAAATACAGTCCACAAGAATAATAAAGTACACACACTCAAATAAGTTAAAAAAGCCAGTCCCTTTGCACGGTGTATTTTAATTTAAAAATCTGTCTCACATTTACACACACACCTGTAGTTACAGAACATAACTACGTGCATTATTGCACGCTCACACTAAAACATTATTACACACACTACAACATAACTACGTGCATTATTGCACGCTCACACTTAAACATTATTACACACACTACAACTACACTCAATCCAATAAATATTTTGTGAATTTTAATAAAAAAGAAAAGTCCCTCTGCCATATAAATGCATTTATCAGAAGAAACTCAGTTGGTTTATTAATTAACAATCTCGCTCTATAAAATCACACTCCGTCGCAGTTGCAAAAGGTTCAACAGCGGGCACTTTCAGTTTAGTGTTCGCAGGTTCACATTATAAGTTATCCGTCGCAGTTGCAACAGCGGGCACTTACAGTTTAGTGTTCGCAGGTTCACATCACAACATTAATAACCATCTTGAACAGGAAAAACACCAATTTAACTTAATCACACTTATTTCGAACAATACACACGTCATAGACTATAGTTTAAGCGATTATTATAGGCTTGCCCACATCAAGAGTGATAAGGCCAGTTTCGAACACCACCAAAGTGTAGGAAACAAGGTTAAGTAAATCTGTAAGTAGACATATTCCATTCTACTATTCAATATTCGCTCTCAATCATAACACAAGCCTCCGGCTAGTCCTTTCGCTCTCAATTCGCTCACACAATCAGAAAAATGACTGAATATCGGGCATTCAACTTCTCAAAAAAACCGTTTTCTTCAGTTTTGCGAAAAAGCCCAAACACTTAACAGAACAGAGACAACCGTAAAAGAATGCATAGCTCGTGTAGACACTTTGTTTGAGCAGGTTGATCGCGATTTCAAAACCGCTTTAACCTCAGGCGAAGAAAACGACGAACTAGCGGATGTCGCAACACTGCATTTCAACGTATGTGAAGACGAGTTGTTCCGCGTCAAAGCTTCTCTCAAAGGGTTTCTTGTCGAGAGTTCAGTTGTTAATCCATCTCCAAATCAGAGCAACCTAAGCGGATTTGGCAACGAGCTCCCTAACTCAAGTCACATTAAGGTTCCACCATGTGACACAGAGCCATTCCATGGCAGCTATGAAGACTGGCCCTCGTTCAGGGACATGTTTACAGCAGTCTACACCAATCATCCCAAGCTTACATTAGCCCAAAAGCTTTATCACCTGCGACATAAAACGCATGGGGAAGCAGGCACAATTGTAAAGCGCTTTCCCTTATGCGATGAAAATTTTTATCCAGCATGGGATGCGCTGAGCACAAGATTCGAAAACAAAAGACTCATTGTAGATACCCAACTCAAAAACATTTTCGATTTAAAACGAATTGGTTCCGAAGATAGCAAGGATATCCAGAAATTCCAAGCTACCATTACGAGCTGCTTGGCAGTTTTATCAGCGCAGCAAGTCTCTACCGCCGACTGGGATCCCTTCCTAGTATACCACACCTCATCCAAATTACCTCAGCAGACACTCTCCCTATGGGAACAGTCACTAGAATCCAGGAAAGAATTGCCTACATGGTCCCAATTAACATCCTTCCTTACGTCCCGTATAGAAGTACTATAGTAGATCATCGTAGTATCTCTACTACTAGTATGGTAGATATATGGTGCGCCTCCCGTTCAAAAGTGAATTCCCCAATACCATGTCCCTAGGTTCTTCCAGAAATATCGCTATGGGACAATACGCTCGGCTCTACAAAACATTGCTTAAAGACGAGGCCATAAATTTGGAATACTCCCGAGTCCTTCAAGAGTACATTGACCTAGGTCACATGACAGAAGTTCCACCCATGGAAATCATTCAGAAAAATCAATATCTCTCGTTTTACCTTCCTCACCATGCGGTCGTCCGGCCCGAAAGTAAATCCACCAAATTACGCGTGGTATTTAACGCATCGCGTAAAACCCATTCTCAATTTGCATTAAACGATGTTCTCCATAAAGGCCCCGTCCTCCAAGGGGACCTTTTAGGCATCTTACTCAATTGGAGACTGTACAAATTCGTGTTTAACGGCGACATTGAAAAAATGTACAGGCAAATTTTAGTCCATCCGGACGATCGCCCATTCCAGCGTCTAATATTCCGTCCCAAACAATCAGCAATCATGAAAGATTTCCAGCTGAATACGGTCACATTCGGGGTAAACTGCGCTCCATTCCTAGCAATTCGCACGCTGCAACAGCTAGCTACGGACTGCAAAGAAAAATACCCTAGGGCAAGCCAAATCCTGCTCCAGGAAACTTATGTCGACGACATACTTGCCGGTGCTCACACTCTCGAGGACGCAGAAAATGCCCAAAGCCAACTTATTGCGTCGCTAAAATCCGCAGGAATTCTCCTCAAAAAGAACACTGCAAATCACATCAAGCTGTTGGAGAATATAGCTGTTGCAGACCGGTTAGATACCGAATTTTTGGAGGTGTCCGAAGCAAGAACGACCAAGACGCTAGGAATAAAATGGGACGCACAGAATGACGTGTTCCAATACAATATAAAAGCACCCACTCCATGCAAAACAATCACCAAAAGAGCAATGCTATCCCACGCATCCACTTTGTTTGACCCGGCAGGATGGCTTACGCCTATCGTAATCCACGCGAAACTGCTGCTCCAATCCCTTTGGAAAGAAGGTCAAGACTGGGACGAGTGTGTCAAGCCAACTACATTGACCACTTGGAACAAATTTCTCGAAGTTTTACCATATATAAAGACCATCAGCATACCCAGATGGGTAGGATACGAGCCAACGCAAGACATCCAATTGCATGGATTTTCGGACGCATCAGAAAAAAGCATATTGTGCCGCAATATACATTCGATCTAGTTACGCTGGATCACCCGCCCAATCCCATTTATTAGTTGCTAAAACCAAGGTTGCGCCACTCAAAGCAGTAAGCTTGCCGCGCTTAGAATTATGCGGCGCACATCTCTTGGCACGGCTAGTGCAACATACATTCAAGACAACGCAACTTCCCGAGCTAAAAACCTTCTTGTGGTCGGATTCCACCATAGTCCTAGCATGGCTGGAAAAAACCACCAGGTACATGGAAAACGTTTGTCGCAAATCGTACGGCCGCCATACAAGAAAAAACTCACAATGCCAAATGGAGCCACGTAAAATCCCACGATAACCCGGCCGACTTAGGCACCCGCGGCTGTACCCCCACCGAACTCAAAGAC
Source organism: Drosophila carrolli (assembly GCA_018152295.1). Lineage (NCBI taxonomy): Eukaryota > Metazoa > Arthropoda > Insecta > Diptera > Drosophilidae > Drosophila > Drosophila carrolli. Next base: position 438,625 of record JAECXJ010000332.1, read on the forward strand.
TCGCTATTATGGTGGCACGGGCCAAAATGGCTATCAATCCCAGAGGAAAATTGGCCTTGCAGCCAAGTTCCTGCTATCACTCCTCCAGAACAGAAGAAAGTTCAGCAGTTTTTCACGGAATCTGAAAACTGTGATATATGTGAACAATTCACGACTTACTCGCGGGCACTACGAGCAACAGCACGAATTATGCGTTGGTATCAAGCAAATCCCGCAACTCCCAAGGACAGTGCTCTCCAAATCAAAGACGCCAAAACTAGGCTTATTATAGCAGCACAACGCCTTTTCTATCCCAAAGAATATGATCAGTTACTCAGCCAACATCCTATCTCCAACAAAAGCAAGTTAAGTACTTTATGCCCAATCATTGATTCCGTTGGGCAAATTAGAATCAATAGTAGATTAGCCAACGCAAACATACCCTACAAGGAACGATTTCCCATACTATTACCACCCAAATCGAAACTTACCACCCTGTTTATCGACTTCATCCACAGCACTCTTCTTCATGCTCAAAACCAGCTGATGCTACGAGCGATTCGGCAAGAATTCTTTGTCCCCAAACTAGCCAATCTCGTTAAGGCATCTATTCGCAAATGTATAACATGTACGCGTTTTAAACAAGTCACAAAAAATCAAATTATGGACGCACTTCCCCCGAAAGAACACAATTTTCTCCCGCGTTCACTATAACCGGAGTTGACTTCGCGGGTCCATTTAATTTAAAAGCCGCCAATATACGAACCAAGGTAGTTCTCAAAGGCTACGTTTCCGTGTTCGTATGTTTCTCCACTAAAGCGGTCCACTTGGAAGCCGTTTCAGAACTTAGTTCAAAGGCATTCTTGCAAGCATTCGAACGTTTTGTCAGCCGTAGAGGCATCCCAAAAAAGGTTGTGTCAGACAATGGCCGAAATTTCCTTGGCGCCAGTAGAGAACTGACAAAAAACTTCGCAGAGTTCATGAAATCTGCAATTGATCATGTTTCCAGCCTTTACAGCAGTCGTGAACTAGAGTGGCAATTCATACCCCCCACGCTCCCCATATGGGTGGACTCTGGGAAGCTGCTGTTAAGAGCTTCAAAAAGCATTTCACTCGAACCGCCGGTACCAGAATATTCACATTCGAGGAGTTTGCCACATTACTTGCGAAAATAGAGGCCGTTCTTAATTCTCGTCCGCTATGCATACCCAGATCCAATGTTGAAGACTTACTGCCACTAACTCCGGGTCATTTCCTTCGAGGAGCACCGTTGACGGCGCTTCCTGAAAATCCCAACGAATCTCTCTCCATACTAAACCGTTGGCAGAAGCTAAAACTTCTTCATCAAGAATTCAGCACCCGATGGCGACATGAATACCTTCATGAACTCCACCGAAGGTATAAATGGAAGCAACCAAAAGCCAACCTTTCAGTTAATGACATCGTCATTATCAAGGACGACGCCTGCCCACCCACGCATTGGCGTCTTGGAAGAGTCATACACTTACATCCAAGCAAAGACCAAAATACGCGCACAGTGGACCTCCAAACCCAAAGTGGACCGCTCACGCGACCCATTGTAAAACTCGTGCCTCTCCCAATCAAAGACAACTCGTCCTCGGTTGAACAATAACCGAAATCCCACCCCATTCTCTCTATCTCTCTGTTAAAGTTGTCTCATTTTTACCCACATACTAATTCCGTAATAATTCCGTAGATGTACAAGTGCCGCATGTGCCACAAAGGTCATCCTTTGCGCGTATGCGCTAAATTCATCAAGCTGAGCATCCTGGAACGCCGTCGCGCCGCACGAAGAATGGGCTACTGCTCAAATTGCCTGGCCACCACACATCGCGTGCATCAATGCGATTCCAAAGAGGTGTGCCACAAGTGTGGAGACCTGCATCACACTTTGCTGCACAACGGCTACACCACCACGGAAGCTCCAGAAGCATCAAAGAAGGAAGGACATCAACCGCGCAGATCACGAAAGGACAGCTCTTCACCTAGCATCAACCGACCCGTTCGAGCGAGTCGTTCCAAAACAAGGAACACTTCCGAACGCCGCCCTCCGAGACGCAGTATCTCACCATCTCAGACGCTTCACCAGCTGCAGGAAGCCATCAAAAGCCTAACCAAGCTTAAAACCGCCATCCGGCAGGGGGGGCGGCATGTTAGCGCACGCTAACCCTTGAAATAAATCATTGTAAACACTTCAATGTAAATAGCCTATAATCCAATGATTATTCCTATCTCACCATTCCTAAATAAGTAAAAACCAAAACTGGGGACTCGACCTTTACAAGAGTTTCCGGCCACTTCGAATAAAACGTTGAACAGAGAAGACAAAAGCTCCGCATTTTTTCTTAGTTTCCCGAAAAGATCATCGACTCTCTAGCTGTGGAACCGAGCGTTGTCCTCGGCATCCTCATCATCGTCAGCATCATCGAAGTCATCAACGGCATCCTTACCGTCAGCATCAGCATCGACATCCCCTCTTCACCCATCACCGCAGGCAGCAATTTCTACGAGCTGAGCCGGCAATTCGTCAACTCCAATCATCCACACAAGGCCACAGCAAGCAAGCTCCGCTACTTAGCTGTCAACTTTTCAAGCGGCTAAAAGGTATAGTCGGCCGATCCTTATGAAGTTTGGTAGGTCGGATTGATTGGTTAAATATAAAACCCATAAAAAATCCGAACTTCCTAACTTTTCAAACACTAAAGTTTTGGCATATCCGATCAATCAGTTATATGGCGGCTATAGGATATAGTCGGCCGATCTCGGCCGTTCCGAATTATATAATGCGTGCAAAGGAACGAAGGGTGTGTGCAAAGTTTCAATTCGATATCTTGAAAACTGAGAGACTAGTTCGCGTAGAAACAGACAGACGGACATGTTTATATCAACTCAGGACGCGATCCTGATCAAGAATATATATACTCAAGGTGTCTCCTTCACACTTTTGACCAAAACTATAATAACCTCTGCAAGGGTATAAAAATGTGAAAAAACCAATTATTTTGATTTTTTCAGCCATAGAAACGATGACAAAGTGCAGCGCAAAAACGACATGGCTTCATTGTTTTTAGTAATATAGGCATATAAATCGAAATGTAGTCTATTTGTAATAACTGCAAGGGTATATAAACTTCGGCTTGACAAAGTAAGCTTCCTTTCCTGTTTTTAACTCTTTTTATTCTAATACAAAAATATTAACCCGTTGTGCGAATTGGAGAGCAGATTTAACGATAAAGAGATTTATTATTTTACCAGCAGCTTTACATATAACCTATATATAATATTAAAATTTATATTTATATTTATATTTATTAATAATTAAATCAATTTGTTTTTACAGAATTTATTCGTAAAAAGTTACTATTTAGAATTGTTCAACACGTCGAAAATGACAATATAAATGATTTTCTTGGAGGATGGATGGACAACAGAGTACGAGCTCTAATTTTTCAACCTCGCAGTTTGATAAGGCTGCGATACTTACTCACCGCCTTTGAATTCTACGACCGCTTCGCTTTTGGGTAAGACATCTGTCCTACTTGTATACATTAATAGGTATTAAGTACTTGTTATACCCTTGCAGAGGGTATTATTATTTCAGTCAAAAGCTTGCTACGCAGCTTGGTCTGAGGAACTTGTGAGATGGTTCTGAAGCCGCCTAGCTGGGGCGACCGAGCGGGTCGCAGGTCACGGATAGCGGACGACCTCACTCGAGGCCAACTGCGAATAAGCTGGCGGTGGAAGTCAAACACGGAATCGTGGACGGAAACCCCAGCAAATAAGCAGTCCCGGACAACCAGCGGGTATCTTGCAACGAGGCAGTACCGACGATGCGATTTGTTCAGCCGCAATTAAACAGTTGCTTTACACAAACCCAATATCCCCCAGACACCACCTACCCACTTCCTCTCCCAAACAACATCTCACTCCGGGCCGGACTACGGTGTAATTCGGACCGTGCCAAGAGTCAGCCTGGCTGGGGGCCCGGATCAACAACTAGCTCAGTCTCAAACGGTGGGCTCAGGGAGATGGCGACCCCCTGTTCTATCTACCGCCTTACCCGGGTACCGCGGATCTCTGCCCGGGCGGACCTTTCCCCTTCTCCGCAGCTCGTGGGACCAATTATGGAAGCAACAAATAAAAACACAAACAAAAAAAACGGAGACGGGAACTCCACAAAAACCCGGCGCTGCAAAGATAAACGATGGTTCCACTGCAAGCACCAGTAGGGCTCAGAAAGGGCCCTATCCCAAACTAGGGATGTCGGGGGACAGAAAGACTGTCGCTAACGCCTCCTCTATGTGCGCATCTGCGCCAAAACCAGCGGTAGGTGCAGCAAAGTCGATCGGGTCACCCGCTGGTGCAAAGAAGTTTACATACGCAGAGAGACGGACTGCCGCCCAAGCCCTGCAATGTCGCCACGCCTTCGCCCGAATGGCTAAAGAAGGTAGGGTGGGCGGGCAAGGACGGTGTTTCCCAACTATGGGCAAGAGAAGCCCCAGCAAGAAGGTGCTCAGGCGAAGAGGCAACGCTCCATAGAGCTGCCCGGTCCGTCGGCGAAGAGATCGAAGATCCAGCCGTCGGTCTCCTTTGCCGAGATCACCAAAGATCGGGTCCTACTTGGACTTATAGATAGGGGAAATCCGGAGAACAGGATCCCCAGAAATAAATGGAAGGCGGTTGAGTCCAAGCTGTCTCTCATTTGCCTGCGTATGGTACGCGAGAAGCCCGGTTCAGCGCCTTGCTGTATGGACGCGGGCTGGTACCAGGGCAGTGTAAAAGTGGTGGCCTGCGATAATCAGCGATCAGCTGACCTATATAAACAGGCAGTAGCTCAGCTCGGAGCAGTTTACGTAGGGGCGAACATAGTCGCACTAGATTGGTGTGACGTCCCCAGTAGACCGCGAGCCAGAATTTGGCTCCCAGCAGCAATCGCATCACCGGAGGACATCCTCTATATGTTGCAAGAATGCAACCCACATCTCCCCACATAAGACTGGAAAGTCGTTAAGGTGGAGGAGCACGTAGGTGACGTGAACCAAGCGATCGTGGTACTAAATAAGGAGTCGGTCGCTCCCATAGAGGCTGCTCGGGAAACGCTCAACTATGGGTTCAGTGCCATACATATCAAGATCTATAAAGGGGACTCTAATTCCTCGGGAAGTCCTGTCGGCAACCCAGCTGAGCAGGTGCTTGCGGAGGAAGTGGAGGCCCCTGGTGTGCCGGAGGACGGCTACTCAACAGACTCGTCGCTGAGCAGAGAGATGCGAGCGATGGGACCGGCAATCGATGAAGTGGACCTGAGCGATTCGGAGGCCGACGTTACTGTGGTGGAGGTTGCAGCTGGGAATGGCGCTAAGACTCCTGCAGATCAACCTACATCACAGTAAAGCAGCGTCCGTTGCTCTTTTGCTTCGCCTGGCCAAAGGCGAAGCCGACGTGGTCTTAGTTCAGGAACCCTGGGTAGCAGGAGGCAGGGTTGCTGGACTAGGAACAAAAGATTACAAGCTTATGCTTGACCCCAAATAAGGTAAAATTCGAACCTGCATTTTAGCCAAACGACATCTTAGTACATTTCTGCTTCGCAACTACAGCAAAAGACAACACAGCAATAAGCCTGGAGCTGCAAAGCGGCTCTTTTAGGATGCTATCGGCCTACATGGCTTTTGAAAAGGTAGACCCCCCAGACGCGCTAGTCAGAGGACTGGTACAGGAATGTGAAGAGCTTAAGAAAGGTTTGGTGATAGGATGCGATGCAAATGCCCACCATACTCAGTGGGGCTGCCCTATCAACAACGACAGAGGTGAGTCTTTCTTTGATTTCATTCTAAATTCGAACTTATTTCTTTGTAATAGGGGCAATACCCCTACTTTTATAACAAAAACGTGCCAAACGATCATAGATCTAACCCTGGCATCAGTTTCACTCATAAGCACAGTCACAAACTGGGCTGTCTCCGACGAGCACTCATTTTCAGATCACAGGTTTATAGAGACAACTTTGTCCCTAGTGTCACCTGCGCCGGTCAGCTTTACCAACCCCAGGCGGGCAAACTGGAATAAATACAAAGAAATTCTATCGAACTTCTTCCCCAGGGAGCCACCAGAAAGCACTCTTTGCACTCAGGAGCTAGATAATATAGTAAACAAATTCACACAAGCATGCAACGCGGCATTCACTGCTGCATGCCCGTTAGGGAAACCAAGAGGAAAGAAAAAACCTCCTTGGTGGACCCAGCAATTATCAATCCTCAGAGCCAAATGCAGAAACCTGTTCAACAGAGCGAAAGCTGCAAATGAGGACATAAACTGGCAAAGCTACAAAAAGGAACTAGCCACATACAAAAAGGCCATCAGAAAAGAGAAGAGAACTGCGTGGCAGAACTTCTGCTCGGATATTGAAAAGACAACTGATGCCGCAAGGCTCAGAAAAATACTTTCTAAGACAGCCGTATCCTTGGGCTATCTCCAATAGGCTGACGGTTCATGGTCGGACTCTAGTGAAGAATCCTTAAACCTACTCCTAGACGTTCACTTCCAGGGAGCCTGCAAACAGGACATCCCCCAAGAAGACACACTGGAGAAGGAATAAACTTAAATCTCCTACTATCAGACCGTAATATGAACTGGTCCATTCATAGTTTTTAGCCACACAAATCGCCGGGACCGGACAATATAACACCGGCACATATTCAGCAAGCAGGAGAACAGCTATAAACTGACTGAGAAAAATCTTCCAGACCATTCTTGCAGTAGGAGAACTACCTACAGCATGGCGGGAAACGAAAGTCGTTTTCATCCCTAAGGCAGGGAAAGCCACCCATACTACAGCGAAGGATTTCAGACCGATAAGTCTGACATCATTCCTGCTAAAAATCCTAGAAAGACTGATAGGTCTACACATTAGAGACATCATTGACCCGACGCAGATATCAGAGGCGCAACACGCATACACCAAAGGTAAGTCGACCGAATCGGCGCTACACTTGGTAGTAAGCAACATCGAGAAATCACTCAGAATACAAGAATACACCTTGATCGCCTTCCTTGACATAGAAGGAGCTTTCAACAACGTGCTCCCCACGGCAATAACAGAATCCCTCACTGAACTAGGGGTTGAGCCACCGCTGGTGGGGCTGATCCACAAATTGCTGATAAGCAGACTGGTCACGGCCACACTAGGGACCTCGACCCAGACTAGATTAGTGAACAGAGGCACTCCGCAAGGAGGTGTACTATCACCCCTCTTATGGAATATCGCGGTAAATAAACTACTGCGGATTCTTGAAGGAGGAGGCTGTAAAATAGTGGCATACGCAGACGATATCGCTATAATCTTTAATGGTAAGTATCCACAAACGTTATGCGATCTTATGACCGCAAAACTAAAAACAATATCGGAATGGACTACAAAGAACGGACTTGGGGTAAATCCCTCAAAAACGGAACTAGTCCTTTTTACAAATAGATACAAAATCCCAAAACTTAACCCACCCACTTTAAACAACTGTAATCTCTCTTTTGGCGAGCACGCAAGATACTTGGGGCTAGTATTATTTAAGCGTCTTAAATGGGGCTCAAACAACCAAGAGAGAACCAAGAAAGCGACCATTGCACTTTACTCTTGTAAAAAAGCAATCGGGCTAAGATGGGGTATGTCCCCTAAAATCGTCAATTGGATATACACAGCGGTAGTCAAGCCAATCCTACTATATGGAATGGCTCTGTGGTGGTCGAAGCGCTGAATGCGATCTTGAACCTCCAAAACCTGGTCTTATCAGGAATGGAAAGGGCGAAATCGGCAGCCATTCGACTAAGGGATACAGGGCAATGGAAAGCCCAACTGTATGGTCACGCTAAGATTCTTCAGCATGACAAATTGATCCCGCCAAAAACGGATCTATGTAAAACCCTTCGAAGCTCTGATCCCAGGCAGGGAAGTATGGGATCGAGGCCGACCGGGCTCAATAGACGCAATCTGTTTATATACAGACGGCTCCAAACTAGACGGACACGTAGGTGGAGGCATATACTCCGAGCAATTAGAGATCAGGCGGTCATTCAGACTTCTTGACCACTGCAGTGTCTTCCAAGCGGAAGTGTATGCTATTATGGAAGCACTTGTCAGTTTAAGGGACTTAAACACCCAGAACAGACACATAAACATATATAGTGATAGCCAAGCGGCTATTAAATCAATCTACTCGACAAATACAAACTCCCGAACAAAGCAGACTGTCGCAAATCTCTCCACGAGATGGCTAGTCAGTTTACTGTAAGCCTTATATGGGTTCCGGGTCACCGGGATATCGTAGGCAACTGTATAGCAGACGAGCTAGCCAGGCAAGGCACCACCATACCTCTCCTTCCAGGAAAGGAGAATGTTGGCACGCCTATGGCTACTTGCAAGCTAATTATTAAAAACCATTTCAGCAAATTAGCCAACACTTATTGGCAAAACACACCGCAATGCCGAATCTCTCACCAGACATGGCCTGCAATAAACAATAAGAAAACATCAGAACTACTCAATTTCAGACGCACTGAGTGCGGCATGCTAATTCGAGTACTCACAGGCCACTGGCTCGTTGGCGCACACGCCGGCAGGCTAAAAGCCCCAAAAAATGATTTTTGTAGAAGCTGCAGGGATGAGGAAGAAGAGGAAACGGTGGAACACCTACTCTGTTCATGCCCAGCCCTATGCAGGCTTAGACTGAAACACTTAGGATATCACGCTAAGATTTTTCAGCATGACAAATTGATCCCGCCAAAAACGGATCTATGTAAAACCCTTCGAAGCTCTGATCCCAGGCTGGGAAGTATGGGATCGAGGCCGACCGGGCTCAATAGACGCAATCTGTTTATATACAGACGGCTCCAAACTAGACGGACACGTAGGTGGAGGCATATACTCCGAGCAATTAGAGATCAGGCGGTCATTCAGACTTCTTGACCACTGCAGTGTCTTCCAAGCGGAAGTGTATGCTATAATGGAAGCACTTGTCAGTTTAAGGGACTTAAACACCCAGAACAGACACATAAACATATATAGTGATAGCCAAGCGGCTATTAAATCAATCTACTCGACAAATACAAACTCCCGAACAATAGCAGACTGTCGCAAATCTCTCCACGAGATGGCTAGTCAGTTTACTGTCAGCCTTATATGGGTTCCGGGTCACCGGGATATCGTAGGCAACTGTATAGCAGACGAGCTAGCCAGGCAAGGCACCACCATACCTCTCCTTCCAGGAAAGGAGAATGTTGGCACGCCTATGGCTACTTGCAAGCTAATTATTAAAAACCATTTCAGCAAATTAGCCAACACTTATTGGCAAAACACACCGCAATGCCGAATCTCTCACCAGACATGGCCTGCAATAAACAATAAGAAAACATCAGAACTACTCAATTTCAGACGCACTGAGTGCGGCATGCTAATTCGAGTACTCACAGGCCACTGGCTCGTTGGCGCACACGCCGGCAGGCTAAAAGCCCCAAAAAATGATTTTTGTAGAAGCTGCAGGGATGAGGAAGAAGAGGAAACGGTAGAACACCTACTCTGTTCATGCCCAGCCCTATGCAGGCTTAGACTGAAACACTTAGGATATCCTTTCATAAATGACCTGACCGAAATATTGCAGACTAACCTGAAGAGTCTAAGCTCTTTTATTAAATCCTCCGGATGGGGGACTTGCTGATCGACCAACCTACAGGCTGACTCTTAACGGATAGGGGACCCAAAAATAGAGATCATACGGTATCACAATGGACCCACAGAAGTCTAAGTGTACCAGGCTACAGTCTGGCAGCCGTCCTAACCTAACCTAACCTTGCTACGCAGTGAAGGAAACATTTCCGACCCTATAAAGTATATTCTTGATCAGCAGCATCAGGAGAGTCGATCTAGCCATGTCCATCTGTCCGTTCGTCCGTCCGTCCGCCTATTTCTAAGCAAACTAGTCCGTCAGTTTTAAAGCTATCTGCTTGAAACATTCTCAAAAGTTGTCTTTCTATTGAGTGTAGTATATAGGTCGAAACGACTATATCAGATAGCTCCCATAGGAACAATAAAAAAAAAAAATTAAAAAAAATTATACCTTTGTTGTTTTTAATATTTTTTATTTGTTGTTTTTTGGGATTTGGTAATATTTAAATATTATGGAAATACGGTTTTAATTAAATTAAAATCGGGCAACAGTGTCATATAGCTGCCATAGAAACGATGGCCAAATGCAGCGCAAAATCGCTGTTGTTTTTAGTAATATAGGCATATAAATCGAAATGTAGTCGTTGTGTAATAACTCCAAGGGTATATAAACTTCGGCTTGCCGAAGTTTGTTTCCTTTCTTGTTTCACATATATTTATTAAAAAAAAAATTTTTTAATTCTTGGTTTTGCTTTTTACTTTTTATACTAAAAATAATTATTTTTATCAATTATAAATGTTAATTTAGTTGGTCGACGATATCGCGCGCTTTATGTTTTGGTCGATAGTCAACGATATTGTGATTTGTATTTGAGCTGGCTTAATATAAAATATGTAGTACATAACTGACTGCAGCATGATAGACACACATATAACTTAATACAATGGATTATAAAATCGGCCTACTTTATCATGTAGCTACCATAGGAAAAATTACAAAATAATAGAAAAAATTTAATTGAATTTTCAAAACATAGATTTTAATTTCACTTACAAAAATTTTAATCCGTAATCAATTTTTTTCTCAATGCAAATTCTTAAGAAATCGCAGTCAATCGATGATATTTTTTTACAGAATTTTAGGGGTGAAGACCGACATATAGACTGGTCATTTCATAATGCTGGCGAACGTCGGCGAGTGCAGACGTGTTTTTCCTGTCTTCTTATCGTCAACGAAAATGTAAATAAAAGCAGTGCAAGTTCTAAACAACAACACACAGTGGGCGAAAAGACGCTTAGTACGATAAACTTCGTACTTTTTGTGTTAATAAACGAGAAAAACACTCATACGGTGCTCCAACGTCAGTAAGACGAGCGTCGGCTCTCTCTGCAACGTAACAACGCATACCATTCAATCGTGTCAATGCAAGACAACGCGACCGCAAACCCTACAAAAACTAACCAACCGCGATCAATAACCCCAAGCCCGAGTAATGAACTCAATCCAATGTCGCAAGGCAGGGCGCGCTCTTGCTCTCCAGCGCCCTTGTTGCCAACCTGCTTAGCCACGGTCACCAGTACAGTGACGTCACTAGCAACTGCAACGGAATCTTCTACAACAACTACAATAGTATCGACTGCTCGCGCAATACCATCTACTGTAACAACGAAATCTTCTGTGCAAGCAAATAATGCAGCACCTTACACCAGCGCGCTCTCTTCAAAACAGTGTTCGGCCGTACAGATGGATCGGTACATACAAATAAAACGTAAGCTCAGCCCGCAGAACTCTAGACTTGGTAATTCTGCTAAAATAACTCGCGGCACCTCAAAACAATATACAATAGAGAAGCCCATAGAAGCAAACAGATTTGCTATTTTGTCAGATAAATCCGATGATATACCTCCTAAATACATCGTCGGGGACATTAAAAAGCCTAAGCCGCCGCCGATTTACATTCGAGAGAAAAGATATAATGCTCTCGTAAACTCGATACTGAATCTAAACCAGACAATTTCCACAAAATTCCATTAACAAAGGGAAATATTCACGAAACAAAAGTTCAGACTAATATGGAAGTAAACTACAAAATTTTGTCCAAATATTTAAACGACAATAATAAAAACTTCTACACGTACCAATTAAAAAGCAGTAAAGGCCAGCAAGTAGTACTTAAAGGTATTGAACCGGAAGTAACACCAGCTGAAGTTACAGGCGCACTGAAGGAGAAAGGTTTCAATGTAAAAATGTTATTAACATTTTGAATAGAGAAAGAAAGCCTCAACCTCTTTTCAAGGTAGAACTTGAACCCGAAACCAATCCAAGCCTCTGAAAAAAAATGAAGTGCATCCAATTTTTACTCTCCAGTTCCTACTACACCGCAGAATAACCGTAGAAGAGCCGCATAAAAGAATTGGGCCGGTGCAGTGTAATAATTGTCACATGGCCACACAAGGTCTTATTGCACGCTTCGTCCAGTATGCGTTGCTTCTGGAGACCTTCATGACTCCAACAAAGGCCCGAAAAATAAAGAGGATCCCAGCAGCAAAGAGTGTGGAAACTGTGGAGGTAACCATACGGCTAACTACAGGGGCTGTCCAGTCTACAAGGAACTGAAAAGTCGTACACACCAAAGAGTGACAACTGCTCGCTCACATATAACACCTATGAAATCTACGCGTGATGTCTTCCCCCTTACAGCCGTTAACTCTTCAGCTAATAAAGAGTTCACCGACAATCCCGAAAGCTTTGCAGCTGCTCTAAAAATGGGTCTGAAAAGTAGCGCTCTCCCCAAGCCACGATCATCAGTTTCCCATCATCAACCAGGAGAACAGTCTACGAACAAAATTGAAACAATGATATGTAATCTTCAACAAAGTATGATGGATTTCATGTCATTCATGCAGACAACTACGCAAGATCTTATGCGGAACCAGAACGTTTTGATTGAGCTGCTTGTTGCTCAAAAACAGACTAAGTAATCAATGGCTCCACTCCGTATATCACTGTGAAACGCCAACGGCGTCTCACAGCGCAAACTCGAGTTAACTCAATTCCTTAATAATAACCATATCGATGTAATGCTACTCGCAGAAACTCGTCTTACAAATAAATACAATTCCCAATTTCGATTCTACTTCTTCTACAACTCGAATCACCCAGACGGAAAAGCACACGGAGGCACTAGGATTCTCTTAGAAATCGCATTAAGCACTGCTTCCATAATAGCTTCGCCACTAACTACATGCCAGCTACATCTATAGATGTACAGATAGATCACCGTTCTTTAAAGCTTGCAGCCGTATACTGTCCTCCTCGGTTTACAATATCCGAATCCCAATTCATGGACTATTTCAACTCTCTGAGCGAACAATTTATAGTAGCAGGAGACTTTAATGCCAAGCATACGCACTGGGGATCTCGACTTGGGACTCCAAAGGGAAGGCAGTTGTACAATGCAATAATAAAAGCAAGCAACAAGCTAGACTGTGTGTCACCTGGGGCACCTACATATTGGCCAACAGATCCCAGAAAACTGCCAGACTTGATAGATTTTGCAGTTACAAAAAACATTCCACGCAACCTGATAAGCGCCAACTCCTTATCAGATCTATCGTCTGATCACTCGTCTGTACTCCTTCAACTAAATCTACATCCAGTTGCGGTAGATAAGCCATTCAGACTAACAACGAATAAAACCAATAAGCTTAAGTACAAAAAATATGTAAGTTCGCATATTGAGTTGAATCCACGTTTGAATGACGAAGCTGATATTAACTTATCCACAAACACTCTTGAATCCGTCTTGGTCGCAGCAGCTCGCATGTCAACTCCACAAACGCAAAAAACATCGTACAATCATAAATACAAGAACGTTGGTATCATTATGATGATCGACTTTTTCCATCTCTCTGGGCAGTGTCCATGTCTCGTTATTGCATTGAAGAGTTGGCAAATAGCTCGAACTGCACAGAAAGGAAGTTCAATAATCATTTCTGGTGATATTAGGTCGCATCCTGGAGATTTTTTTGGGTTGAGTTGTTCATTTATGATTTTGAGTAACTCATGTGGTCTAAATACAATTGGTTCATACAATCGTCTTGACTTTCAAAGTGAATGGTCGTGTTTTTTTTCTGCGCTTCGAATTTTGTATTTTGTTTTCGTTTATTCCCATCGGTGGGTTTTATAAAAACAACATTAAATTCTCTTTCGGTTATTTAAACATGAATTTAAACTCCGTTCGCTTCGCGAGTGCACTTTGTATTGATACTAATAAATTGTTTTAGTTTTTTGTAATTCTTATCTGTGTTTTCTATCCTATTTATATCCCCGCTGTTTCTCTTTTGTGCATGCACTTTAACTTATTTACGCTCCCGCTCTCTTGCTCTCTTTGCTTTGAAAGTTCTATGCGTGCAGTTTCTGCGCTCTTGCGGTACTTATAACTGCTCGTTTATAAATTTCAATTTGCTTTCTTGGTACAGTGGTCCCAATAAATATAAAATGAATAATAAAAATTTAGTCTGCTTCTGCAAAAAATGCAGCCTCGTAATCAGGGCTGACCAGTCAAATATGACTTGCTGGCTGTGTGAAAATATGGTGCACACCAAGTGCGCTGGTTTTACTGGCCGGACAAGTGATGACCTTTCGAAGGGGCCCAATTTGCAGTTTTGTTGTGACGCTTGTGTCGAGGTTGCGAACGAGATGAAATCGTTCATGCGCCAAACTAAAGGCGTCCTGATGGGGCTGATTAGCTGTTTCGGAGTTGCTAGAGATAGTTTTCGCCGAGCTGATGATCTCCTCTCTGCGCTGGACTCGCAGTTTAATAGTCGTAAGCTATTAGAAGAGTCCCCTAAGCGCAAAAAGGCCGCTGGTGGTAAGGAGCAAAAGGGGAACACCCCGCAACCGAAATCAAAAGAACAACAGAGCATTCCGGCGGATCAGCAGCTGATTTCAGCAAACCCTCAAATGTTGCTAAGATCAGCAGCTAAAAAGATTCGGTATCCGAACAATCCGTTACAGAATGCATGCAACCAGGGACTTCTAAGAATTCCGATTTGTCCGTAGTGGTTTCACAATTAGTGGATCCACCTATCTCTCATAATGTAGCATCACCACCACAAGGGACTACTGAATCCGGACAACCGGCTCAAGTTGGTTTTGCAGAAACAATGTCTGCTCCACCAAAATCCCTTTCAGTGGTTCCACTAAAGAAACAAATTTTCGTTTCTCGGCTTTCCCCTGATCAAACATCTTCTGATTTATTGTCTTATATACAAGACAAAACTAAATCCGATTGTAATAGTGGGAAAAATTAAGTTTTCTTATGCCAGAGACTTTTCATCTTTCAAGATAACTGTCCCTAACGAGCTTTTTGAAGCCATATGCTCGGGCGACTTTTGGCCGGATAATATGGTTGTAAAAGAGTTCGAGGCTAAGATAAAGAAGAAGGGGCCCGTGGGAGTAAAACTTCCTAGTCGAGGCCAAACCAGTGTACCAATTTAAAAAAACTAACTTCTAACCTCCTTCTTTCCTATCAGAATGCAAGAGGTTTGCGTAGCAAACTCACTAAATTGTATTCCGATCGCCTTTCCTTTGCATCTCATATTATTGTGTTCACAGAAACCTGGTTAAAGCCGGAGATCTTTAGCTCCGAAGTTTTTCCAGGTAAGTACACAATATATAGGTATGACCGTCCCTCTAGACGGGGAGGTGGAGTCTTAATTGGAGTTGATTCATACTTCCCGTCTGAGGAGTTATTTTTGATGAATTCAATACCATTGAATTTATTTGCTCATATATTCCGCCGTTGTCTGAACTCCCTGATTATTTAAATCACCTATCCGTTATTAAGTCCGTTGCAAATAAGCTTTCCGATAGGGATCAGTTGGTAGTTCTAGGTGATTTTAATATACCTGGAGTTACTTGGTCCACTGAGGATGGATCGAATGTCTTACTACGAATAGCACAGCATGATTTTATTGACGGCCTGCTTGACATATCTTTATCTCAAGTAAACCTTGTTCGAAATTCATTAGGTCGCCTACTTGATTTGTGTTTTGTATCAAATCCTGAAGGTGTGTTTCTGTCCAGAGCAACCTGAAGATCCATATCACCCAACAATCGAACTTTCATTTGATACGGGTAGAGTTATAGAAGAAAAATCAGAAAAATCCAAACGAATACATTGTTTTCGCAAGGCAGACTTTCTGAGGCTTAATAATTTTATTTCTGGCTTTAATTGGTCTGATCTTTACTTATGCAATAATATGCCCGATGCAGTTAATGTTTTTTATACTGCAATAAACTCATTTTTTAATTCCTGCGTTCCGTGGTACTATCCGTCAACTTCCAATAAATCACCTTGGTTTAGCTACTCTTTGCTAAACACACTTAAGAAATGTAAAGTCCAGACTTTTTAGGAAATATAAAAATACCGGTTCTCAATCTGTTTTTACTAGATATTTAAGTGCTCGGTCAAGATTTACCGTGCTTAATGCTCAGTGTTATAATAGTTACATAAACCGTTGTAAGGTCCAGTTCTCTCAGGACTCGAAACAGTTTTATAATTTTGTTAACACCAAGCGTAAATCTAATTCTTTTCCTTCCTCGCTGTCGTTCGAAAACATGACGGGAACCACAGATCAGGCAATAGCCGATATAATTGCCCAATTTTTTCAAACGACTTACTCTACTTTAGATTATTCATCTCAGCCTTATTCTTACACCATGCCCAAGTCAAACCTCATATTCTGTCCCACTTTAACAGAAAGCTCTCTTCTTTTGGATCTTCTTCGTATTAAGCCTGTTTATTCGCCAGGGCCCGATGGTATTCCTGGGTGCGTGCTTAGGTATTGCGCTAAGGCCCTGTGCAAACCTCTTCACAAGTTGTTTACCTTATCTCTAGAAACGTCCCAATTCCCAAATATTTGGAAGGAATCATTTGTTATTCCTCTTTTCAAAAAAGGTAACAAGTTAGAAGCCAGTAACTACAGAGGTATTTCTAAGTTGTCAGCTATTCCTAAGCTTTTTGAAAAAATTATTACTCCTCATTTGCAGCACTTTTGCAGATCAATTATTTCTCCGTGTCAACACGGATTTATTAAACGTAGATCCACAATTACAAACCTTCTAGGGCTCACTACATATGTGATAAAAGGCTTCAATAGTAGTTTTCAAACAGATGTCATTTACACTGACTTCAGTAAAGCATTTGACTCTGTACATCACTTACTTCTTATTCATAAACTTGACCTTTTAGGTTTTCCAGTTGATCTGCTTAAATGGATTTCAAGTTATCTAAATGGCAGGTCACAAAGGGTCCTTTTTAAAAATTCAATTTCTGAAATTCTCCGTGTTACCTCCGGTGTCCCACAAGGGAGCCATCTGGGTCCGTTACTTTTTACATTATTTATTAACGATCTTCCCTCAATTATAAGTCATTCTCGCGTACTTATGTACGCAGATGATGTTAAGTTGTGCCTGCAGTATAAGGACATTTCCTGCCATTTAGACTTGCAATCTGATCTAGATAATTTTCAAAACTGGTGCAGAGATAATTTACTAAATTTAAACGGCTCCAAGTGCAAGCTGATGACTTTTTATCGGGCCAATCCGATATACGCGACTTACACGTTAAGTGGCAGCTCTTTGGATAGAATAACTCTTGTAAACGATCTTGGCGTTCTCTTGGACCCTAAACTAAAATTTTCTAATCACATTTCGTCCATGGTTAATAAAGCCAGAGGAGTGTTGGAGTTATTAAAAGGTGGTCAAAAGAATTCGATGATCCTTATTTGACTAAAACTTTATTTATTTCGCTAGTCCGTCCGATTCTGGAGTAAGGGTCTCCCGTCTGGAGTCCACAATACGGAATACATATTGGTCGTATTGAATCTGTACAAAAAAACTTCCTTCTTTTTGCTTTACGGCGCCTAAACTGGGATGCAAATCTTATCTTACCTTCTTATTCTAGTAGACTTCTTTTGATTAATTTACCATCCCTAGCCAACCGTAGAACGATGCTTGGTACTATCTTTATTTATAACCTTATACATGGTGATATTGACTGCCCCGACTTGTTAAGTCGGCTAAACTTTTCTGTTCCAAGTAGATTAATTAGAAATTGTATTGCCCTAATTTTAAATCATTGTAGATCTAACTATGCCTTGCATGAGCCTTTCAGAGTATTATGTTCTGACTATAATAGACTTTTTCCTGTAATATCAAATCTTGACTCTCTGCCGCTCCTAAAACGATTAATACTTGCTTCATTGGCACAAGATTGATCTAACTATTACTTTTTTCCCCGGACCTTTACCTTTATTTTCCTATCTCGCGTCTATCCTATCGCGAATCGTGCCGTACGATACACGTCTGCGCCCCTCGGTCGGTTGGGCGGGTATGTGGGCCGTGGGACTCCGCGAAAAAAAACCTGGCAAAGACCGCAGAATTGCTTCATCATATAGACCAATTAGTTTACTAACGTGTATATCAAAAATGCTTCTTGGCACATATTACCCCATATCTCAGAACACACAACAAAATCCCGACTCATCAATTCGGTTTTCGAGAAAAACATGGAGCCATCGAGCAAGTCAACCGCATAACTTCAGAAATCCGAAATGCATTCGAACAAAGGGAGTACTGCACTGCGATATTTCTGGACGTATCACAAGCTTTTGACAGAGTATGGTTAGAAGGTTTTATGCACAAAATAACAGAAATTCTCCCAACCAACACTCGCAAACTTCTCAAGTCATACCTTTACAACAGGAAATTCTCAGTAAGATGTAATGCTGCCATGTCCGATGATGTAAAGGCCCAGGACCTTGAAGATGAGAAGATACTAAGGACAAGGATGCAAAAGAACAATTTTTTTTAAAATATATATATTATATATTATATTATGAAATTGTAAGTTTGAGCTGTACAAGAAGACGGCCTAAATTAGACAATTTTTTTGAAAGGCAGGAAAAATAATTTGTAAAAATAAGAAAAAAAAGGAAACTAATATAATAACGTACAACCAATTATATTTTTAAAATATTTGTGTTATTTTGAGCTTTAGAGGAAGATGGCCCAAAAAGATTATAAATAGGCAGGGAATTTTGTAAAAAAAAGTAGTAAATATATTAAATATTGTGACGATCCCGCCTGACGGCTAGGCCGCCACAATATATAATTAAGCAATAGTTATCTAAGTTTCACATTATTACCATTAGTATGTAAGAGATATAAAATGAAGTATTATAAAACCAAAATAGGTCTAGTTTGGTTACGCACCACCCGCCCGAGGTGGCAACCATAGAGAAAAATACTGGAAAATAGAGAGAATACCAAACCTTCCTGGGTGAGAAAGATCCAAAAGGATGGGAGGGTCTCGGCTCTTGGACTTCGAAGCGATCGGTCGCGCACGCGGACAAAGTAAATAAAGAAAACACGTGTGAAAGAGAACGCGTTCGGTAGGAAATAAGGTTAGTGAATCAGTGTAATCGGCGCAGTGAAACACAGGGACGTTTTAAAAACAAATAATTAAACTGAGTGAACTCGTACGAAAAGAAACGTCAAGACCCCTTTGTTCCCCGAGTGATTCAGGCCGTTGGCGACTGATTACCCAATTGGAAGCGGTAAATTATTTGCACCATATACATACACGTTATCCTGATCTACTGAATTTCATCCACTAACCTGCCTGCGTAGTGAGGCGGAAGATCCCCTCATTCTCCTACTTAGTTCCCCCCACCCCCCGCGAAGGTGCAGATCCCTTCGCGCCCTACTAACCCCCGCGGCGAGACGGAAGATCCTCTCACGCATCCCCCTCTAATATCCTACCGCGAAGTGGCAGATCCCTTCGTGTCCTACTAACCCCCGCGGCGAGACGGAAGATCCTCTCATGCATCCCACTCTAATATCCTACGGCGAAGTGGCAGATCCCTTCGTGTCCTACTAAGCCCCCTGCGGCGAGACGGAAGATCCTCTTACGCATCCTCTCCTCGTATCCTACCGCGAAGTGGCAGATCCCTTCGTATCCTATTAACTCCGACGGTGAGACGGAAGATCCTCTCACCGGCCCTATTAATCCCACATCTTAACGGAAAGGCAGATCCTTCCGACTAATCAAACTTGCTTCCAGCCGGTCAACCACGATAGAATCCGGCTGCGGCCTCGCCCGAAGGTCCAGCCCGTGGGACTCTTGACCCCTCGGATCACGTACCTCGGCCAACCACGATAGAATCCGGCTGCGGCCTCGCCCGAAGGTCCAGCCCGTGGGATTCTTGACCCCTCGAACCACGCGTCTCGGCCAACCACAATAGAATCCGGCTGCGGCCTCGCCCGAAGGTCCAGCCCGTGGGATTCTTGATCCCTAGCACCACACATCTCGGCCACCCATGATAGAATCCGGCTGCGGCCTCGCCCGAAGGTCCAGCCCGTGGAATTTTCCGTCCCGGAAGGACTTGGTGTTCTGATGTTAGCGTACCCTCGAAGGTCCTGGAACACTTCGGGATAATTGATCAAAGATCGTCGTTCACCACGCGAACATTACTCTCTAGCCCTATGTCTCAGTGACTTTACAAATTTCTTGTAAAAGGACCTCTGGATCCGACTGCGAGTTGTATCCTGGCCAGAGAGCATCCTTACAATATTAAATGCGAATATATGTTTGAAAAATTAATATTTTCAAAATAAAAATAAAATTAAAAATGTAAAATAAGTAACCAGAATATAAGAATTCAAAAAAAGAAAACTATAAAACTTTAACAAAAAAAAATTTTAATTACAATATTAGTATTTTCTCCTATTTTTTTTTTTCTCTCCCCATGCAAAATTAAAATTACGATGGGTGGGTTCGGCTCAGATGAAACCCAGTCTACGGGAAATAAAGCAAATGTTGATAATAATTGTTCAAATAGTTGATCATACGGATGCAATTAAGTCAATGTGGATACTACTTTTGATCCTGACAATTAGCAGCGTTGCTCAATTCGTGCTCACATTATACGTTAAACATAATAAAATAATTAAAAGACGTTATATAAACAAAGACAACGACTTGGACAAGGTTTAAAATCATTTATATATTTCCATATATATTTCTCCAATGGGGTATACACCCATTTCTTTTTCTTTGCATCTTTCTATAAAAGATCTACATTTAAATATATTGTCTACCTAACAAGGATGGACCGAAAAACTAAAAATAATAAAAGGAAAGGAGGATTAAGAAAAAAAGCATTTAAAAGAATAGCCGCCATTCGAAAAGAATTAGCAGCCAGTGATAATCCATCATGGGAACAAGCATGTGAACTTCACGCAGAGCTAGGCTAGCTAAAAAATTTGTAAGCACTAAGCTAAACAAAAATCAAGAACCCGAGCAATGTTACAAAAATATTGAAATCATCGGGGAAACTGTTGACAAAAAATCTCCTCCGAAAGAGAAATTTTTGACAGTACTTAAAAAGGAATGCCCGGCAGACTGCCCAGGCCCTTTATTCTCACCATACTGTGAATGCACATGCAAACACACAAAGTTCCAAAAAGGCTAATAAAAAAAAAACTAAATTTTTTTTTCAGTTACAAATCTGTTCTTTATTATGGATACAAACAGATGTATAGAAAAAACACGGGAAAGGCAACCCATGTTCGATTATAGAGTAAGATCTATCCTCGATACACTCAGGAACCCCATCTCAGTGTATGAACTAGAAATTTAATACATGGAAAAATTCAATCCAAGTAATTCCCCATTATTACATTGTAATAATAAGCAAAAAGCTATAGTATAATCAATAATAGAAAACTTTAAGGTATTTTCCGTCATTGACAAAAATTCATTGCTTGGCAATATAATAATCTTTAAAATTATTCTGAAATAAATCCTAATGGATTGGAAAACTATTTCTGATAAATTAAAAGAAATAAAAACAAATTTCGACAAGTCATACAAATGTATTTCGCAAAACCGAAATGTTCAGGGAACAACCATACAAAAACACTCTAAAGTTTTAGTAGGCAGCTTTAATGAAGCACGCCTTATAATTTACGAACACAGAGATAAATTATCCAGTAAACACTGGACAGACATCTCAAAATTGTTATCTAAATTTAAAAACAATCTTAAAAATATAAAACAAAAATATAAGTTAGACATTTCAATTCCATCTATCCTTAATGCACCATTAACATTTGAGGAGGAATTGAAATCAGAAGAAATAGAAGATAGGCCGCGACCAGTCTGCTTATCAGCAATTTGTGGATCAGCCCCACCAGCGGTGGCTCAACCCCTAGTTCAGTGAGGGATTCTGTTATTGCCGTGGGGAGCACGTTGTTGAAAGCTCCTTCTATGTCAAGGAAGGCGATCAAGGTGTATTCTTGTATTCTGAGTGATTTCTCGATGTTGCTTACTACCAAGTGTAGCGCCGATTCGGTCGAATTACCTTTGGTGTATGCGTGTTCCGCCTCTGATATCTGCGTCGGGTCAATGATGTCTCTAATGTGTAGACCTATCAGTCTTTCTAGGATTTTTAGCAGGAATGATGTCAGACTTATCGGTCTGAAATCCTTCGCTGTAGTATGGGTGGCTTTCCCTGCCTTAGGGATGAAAACGACTTTCGTTTCCCGCCATGCTGTAGGTAGTTCTCCTACTGCAAGAATGGTCTGGAAGATTTTTCTCAGTCAGTTTATAGCTGTTCTCCTGCTTGCTGAATATGTGCCGGTGTTATATTGTCCGGTCCCGGCGATTTGTGTGGCTAAAAACTATGAATGGACCAGTTTATATTACGGTCTGATAGTAGGAGATTTAAGTTTATTCCTTCTCCAGTGTGTCTTCTTGGGGGATGTCCTGTTTGCAGGCTCCCTGGAAGTGAGGAGTAGGTTTAAGGATTCTTCACTAGAGTCCGACCATGAACCGTCAGCCTATTGGAGATAGCCCAAGGATACGGCTGTCTTAGAAAGTATTTTTCTGAGCCTTGCGGCATCAGTTGTCTTTTCAATATCCGAGCAGAAGTTCTGCCACGCAGTTCTCTTCTCTTTTCTGATGGCCTTTTGTATGTGGCTAGTTCCTTTTTGTAGCTTTGCCAGTTTATGTCCTCATTTGCAGCTTTCGCTCTGTTGAACAGGTTTCTGCATTTGGCTCTGAGGATTGATAATTGCTGGGTCCACCAAGGAGGTTTTTTCTTTCCTCTTGGTTTCCCTAACGGGCATGCAGCAGTGAATGCCGCGTTGCATGCTTGTGTGAATTTGTTTACTATATTATCTAGCTCCTGAGTGCAAAGAGTGCTTTCTGGTGGCTCCCTGGGGAAGAAGTTCGATAGAATTTCTTTGTATTTATTCCAGTTTGCCCGCCTGGGGTTGGTAAAGCTGACCGGCGCAGGTGACATTAGGGACAAAGTTGTCTCTATAAACCTGTGATCTGAAAATGAGTGCTCGTCGGAGACAGCCCAGTTTGTGACTGTGCTTATGAGTGAAACTGATGCCAGGGTTAGATCTATGATCGTTTGGCACGTTTTTGTTATAAAAGTAGGGGTATTGCCCCTATTACAAAGAAATAAGTTCGAATTTAGAATGAAATCAAAGAAAGACTCACCTCTGTCGTTGTTGATAGGGCAGCCCCACTGAGTATGGTGGGCATTTGCATCGCATCCTATCACCAAACCTTTCTTAAGCTCTTCACATTCCTGTACCAGTCCTCTGACTAGCGCGTCTGGGGGGTCTACCTTTTCAAAAGCCATGTAGGCCGATAGCATCCTAAAAGAGCCGCTTTGCAGCTCCAGGCTTATTGCTGTTTTGTGTCCGTTGCTGTAGTTGCGAAGCAGAAATGTACTAAGATGCCGTTTGGCTAAAATGCAGGTTCGAATTTTACCTTGTTTGGGGTCAAGCATAAGCTTGTAATCTTTTGTTCCTAGTCCAGCAACCCTGCCTCCTGCTACCCAGGGTTCCTGAACTAAGACCACGTCGGCTTCGCCTTTGGCCAGGCGAAGCAAAAGAGCAGCGGACGCTGCTTTACTGTGATGTAGGTTGATCTGCAGGAGTCTTAGCGACATCCCCAGCTGCAACCTCCACCACAGTAACGTCGGCCTCCGAATCGCTCAGGTCCACTTCATCGATTGCCGGTCCCATCGCTCGCATCTCTCTGCTCAGCGACGAGTCGGTTGAGTAGCCGTCCTCCGGCACACCAGTGGCCTCCACTTCCTCCGCAAGCACCTGCTCAGCTGGGTTGCCGACAGGACTTCCCGAGGAATTAGAGTCCTCTTTATAGATCTTGATATGTATGGCACTGAACCCATAGTTGAGCGTTTCCCGAGCAGCCTCTATGGGAGCGACCGACTCCTTATTTAGTACCACGATCGCTTGGTTCACGTCACCTACGTGCTCCTCCACCTTAACGACTTTCCAGTCTTATGTGGGGAGATGTGGGTTGCATTCTTGCAACATATAGAGGATGTCCTCCGGTGATGCGATTGCTGCTGGGAGCCAAATTCTGGCTCGCGGTCTACTGGGGACGTCACACCAATCTAGTGCGACTATGTTCGCCCCTACGTAAACTGCTCCGAGCTGAGCTACCGCCTGTTTATATAGGTCAGCTGATCGCTGATTATCGCAGGCCACTTTTACACTGCCCTGGTACCAGCCCGCGTCCATACAGCAAGGCGCTGAACCGGGCTTCTCGCGTACCATACGCAGGCAAATGAGAGACAGCTTGGACTCAACCGCCTTCCATTTATTTCTGGGGATCCTGTTCTCCGGATTTCCCCTATCTATAAGTCCAAGTAGGACCCGATCTTTGGTGATCTCGGCAAAGGAGACCGACGGCTGGATCTTCGATCTCTTCGCCGACGGACCGGGCAGCTCTATGGAGCGTTGCCTCTTCGCCTGAGCACCTTCTTGCTGGGGCTTCTCTTGCCCATAGTTGGGAAACACCGTCCTTTCCCCGCCCACCCTACATTCTTTAGCCATTCGGGCGAAGGCGTGGCGACATTGCAGGGCTTGGGCGGCATTCCGTCTCTCTGCGTATGTAAACTTCTTTGCACCAGCGGGTGACCCGATCGACTTTGCTGCACCTACCGCTGGTTTTGGCGCAGATGCGCACATAGCGGAGGCGTTAGCGACAGTCTTTCTGTCCCCCGACATCCCTAGTTTGGGATAGGGCCCTTTCTGAGCCCTACTGGTGCTTGCAGTGGAACCATCGTTTATCTTTGCAGCGCCGGGTTTTTGTGGAGTTCCCGTCTCCGTTTTTTTGTTTGTGTTTTTATTTGTTGCTTCCATAATTGGTCCCACGAGCTGCGGAGAAGGGGAAAGGTCCGCCCGGGCAGAGATCCGCGGTACCCGGGTAAGGCGGTAGATAGAACAGGGGGTCGCCATCTCCCTGAGCCCACCGTTTGAGACTGAGCTAGTTGTTGATCCGGGCCCCCAGCCAGGCTGACTCTTGGCACGGTCCGAATTACACCGTAGTCCGACCCGGAGTGAGATGTTGTTTGGGAGAGGAAGTGGGTAGGTGGTGTCTGGGGGATATTGGGTTTGTGTAAAGCAACTGTTTAATTGCGGCTGAACAAATCGCATCGTCGGTACTGCCTCGTTGCAAGATACCCGCTGGTTGTCCGGGACTGCTTATTTGCTGGGGTTTCCGTCCACGATTCCGTGTTTGACTTCCACCGCCAGCTTATTCGCAGTTGGCCTCGAGTGAGGTCGTCCGCTATCCGCAACCTGCGACCCGCTCGGTCGCCCCAGCTAGGCGGCTTCAGAACCATCTCACAAGTTCCTCAGACCAAGACAACATGACTATTCCAGCGGTATTAACGCTGACCGAACTGTCAAATCAGGAAAACTCGGACTCCGAAGAAAATATATCATACGAAAATTTGGAAAATAATTTAATCAATATTACGGACGACTCGATTGCGAATAGAGCATACATGAAGGAAATGAGCTCGGCCATTCCAGAGTTCGATGGAAAAAAACTCCACCTGCAAAGATTCTTAACAGCACTGAGATTGGTCATTCTTACCAAGGGACCATTCGAAAACATAGCTGTTGAGGTAATCAAATCCAAAATAGTTGGATCAACATTGTACAAAGTACAAAACGAAACGACTATTAATAACATAACAAGGCAAATGTTGTCAATAATATTGTACCGAGTGCCAATATGCTTTTGATTACTTAAAGAAAAAATTAATGAGTCCAACACTACTTCAATACCCCGATTTTTCTAAAGAATTTTGCATAATCACGGACGCAAGTAAGCAAGCTTGCGGAGCAGTCCTTACACAAGAACATAATGGCATACAGCTTCCTGTATCTTATGCATCGAGATCATTTACTAAAGGAGAATCCAATAAAAGCACAACGGAACAAGAACTACTAGCAATACATTGGGCAATTAACCATTTCAGACCATACGTTTATGGGCGACATTTCCTAGTTAAAACAGACCATAGACCATTAACATTCCTCTTTTCTATGGTTAATCCTCTCTAAATTAAAACTCTAAATTAACAAGAATAAGACTAGATTTGGAAGAATATGAATTTACAGTTGAGTATCTTAAGGGAAAGGACAATTACGTTGCTGATGCGTTATTTAGAATAACCATCAAAGAACTAAAAAACATACAAAAGCAAATTTTACAAGTCACTACAAGAACTCAGTACAGACAGAATAAACCCTGCCCAGGGAAAAATCAAGCACAACTGCCTAGGCAGTGTGTTGAAAAAGCTTCTATGCCCAAAATATACGACGTCCTTAACAACGACGAAGTAAATAAAGTAGTGACCTTGCATTTAAATGATTTCAAATGCTATTTCAAGCATGGTAAAAAAGTTATTGCAAGAATAAATGTTCGCGATCTATTTACCAATGGTATATTTGATTTAGGTAAATTTTTCCAAGGGCTTGAAAAAGAAGCCGGTATATACAAAATCAGCCAACTTGAAATGGCACTGTGTGAAAAAATCTTTGAAAATATTTCACCTGATCCGTTTAAAAAAATGAGCAATAAAATTTTTAAAAAAATTAAGAGTAGCGCTACTCAAACCAGTGACCATAATAAAAGATAAGAAAGAAAAAGAAGCAATACTGTCTGAAAAACATGACAATCCACTACAAGGCGGCCATACCGGAATAGCCAAAACCTTGTCAAAAATAAGACAACATTTCTATTGGAAAAACATGTCTAGAGACATAACAAAGACATGTCCAAAATGCAAGAAATCCAAAATAACCAAACATACAAAAACTCCATTAACTTTAAGAGAGACTCTATGGCTTACTATGGCATTTGACAGAGTAATTGTTGATACGATAGGTCCATTACCAAAATCGGATCAGGGCAATGAACAGAATATTTAATCGCCATACCAATACCAAACAAAAGCGCAAAATCAGTAGCTAAAGATTTTTTTGAAAATTGTATTCTAAAGTACGGTCCAATGAAGCCGTTCATATCGGACATGGGAACTGAATATAAAAATTCAATTATTGAAAATTTATGTAAGTACCTTGGTATAAAAAACATAACATCTACAGCGCACCACCACCAGACATTAAAAACAATAGAACGTAGTCACCGAACACTTACGAATGCATTCGATCCTATATATCCGTTGATAAAACAGATTGG
Organism: Drosophila carrolli; assembly: GCA_018152295.1. Classification (NCBI taxonomy): domain Eukaryota; kingdom Metazoa; phylum Arthropoda; class Insecta; order Diptera; family Drosophilidae; genus Drosophila; species Drosophila carrolli. Next base: position 465,889 of record JAECXJ010000332.1, read on the forward strand.
GACATATGGCTACAATACTTCGTCTATTGTTTCAATACAACACCTTCTATGACACACAACTATTGCCCTATGAATTAGTTTTTAGCAAACATACAAATTTAAGTACATATTTTAATTCAACACATAGAATAGACCCTTTATATAACATATATGATTATACTAAGAAATCAAAATTTAGACTAGAAAATGCTTACAAAAGAGAAAGAATTATGCTAGATAAAAATAAGCAAAAAGAAAAATCTAAATACGACAAAAACACTATTGATTTTAAGTTAGAGATAGGAGACCAGGTTTTATTGAGAGATGAAAGTGGTAGACATAAAAGAAAATGAAAACATAGTAGTAATGAGTTTTCATAAGGATAGGCTTAAAATTTTTCATGTATAAATACTTTGTTATATCGTATGGCCTGATCAACCAAACGGGTACAAAAAAAAGAAGAAGGAACTTTACAACAACATTTTCCAATTATATTTCGTAATTTTACTTTTAACTAAAATTTTAGAATTATACCCGTTACTCGTAGAGTAAAAGGGTATATTGTATTCGTGCAAAAGTATGTAACAGCTAGAAGGAAGCGTTTCCGACCCTATAAAGTATATATATTCTTGATCAGGGTCACTAGCCGAGTCGATATAGCCAGGTCCGTCTGTCCGACCGTATGAACGCTGAGATCTCGGAAACTATAAAAGCTAGAAGATTGGCATTATGCAGATTCTAGGAGTTTCTACGCAGCGCAAGTTTGTTTCAAAAAGGTGCCACGCCACCCCTTTAACGCCCACAATCGCTTAGATACGATTTTAAAAATTTAAATATTTCGGAAAAGTAAAAATGCAGTTTTATTGTGTTTATCAATACCAATCGAAATGTAGAAGAAATTTTTCAAATCGGACCATTCGTTAAAAAGTTATGCGTGATCAAAGTTTCTATCTCCATCTCCCTCGCACTCCCTTTACCTGAGTAACGGGTATCTGATAGTCGGGGCACCTGACTATAGCGGTCTCTCTTGTTTTTATAATTTTTTTTTACTATATTTTGTACATATATTTTATTACATTTTTATTGACAACCATTTTTACTACTTAGTATGACCATTGTAATGTCATACGTAAATACAAATATATACTAAAAAAAAAAAAATTAAAATCAAAACAAACAAAAGAAAAAACAAATATATATAATTTTTTTAGACATCGTTTTAATTAAGAAAAATATATATATATTATAAAAAAATAACTTCATATATTACGTTATTTTTTGAAAGGAAGGAGATGTAGTGTGCATACATACAGAGTAGACACTGTACCATCGGCACATCTGCCTTCGCCTTTTTCATTAACTTCGAAGGCCGCGCTTGACCGTTCTGCTAAGATAAATAAACCTATATACAACAGCTTCCGTTTGAAGCCAAACTCTCACGTTCAAAGACAAAAGTATTGCGTTCCAATTTTTAATCAAAATTGCATCGGTCAACATAATTGAATTTCACAACGAGATGCGACAGTTTCAGCATAAGCTTATATTTTAAACAAAAATCAAAGTTCTAGAAGCTTAAAAAAGAAAAGCTTCTGGCCGAGGTTCGTTGGAGAAGATTTTAGAATTAAGGAGTCAGTCTTATTCGGGTTGAAACCGGGATCGGTCATAAGAAATAATAATAAGTGAAAGTGTCTTGATGTAATAAAGAGTTAGTGAATTAAGGTCTGCACCAATAAAGTGAAATTAAAAAATAAAAATTTATATTTTTTTAATCAACCAATACGATCAAATTTAATTGGCGCCCAACGTGGGGCTGTGTCATTAAAAAGTTCCAAAAATAAAAATTTAATGAAAAACAAAGTTAAATTAACAACGGAACTCGCGCAGCCAAGAACTCAAATTTTTATTGGAAAAATTAAAACATCCAACACCAAACAGTGATCGTGTAATGGAAATCAATAAATGAAATAATCAATTAAGTTGATTAGTTGGTGGACTGAAGATCTAAATCTCGAACATCAAGAACACTATAAAAATAAAATAAATCCGAAAACCGCTAAAACAAATAAAACTACAAAACCAACCAAAAACAAAAAGCAAATAATCAGACAACGAATAACCAACCAAAGATAAATTGATAGAAAGGAAGGGCTGTAGGGCAATGCCTCGCCAACACTGGAAAAAATTTTAATCTACATCGACAACAAGAAGAACATCGCATAAATAGAAAGAAGACCCCATCGGACAGTATCGTGAGGATATATATAATTTTATTTTAAATAAGGAGCTGAAAAGAAAATTAATTTAAGACAAGCTAATTTTTTATGAAATAACAGTGAGAATAAAAAATAACAATCTGGAAAATTTAATAGATAGTTTCGGTGAATTAAATTTAACAATGGCAACTGGAAGTTCAGCTAATTTTTCTGCAGGTGGTTTAGCCACAGCCAGTAACCTAACTGTGGAGTTAATTAACAGATTAATTAATGTTCAATTGAGCGAAGGAAGCAAAAAAATAGATGGTTTGGAAGAAAAGTTAGCAACAGACGCAAACAAAGTATAGGACTATAAAATTTAAGAAGTTGACCCAAATATAAAATGTGAAACCACTCTTGAAGTATTCAAATCATTACCGAAGTTCACCGGGGAACCAACACAATACGTAAGTTGGAGAGAAGCTGCAGAAAATGCAATGAGCCTTTATAAAATTCAGAGTCAGCAGTATTTTATCGCGTTAACAATTTTACGAAATAAAATCATGGGATCAGACCATGACGCTCTTACCAATCATGGCACTGTTCTAAATTTTCAAGGAATTTTATCTAGATTGGATTTTATATATAGTGATAAACGACCAATCCATATTCTTGAGTCCGAATTAAGTATCCTTAGACAAGGTAGAATGACAGTTACTGAATACTATAATGAAGTTAATAAAAAAATGACTTTACTAATAAACAAAACTATAATGACATACGGAAAAGATAACGTAATTACCAAAGAAACAAACAAAACAATAAAGAGCACTGCTCTACGAATTTTTATCTCTGGATTAAATGGTCCGATAGCAGAAACCCTTTTCTCATTAAATCCACCGGACCTGCCCAATGCGTTGGCAAAGGTCCAGGAATTAGAGTCAAACAATTCCGAGCTCAATTTGCAAACACATACTATGGCTTTAAAAATGAAAATAAAAATCAGGGAAATAATTTAAGATTTAATTCTAAACAAAACACTAATACTAAAGGGAACGGAAATAATTGGAATTAAATCAAAATAATAATTGGCCACAGAATAAGAATTTTTGGCAAAATAATAATCAGAATACCAATCAAAAAGAACAATAAGCCCAGAAATAATTGGCAGTCAAATAATAATCGAGGTAGATATAATAATAATTATTATCAAAACAATAATCGCACAAACTATTATCATCCAAATCAAGCTAAAGAGCAAACTCGCTCAAAAAAGGGAACTAGAAGGAACAGTTAATCAGCCTGCTAATAAGGTAACAAGATTAAATAATATCAAGGAAGATCATTTTTTAGATCAAACCCCTACAGGGGAATGCTTTATCTTAAATATTTTAATAGACACGGGAGCTACGGCTTGCTATATAAAGAAGGGAATTTTTGAGAATAAAAATGAATTATCAATTTACAAAAAAGTATCTACAGTTCATGGGTATTCAATTATTAAATATTACCATTATATAAATATATTTGGAACAAGACATTTGTTCTATGAAATAGAAGGATTGGAATCTGACCTATTAATTGGGTTTAATTTATTAAGAACAAGAAAGGAAAGCTAACTTCGGGCGGAGCCGAAGTTGATATACCCTTGCAGAATACTCTGTAAATTATATTCTCCAAAATTATTCATATGATGCATTCTTAATACTCATAAAAATCCCAACTTCCTAACTTTAAAAACACCAAAGTTATGGCATTTCCAATCGTTCAGTTATATGGCAGCTATAAGATATAGTCGGCCGGTCCTTATGAAGTTTGGTAGGTCGGATTGATTGGCCAAAAATAAAACCCATAGAAAATCCCAACATCCTAACTTTACAAACACCAAAGTTATGGCATTTCCGATCAATCAGTTATATGGCAGCTATAGGATATAGTCGGCCGATCCTTATAAAATTTGGTACGTCAAATTGATTGGCTAAATGTAAAACCCATAGAAAATCCCAACTTTCTAACATTACAAACACCAAAGTTGTGGCATTTCCGATCGTTCAGTTATATGGCAGCTATAGGATATAGTCGGCCGATCCTTATAAAATTTGGTACGTCAAATTGATTGGCCAAATGTAAAACCCATAGAAAATCCCAACTTCCTAACTTTAAAAACACCAAAGTTATGGCATTTCCGATCGTTCAGTTATATGGCAGCTATAGGATATAGTCGGCCGATCCGGGCCGTTCCGACTTATATACTGCGTGCAAAGGAAAGAAGGGTGTGTGCAAAGTTTCAATTCGATATCTTTAAAACTGAGAGACTAGTTCGCGTAGAAACAGACAGACGGACAGACGGACAGACGGACAGACAGACGGACAGACGGACAGACGGACATGGCTATATCAACTCAGGAGGTGATCCTGATCAAGAATATATATACTTTATAGGGTCGGAGATGTCTCCTTCACTGCGTTGCACACTTTTGACCAAAATTATATTACCCTCTGCAAGGGTATAAAAATAGGAGCAATTATAAATATTGAAAAGAGAGTGTTGGAGTATAAAGGGAATACAGAAAAGTTATTATATTACGATAGTGAGGAAAAAAATGAAACAAGTTAAATGGAAGTCAAGAATACTCTTCCACTAAAAGAATTTATTTTAAAAAATATTTTGATTATATAAGTTTCGAAAACACAGATTCTATATTTGTGGAAAGAAGCGAGAAAAGTTTGGGATCAACAAATCCTGAACGCGCCGACGATGAAATTTCCGTCAACAAAAAATTAAATAGTTTGGGATCAACAAATCCTGAGCACGCCGACGATGTAGTTTCCGTCAACAAAAAAATTATTGGTTTAGGATCTAAAAATCCTAAACACCCCGACGTCGATTTTTCCGTCAACAAAAGAATAAAAAAGCGAAATAAAATGAACAATATTAATATGACCAGTACAAATCGAATAGAAGTACTGGAGAAGAAAATAATTGACATAATCGAGGAGGAACACTCAAAAATAAATTTACAAATTCCATTTCCTACCGACATTCGGAGTGAAATAAACACCGAAAATGACAGGGCAATTTATAGTAAACAATATCCTTATGCCTTATCAGTATCAAATTTCGTTAATACGGAAATCTATTGGAGGGGATGAGCGTTACAACCGCAGAGAATGTAAAACACACGATGTGAACTAATCAGCTTGAGGGTTTATTAGCGACTGCTCGCATTATAACATTGTCTATGTTACAATACGAGACTCATTGTAGAGATACGAGCATGCATTGCTTCGGGTGAAAAACATTTTCAACACTCCTCCTCAATGCAAGCACGTTATAAATATTGCTAGTACAAATTCAACATTCTTACAAATTCATGGTGTTTCTTCTTCGCCAAATTCTTGGTCAATACATCTGCAATCATTACCTCAGTAGAAGCATATTTTAAAACAATATGACCTTCGTTTAGTATCTGACGTACAAAGTGATATCTAATATCTACATGCTTCGTCCTAGCATGATGCACCGGGTTTTTTGCCAATTGTTGGGCACTTAAGTTGTCGCCATACATGACCGTTGGAATATTCGCGTCGCCGCAGCCAAGCTCGATAATAAGCCGTCTCGTAGCAACTGCCTCCTTACACGCCGTCGACAACGCCATGTACTCTGCTTCAGTGCTGCTGAGAGCCACGCTGTGCTGCTTCTCCGATTTCCATGAGATTGGGCCAACGGCTAGGAAGAAAACGTAGCCAGTAAACGATTTTCGATCAATCCTATCGCCGCCCCAGTCGGCGTCAACATAGCCAACGAGAGCTTGTCCTGTCCCTTTGTAGTGCAGCTTGTAGTTCATCGTGGCCGCCAGATACCACATGACATGCTTAACACCCGCTAAGTGCTCGCTGTGCGGATCCTTGTTTCGCTGTGCTAATTTCGCAACGGAATGCAAAATATCGGGTCGGGCCGTGAGTGCCAACCACATCAGCTCGCCAACTGCTGACTGATACGCTGTTTCGTCCACCTTAGCGCATTTTTCGTCACACGCAACCTGGTACCCTGCATCCAAAGGCGTAGATGCAGGTCTGCAGCACTGTAGATCATGTCGACGCAACAAATCCTGAATGAATTGCGTCTGCACAAGAGTGATTTCTCCCAGTTCACCCTCGCGTTCTATCTCCATGCCGAGGAACAGTCGTATTGCGCCCTTATCAACACATTCGAAAGCCGTCGAAATCGATGTCTTGATGTCAATCAGATCTGGTTTGCTTTTACACGCTATAATGAGATCATCAACGTAAACAAGAATTAACGCAATACTACCATCGCCAACTCGTTTATATAAGCAAGGCTCATTTTCCGTTGGGAGAAAACCAATGTTTTTCAGAACACCATCCAGTTTAATGTTCCATTGTCTTCCAGCCTGCTTCAGTCCGTATATTGCCTTCTTCAGCAATAGCACCTTTCCCGTCTTGTTGCCGTCTTCATAACCTTCGGGTTGTTGCATGTACACTGTCGCATCCAGATCGCTGTTGAGGTACGCCGTGCATACATCCATCTGGTGAACGTAGAGTTCCATTTCAGCTGCCATGGCCAAAATCAACCGGATGCTTTCCAATCTGCAGACTGGTGAATATGTCTCGCTAAAGTTTACACCATAACGCTGGGAACAGCCTTTCGCTACTAGACGAGCCTTGAACCTTTCAACATTGCCAGTTGAGTCACGCTTCACGCTGTACACCCACTTACAACCAATGGGTTTCTGGTTGTCAGGTGGATCGGCTACTTCCCAGGTCTGATTCGTAATCAAGGCATCATATTCAGAACGCATCGCTTCGCGCCACCTGGTAGAAAGTGCACCGCTGACCGCTTCATTGTACGTTGATGGTATTTGTATTTCACTCGCAGCCAAATTTACAAGTGTGTTATACTCTTTCCTTGGGCGACCAGGTCTGCCCGTACGTAAAATCTTTGGCCTGCCACGTCCGACTCGATCCACTACCAGCTCCAAACCGCCTTCGTCCTCAGTACTCACGCAGTCCATTTCCTTACTATCGCCGCCGCCTTCATCTTTGATGTCGTGTTTATCAGAGATGCCCTCAGCCAGCTCAGAGGATTTTTGTTCGATGTCCTCGCCATAACTGCTTGGTATTTCCGCGGCCCGCTGCCAATCAAACGAAATCGTCTCATCTCCAGAAAGCTGCTGTCCACCGTCATTTTCGTCAAAGAGAACATCTCTCTTCTCGACCACCTGCAGCTTTTTTAGGGTCGTAAAGCCTGTACGCCTTGGCCGCTCTCGAATACCCAACCATGCGATACTCCGTGCCCTTAGGTTGGAACTTCCTTCTCTGTACGCCCTTGTCTAGCGCCACTGCAACGGAGCCAAAAACTTTGAGATGACTGACAGATGGCTTCTTACCAGTCCACGCTTCCATAGGCGTCATGTTGGCCAGAGCAGTTGTAGGTGACCGATTGCGTAAGTATACCGCAGTGTAAACTGCCTCTGCCCACAGGGCCTCGCATAGTCCAGACTGCACTAGTAAACACCGGGACATCTCTACCAAAGTCCGGTTTAAACGCTCAGCAACTCCGTTTTGTTGCGGCGTGTAGGGGACTGTCAGCTGCCGTATTATCCCATTCGATCTCAGGTAATCATCAAATGTCCGATTCACGTACTCGCGACCGTTGTCGCTTCGGATGCAGATAAGCTTCTTTCCCGTTTGTCGCTCAGCCATATTTTTAAATTCAACGAATTTGTCAAACACTTCGTCTTTGCGCTTCAGGAAATATATGAACACGCGCCTCGACTTGTCGTCTACGAAAGTTAGGAAATATCTTGAGCCACCTAGCGAACTTGTTCCGAATGGTAAACACACGTCAGAGTGAACTAGCTGTAACAACTCCTCTGCTCGATTTTCCGTTCGAGATGGAAAAGGTTTCACGGATACCTTGCTCACCATGCACGTCTTACATGGCGATCTGCTCGAAAAATCGGCCTTTTCCATTCCACTCACCAACTTGGTTTTACTGAGCTCCGTAAGGCTTGAGTAATTTAAGTGTCCGAATCTTCTGTGCCATAAAAATGCGTCAGGCTCATGTGCAGCATAGCATTTATTTTGCGATTCAGAAAATAAGTACAAGTTTCCGACTTTGTTTACATTTATATGGACGTCACTGTAATCCTGCACAACATTTGCACCGTATTTACCGAACGTAACTACACAGCCATTATTTACTGCTTGGCTCACGGACATAAAATTACTTTTTAATGTCGGTACATACAGAACATTTGATAGCTTTAGTCGACACTCTCCTATTTGGAAATTCACTTCGCCCTTTCCTTCCGCTCTTAACAGCCCATCGTCAGCGAGTCCAATCATTTCGGTGTGCTCTTTAAACTCTGTAAAAATGCTTCTCTCACAGCACATGTGGCTGGTTGCGCCACTATCGAGACACCAAGTCGCTTGATCAAGAGAAACACTGTTCAGTGCGCCCAAAAGAGAACAGTTCAGAGATTTCGTTTCGTGACTCTCCAACGCTGGTCGATTATTTGGACAGTTTCTCTGGATGTGGCCGCGTTCGCCACATTTATAGCACTTTACCGTTGGTTTGCTTTTTCTCGGCCGTTGCCTAGCCACCAACGCTTGTTCACTCGTTGTGTTTTCATTGTCTCTTCTTTCTCCTTCTTCCTTCAACTTTATGCACAGATTTTCGAATGCCGGTAAATTGTCACGCGTTTCTATGGCAACTTTCGTAGTCTTTTGGGAGACTGGAAAGTAAAATGATCGCTCGCAGCTCTTCATTTAAATCTATATTAACACTTGCAAGTTGATCTAGGATTTCGACAAAAAAACTTATGTATCCGGTCATTGTCTGTCCATCTGCCATCCTGGTACTTAACAGCTTTTTGTAAAGCGATACCTTGCGTACCGGTCCGCTAGGCTGATGCACTTCTCTTAGTCTCGTCCAGGCCTCAGCGGAATGTGAACAATGCTTAACATATCCCAACTGTGAGGGCTTTACACTTAATATGAGCGTCGCCAATGCTTTCTGATCTAAGCCTAGCCAGTTCACTTCCTCTGGAGCAGTTTCCTGTTTTAACTGCCCTGATACGACTTCCCACAGCTCAGAGTGCACCAAAACACTGCGCATCTGGACGCACCAAGAGTCGTAATTCTTTTCGTCCAGCTTTTCAATTTGTTACATCGCACTCATATTTCTGTTTCCGATATCCGCAGTAAAAAACAAAACGAGTCACCACTCAAACTATAATTTTCTTCATATGCTTGTCTGGGTAATCTGGGCCCATAACCTATTGGAGGGGATGACCGTTACAACCGCAGAGAATGTAAAACACACGATGTGAACTAATCAGCTTGAGGGTTTATTAGCGACTGCTCGCATTATAACATTGTCTATGTTACAATACGAGACTCATTGTAGAGATACGAGCATGCATTGCTTCGGGTGAATAACATTTTCAACACTCCTCCTCAATGCAAGCACGTTATAAATATTGCTAGTACAAATTCAACATTCTTACAAATTCATGGTGTTTCTTCTTCGCCAAATTCTTGGTCAATACATCTGCAATCATTACCTCAGTAGAAGCATATTTTAAAACAATATGACCTTCGTTTAGTATCTGACGTACAAAATGATATCTTATATCTACATGCTTCGTCCTAGCATGATTGGTTTTTTGCCAATTGTTGGGCACTTAAGTTGTCGCCATACATGACCGTTGGAATATTCGCGTCGCCGCAGCCAAGCTCCATAATAAGCCGTCTCGTAGCAACTGCCTCCTTACACGCCGTCGACAACGCCATGTACTCTGCTTCAGTGCTGCTGAGAGCCACGCTGTGCTGCTTCTCCGATACGCTGTTTCGTCCACCTTAGCGCATTTTTCGTCACACGCAACCTGGTACCCTGCATCCAAAGGCGTAGATGCAGGTCTGCAGCACTGTAGATCATGTCGACGCAACAAATCCTGAATGAATTGCGTCTGCACAAGAGTGATTTCTCCCAGTTCACCCTCGCGTTCTATCTCCATGCCGAGGAACAGTCGTATTGCGCCCTTATCAACACATTCGAAAGCCGTCGAAATCGATGTCTTGATGTCAATCAGATCTGGTTTGCTTTAACACGCTATAATGAGATCATCAACGTAAACAAGAATTAACGCAATACTACCATCGCCAACTCGTTTATATAAGCAAGGCTCATTTTCCGTTGGGAGAAAACCAATGTTTTTCAGAACACCATCCAGTTTAATGTTCCATTGTCTTCCAGCCTGCTTCAGTCCGTATATTGCCTTCTTCAGCAATAGCACCTTTCCCGTCTTGCTGCCGTCTTCATAACCTTCGGGTTGTTGCATGTACACTGTCGCATCCAGATCGCTGTTGAGGTACGCCGTGCATTCTGGTGAACGTAGAGTTCCATTTCAGCTGCCATGGCCAAAATCAACCGGATGCTTTCCAATCTGCAGACTGGTGAATATGTCTCGCTAAAGTTTACACCATAACGCTGGGAACAGCCTTTCGCTACTAGACGAGCCTTGAACCTTTCAACATTGCCAGTTGAGTCACGCTTCACGCTGTACACCCACTTACAACCAATGGGTTTCTGGTTGTCAGGTGGATCGGCTACTTCCCAGGTCTGATTCGTAATCAAGGCATCATATTCAGAACGCATCGCTTCGCGCCACCTGGTAGAAAGTGCACCGCTGACCGCTTCATTGTACGTTGATGGTATTTGTATTTCACTCGCAGCCAAATTTACAAGTGTGTTATACTCTTTCCTTGGGCGACCAGGTCTGCCCGTACGTAAAATCTTTGGCCTGCCACGTCCGACTCGATCCACTACCAGCTCCAAACCGCCTTCGTCCTCAGTACTCACGCAGTCCATTTCCTTACTATCGCCGCCGCCTTCATCTTTGATGTCGTGTTTATCAGAGATGCCCTCAGCCAGCTCAGAGGATTTTTGTTCGATGTCCTCGCCATAACTGCTTGGTATTTCCGCGGCCCGCTGCCAATCAAACGAAATCGTCTCATCTCCAGAAAGCTGCTGTCCACCGTCATTTTCGTCAAAGAGAACATCTCTCTTCTCGACCACCTGCAGCTTTTTAGGGTCGTAAAGCCTGTACGCCTTGGCCGCTCTCGAATACCCAACCATGCGATACTCCGTGCCCTTAGGTTGGAACTTCCTTCTCTGTACGCCCTTGTCTAGCGCCACTGCAACGGAGCCAAAAACTTTGAGATGACTGACAGATGGCTTCTTACCAGTCCACGCTTCCATAGGCGTCATGTTGGCCAGAGCAGTTGTAGGTGACCGATTGCGTAAGTATACCGCAGTGTAAACTGCCTCTGCCCACAGGGCCTCGCATAGTCCAGACTGCACTAGTAAACACCGGGACATCTCTACCAAAGTCCGGTTTAAACGCTCAGCAACTCCGTTTTGTTGCGGCGTGTAGGGGACTGTCAGCTGCCGTATTATCCCATTCGATCTCAGGTAATCATCAAATGTCCGATTCACGTACTCGCGACCGTTGTCGCTTCGGATGCAGATAAGCTTCTTTCCCGTTTGTCGCTCAGCCATATTTTTAAATTCAACGAATTTGTCAAACACTTCGTCTTTGCGCTTCAGGAAATATATGAACACGCGCCTCGACTTGTCGTCTACGAAAGTTAGGAAATATCTTGAGCCACCTAGCGAACTTGTTCCGAATGGTAAACACACGTCAGAGTGAACTAGCTGTAACAACTCCTCTGCTCGATTTTCCGTTCGAGATGGAAAAGGTTTCACGGATACCTTGCTCACCATGCACGTCTTACATGGCGATCTGCTCGAAAAATCGGCCTTTTCCATTCCACTCACCAACTTGGTTTTACTGAGCTCCGTAAGGCTTGAGTAATTTAAGTGTCCGAATCTTCTGTGCCATAAAAATGCGTCAGGCTCATGTGCAGCATAGCATTTATTTTGCGATTCAGAAAATAAGTACAAGTTTCCGACTTTGTTTACATTTATATGGACGTCACTGTAATCCTGCACAACATTTGCACCGTATTTACCGAACGTAACTACACAGCCATTATTTACTGCTTGGCTCACGGACATAAAATTACTTTTTAATGTCGGTACATACAGAACATTTGATAGCTTTAGTCGACACTCTCCTATTTGGAAATTCACTTCGCCCTTTCCTTCCGCTCTTAACAGCCCATCGTCAGCGAGTCCAATCATTTCGGTGTGCTCTTTAAACTCTGTAAAAATGCTTCTCTCACAGCACATGTGGCTGGTTGCGCCACTATCGAGACACCAAGTCGCTTGATCAAGAGAAACACTGTTCAGTGCGCCCAAAAGAGAACAGTTCAGAGATTTCGTTTCGTGACTCTCCAACGCTGGTCGATTATTTGGACAGTTTCTCTGGATGTGGCCGCGTTCGCCACATTTATAGCACTTTACCGTTGGTTTGCTTTTTCTCGGCCGTTGCCTAGCCACCAACGCTTGTTCACTCGTTGTGTTTTCATTGTCTCTTCTTTCTCCTTCTTCCTTTAACTTTATGCACAGATTTTCGAATGCCGGTAAATTGTCACGCGTTTCTATGGCAACTTTCGTAGTCTTTTGGGAGACTGGAAAGTAAAATGATCGCTCGCAGCTCTTCATTTAAATCTATATTAACACTTGCAAGTTGATCTAGGATTTCGACAAAAAAACTTATGTATCCGGTCATTGTCTGTCCATCTGCCATCCTGGTACTTAACAGCTTTTTGTAAAGCGATACCTTGCGTACCGGTCCGCTAGGCTGATGCACTTCTCTTAGTCTCGTCCAGGCCTCAGCGGAATGTGAACAATGCTTAACATATCCCAACTGTGAGGGCTTTACACTTAATATGAGCGTCGCCAATGCTTTCTGATCTAAGCCTAGCCAGTTCACTTCCTCTGGAGCAGTTTCCTGTTTTAACTGCCCTGATACGACTTCCCACAGCTCAGAGTGCACCAAAACACTGCGCATCTGGACGCACCAAGAGTCGTAATTCTTTTCGTCCAGCTTTTCAATTTGTTACATCGCACTCATATTTCTGTTTCCGATATCCGCAGTAAAAAACAAAACGAGTCACCACTCAAACTATAATTTTCTTCATATGCTTGTCTGGGTAATCTGGGCCCATAACCTATTGGAGGGGATGACCGTTACAACCGCAGAGAATGTAAAACACACGATGTGAACTAATCAGCTTGAGGGTTTATTAGCGACTGCTCGCATTATAACATTGTCTATGTTACAATACGAGACTCATTGTAGAGATACGAGCATGCATTGCTTCGGGTGAATAACATTTTCAACACTCCTCCTCAATGCAAGCACGTTATAAATATTGCTAGTACAAATTCAACATTCTTACAAATTCATGGTGTTTCTTCTTCGCCAAATTCTTGGTCAATACATCTGCAATCATTACCTCAGTAGAAGCATATTTTAAAACAATATGACCTTCGTTTAGTATCTGACGTACAAAATGATATCTTATATCTACATGCTTCGTCCTAGCATGATTGGTTTTTTGCCAATTGTTGGGCACTTAAGTTGTCGCCATACATGACCGTTGGAATATTCGCGTCGCCGCAGCCAAGCTCCATAATAAGCCGTCTCGTAGCAACTGCCTCCTTACACGCCGTCGACAACGCCATGTACTCTGCTTCAGTGCTGCTGAGAGCCACGCTGTGCTGCTTCTCCGATACGCTGTTTCGTCCACCTTAGCGCATTTTTCGTCACACGCAACCTGGTACCCTGCATCCAAAGGCGTAGATGCAGGTCTGCAGCACTGTAGATCATGTCGACGCAACAAATCCTGAATGAATTGCGTCTGCACAAGAGTGATTTCTCCCAGTTCACCCTCGCGTTCTATCTCCATGCCGAGGAACAGTCGTATTGCGCCCTTATCAACACATTCGAAAGCCGTCGAAATCGATGTCTTGATGTCAATCAGATCTGGTTTGCTTTAACACGCTATAATGAGATCATCAACGTAAACAAGAATTAACGCAATACTACCATCGCCAACTCGTTTATATAAGCAAGGCTCATTTTCCGTTGGGAGAAAACCAATGTTTTTCAGAACACCATCCAGTTTAATGTTCCATTGTCTTCCAGCCTGCTTCAGTCCGTATATTGCCTTCTTCAGCAATAGCACCTTTCCCGTCTTGCTGCCGTCTTCATAACCTTCGGGTTGTTGCATGTACACTGTCGCATCCAGATCGCTGTTGAGGTACGCCGTGCATTCTGGTGAACGTAGAGTTCCATTTCAGCTGCCATGGCCAAAATCAACCGGATGCTTTCCAATCTGCAGACTGGTGAATATGTCTCGCTAAAGTTTACACCATAACGCTGGGAACAGCCTTTCGCTACTAGACGAGCCTTGAACCTTTCAACATTGCCAGTTGAGTCACGCTTCACGCTGTACACCCACTTACAACCAATGGGTTTCTGGTTGTCAGGTGGATCGGCTACTTCCCAGGTCTGATTCGTAATCAAGGCATCATATTCAGAACGCATCGCTTCGCGCCACCTGGTAGAAAGTGCACCGCTGACCGCTTCATTGTACGTTGATGGTATTTGTATTTCACTCGCAGCCAAATTTACAAGTGTGTTATACTCTTTCCTTGGGCGACCAGGTCTGCCCGTACGTAAAATCTTTGGCCTGCCACGTCCGACTCGATCCACTACCAGCTCCAAACCGCCTTCGTCCTCAGTACTCACGCAGTCCATTTCCTTACTATCGCCGCCGCCTTCATCTTTGATGTCGTGTTTATCAGAGATGCCCTCAGCCAGCTCAGAGGATTTTTGTTCGATGTCCTCGCCATAACTGCTTGGTATTTCCGCGGCCCGCTGCCAATCAAACGAAATCGTCTCATCTCCAGAAAGCTGCTGTCCACCGTCATTTTCGTCAAAGAGAACATCTCTCTTCTCGACCACCTGCAGCTTTTTAGGGTCGTAAAGCCTGTACGCCTTGGCCGCTCTCGAATACCCAACCATGCGATACTCCGTGCCCTTAGGTTGGAACTTCCTTCTCTGTACGCCCTTGTCTAGCGCCACTGCAACGGAGCCAAAAACTTTGAGATGACTGACAGATGGCTTCTTACCAGTCCACGCTTCCATAGGCGTCATGTTGGCCAGAGCAGTTGTAGGTGACCGATTGCGTAAGTATACCGCAGTGTAAACTGCCTCTGCCCACAGGGCCTCGCATAGTCCAGACTGCACTAGTAAACACCGGGACATCTCTACCAAAGTCCGGTTTAAACGCTCAGCAACTCCGTTTTGTTGCGGCGTGTAGGGGACTGTCAGCTGCCGTATTATCCCATTCGATCTCAGGTAATCATCAAATGTCCGATTCACGTACTCGCGACCGTTGTCGCTTCGGATGCAGATAAGCTTCTTTCCCGTTTGTCGCTCAGCCATATTTTTAAATTCAACGAATTTGTCAAACACTTCGTCTTTGCGCTTCAGGAAATATATGAACACGCGCCTCGACTTGTCGTCTACGAAAGTTAGGAAATATCTTGAGCCACCTAGCGAACTTGTTCCGAATGGTCCACACACGTCAGAGTGAACTAGCTGTAACAACTCCTCTGCTCGATTTTCCGTTCGAGATGGAAAAGGTTTCACGGATACCTTGCTCACCATGCACGTCTTACATGGCGATCTGCTCGAAAAATCGGCCTTTTCCATTCCACTCACCAACTTGGTTTTACTGAGCTCCGTAAGGCTTGAGTAATTTAAGTGTCCGAATCTTCTGTGCCATAAAAATGCGTCAGGCTCATGTGCAGCATAGCATTTATTTTGCGATTCAGAAAATAAGTACAAGTTTCCGACTTTGTTTACATTTATATGGACGTCACTGTAATCCTGCACAACATTTGCACCGTATTTACCGAACGTAACTACACAGCCATTATTTACTGCTTGGCTCACGGACATAAAATTACTTTTTAATGTCGGTACATACAGAACATTTGATAGCTTTAGTCGACACTCTCCTATTTGGAAATTCACTTCGCCCTTTCCTTCCGCTCTTAACAGCCCATCGTCAGCGAGTCCAATCATTTCGGTGTGCTCTTTAAACTCTGTAAAAATGCTTCTCTCACAGCACATGTGGCTGGTTGCGCCACTATCGAGACACCAAGTCGCTTGATCAAGAGAAACACTGTTCAGTGCGCCCAAAAGAGAACAGTTCAGAGATTTCGTTTCGTGACTCTCCAACGCTGGTCGATTATTTGGACAGTTTCTCTGGATGTGGCCGCGTTCGCCACATTTATAGCACTTTACCGTTGGTTTGCTTTTTCTCGGCCGTTGCCTAGCCACCAACGCTTGTTCACTCGTTGTGTTTTCATTGTCTCTTCTTTCTCCTTCTTCCTTTAACTTTATGCACAGATTTTCGAATGCCGGTAAATTGTCACGCGTTTCTATGGCAACTTTCGTAGTCTTTTGGGAGACTGGAAAGTAAAATGATCGCTCGCAGCTCTTCATTTAAATCTATATTAACACTTGCAAGTTGATCTAGGATTTCGACAAAAAAACTTATGTATCCGGTCATTGTCTGTCCATCTGCCATCCTGGTACTTAACAGCTTTTTGTAAAGCGATACCTTGCGTACCGGTCCGCTAGGCTGATGCACTTCTCTTAGTCTCGTCCAGGCCTCAGCGGAATGTGAACAATGCTTAACATATCCCAACTGTGAGGGCTTTACACTTAATATGAGCGTCGCCAATGCTTTCTGATCTAAGCCTAGCCAGTTCACTCCCTCTGGAGCAGTTTCCTGTTTTAACTGCCCTGATACGACTTCCCACAGCTCAGAGTGCACCAAAACACTGCGCATCTGGACGCACCAAGAGTCGTAATTCTTTTCGTCCAGCTTTTCAATTTGGTACATCGCACTCATATTTCTGTTTCCGATATCCGCAGTAAAAAACAAAACGAGTCACCACTCAAACTATAATTTTCTTCATATGCTTGTCTGGGTAATCTGGGCCCATAACCTTTTGGAGGGGATGACCGTTACAACCGCAGAGAATGTAAAACACACGATGTGAACTAATCAGCTTGAGGGTTTATTAGCGACTGCTCGCATTATAACATTGTCTATGTTACAATACGAGACTCATTGTAGAGATACGAGCATGCATTGCTTCGGGTGAATAACATTTTCAACAAAATCAATTGAATGCTTAAGGAAAATATTATAAGACCTAGTAGAAGTCCTTATAATTCTCCAGTGTTAGTGGTATCCAAAAAAGGTCAAAATGAAGATGGCAGTCTCAAACATAGATTAGTAATAGATTACAAAAAACTGAACGAAAACACTATACCGGACAGATACCCGATGCAAGACCCGTCTGTAATATTAGCTAATTTAGGAAAGGCTAAATACTTCTCAACAATTGACTTGGAATCTGGATTCCACCAAATTTTAATGAAAGATTCAGATATTGAAAAAACAGCATTTTCTATTAATAACGGAAAATTTGAATTTTTACGAATGCCTTTCGGGTTAACAAACGCACCCAGAATTTTTCAAAGAGCTATGGATGATATCTTAAGAGAACAAGTAGGAAAAACTTGCCATGTTTATATGGACGATATAATTATTTTTTCAAACACTATTGAACAACACTATGCTGATTTAATTAAAATAATTAATATTTTACAAAGAGCAAATATGAAAATTTCTCTTGAAAAATCTAATTCTTTAAATTAGATTTCTAAGGTACATTGTTTCTCAAAATGTAATTAAAACGGATCAAGAAAAAATTGCCACAATTAAAAATTATCCGATTCCACGTAATATTAGAGAACTCCGAAGTTTTCTAGGTTTAACAGGATATTACAGAAAATTTGTCCGTAACTATGCAAAAATTTCTAAACCATTAACAAAATATCTAGGAGGGGAAAATGGAAAGGTTTCTAAAAGAATGTCTACTAAAGTTTCAATACAGTTTGACGAATCAGCTGTACAAGCTTTCAACGAGCTAAAAAAAAAATCTAATAGCACAAGTCGAATTAATTCTGCCAGATTATAGTAAGAAATTCGTTTTAACTACAGACGCATCAGACGTAGCTATCGGGGCAGTATTAACACAAGATAATAAACCAATTACGTTTATTTCAAAAACATTAAATAAAACGGAACAACCTTATGCCACAAATAAAAAAGAATTGTTAGCTATATTATGGGCTTTAAAAAATCTTCGGAATTATTTATATGGAGTAATTGGCACAGAAATACAAACGGATCATCAATCCTTATCGTTCACAATTTCGGATAAAAATCCAAACGTAGAGATGAAAAGATGGTATTCTTTCATTGAAAGTTTTACCCCAAAAATTATATACAAACCCGGAACAACAAATGTTGTAGCCGATGCATTATCACGAATACAAATAAATAATATTACAAACAGCGACAAAGAAGTTTCTGAACAGTCAAACTCAGACCAAGACACACAGCATTCAGCTGAAAGTAGTTTTGAAAATGTAATACAAGAGACCCGTAAACCGTTAAATCAATTTAAACAACAATTGTTATTAACAACGGGGAGGTATACAATACATGAGTCACTGGACATTTTTGACAAGACAAGACACATAATCGAATATGATACAGTTGAGAATTTAATAAGCATATTAAGAGAGTATCTTCTACCTAACATAACGGTTGGAATTCATTGTAGTTTAGCAGATTTATATCATATATCATTTATATTTATATATATCAAGTTTCTTTAAGAAATAGTTTTACTAACAAATTTCTTTTTACGCGATTATTTTTACAAGACGTAGAAAACGCAGAAGATAGAGCTTTAATAATAGAGGAAACACACAATCGAGCTCATAGGGGACTAGACGAAAATCATAAACAAATCAGTAGATTATATTATTGGCCCAATCTATTTGTAAAACTAAAAGAATATATAAAAAATTGTAAAATTTGCAATGAGAACAAATATAACAGACACCCTATTAAAATTACAATTGGGGAAGCCCCAGTCCCAACTAAAGAAGGCGAAAATTTACACATTGATATATATTATGCGCAAAGTTTAACCTTTTTAACTTGTATTGACGCGTACTCTAAATTCCTAGTAGTTAAAGAAATTCAGAATAAATTAAATATCGAAAATAAAGTAATGGAACTACTTTAACATTTTCCCCTAGCCAAAGTAATTATGACCGATAACGAACCGAGCTTTACCTCAGCTCAATTTAAATCTTTTGCACAAAGATGCGGTGTAACTCCACATTACGCAGACCCGAGGCACAGTACCTCAAACGGACAAGTTGAAAGGGCACATTCGACATTAACAGAATTAGCTCGCTGCATAAAAGAACAATTTAATTTAACTGACTATTCCGAAATCGTAATAAGAGCCGCTCAGGAATATAATCAGAGTATTCATTCTTTATAATAAAATCGAACACGATAATATTCCACAATTATTAAAAAATACACAGGAAAAAATGTTAGAAACACATAATGAAAACAGAAAAGATAAACAATATCACGTAGGACAAGTTGTTTATGAAAAGAAATATGGAGAAAGAAATAAACTTAAACCAAGATATAAAAAGCAAATAGTTAAAGATGTTATGCCTAATAAAATAATAATCAACAGTAGAACCAGAATTATTCACAAAGATAATATTAAGTATTAATAAATTATTTTTTTTAACTTACAGAAAATGTATTCTTTAATACATATTTTATCAACTATAATATTGGCCAGTTCAGAAATAATTGATTACTCACTCGAACCATGAATTTTTTCGGTTCAAAGACAACAAGGATGTACTTACGTATGAATCTTACAACGATTTATTCCACGTAACTAATTTAAGTTTTTATAAGGAAATAATTAATAAAGAATCAGTTAATATAAAAAAGGATTTAAATAAAAGGTCACAATGGGAAATAAAGTACGACTTAGAAGTAATCGAATTAATCTTATCCCAGTTAATATCAGCTAGAACAAAAAAAGGAATAAATGAGTTAGGCACCGTGTGGAAATGGTTAGCTGGAACTCCGGACCATGATGATTTCATTAAAGTACAAAATAAAATCAATGACTTAATTGAAAATAATAATAAACAGTCTATTATTAATTCCAAATTGTTCAAATAAATAGAATCTCTCTGAAGATTTTAAAAATGTTTTTATTGATCAAGATTTACCACTATGAAAACATCGCTTACGACTGATAACATTTGATCTACAAAATTTAATTGATACTATCACCCTTGCAAAAATTGACGTTTTCAACACCAAAATTTTAAATAATGAAGATATAAAAGAAATATTAAAACACGAGCAAAAGCCAGTAATTATCGCTGACTCAATGGACATCTCTGTGTTCAAAATCGCACTACATAAAGAACTTTTAATAATTTATTTAAAATACCCAATAATAAATAATAGATGCGAATTATATTATACTCGATCCATTTCCCAAATCGATGGAAAATTATTAAGAAATAATCAAGTCGCAAAATGCGAAAATACATATTATGAAATGTCTACATTTAAGAAAGAACTCATTAATAACTATTGCACTCTAAGTTTAGAAAAAACATGTTTTACCCGACTATTAAACGGTGAACAATCAATTTGTAAATTTCTCTACCTATTATTAAATATAGAAATATATTTGTAACCAAAAAACAACGGCCAGAATTAGAAAAACCTATTAACGAAGAAATATTTTTAACAGAATTAAGAGATCGTTTAAACGAAATCCATAATGAATCGGGACGATCCATTTTAGAAGGGGGAGAGTTATCCAACCCGTGAAACGGTTCCACTTATGGAACTAATAAACATATTTTTAAATTCAATTATCCAACGGTTCCACTTATGGGATTAATAAACAAATTTTTAAATTCAATCTCAGCTACATTGCCTTTGCCTTTATTTATGATTCTGCCTTCGCCTTTTTCATTAACTTCGAAGGCCGCGCTTGACCGTTCTGCTAAGATAAATAAACCTATAGTAAAGTAAACAACAGCTTCCGTTCGAAGCCAAACTCTCACGTTCAAAGACAAAAGTATTGCGTTCCAATTTTTAATCAAAATTGCATCGGTCAGCATAATTGAATTTCACAACGAGATGCGACAGTTTCAGCATAAGCTTTTATTTTTAACAAAATCAAAGTTCTAGAAGCTTAAAAAAGAAAAGCTTCTGGCCGAGGTTCGTTGGAGAAGATTTTAGAATTAAGGAGTCAGTCTTATTCGGATTGAAACCGGGATCGGTCATAAGAAATAATAATAAGTGGAAGTGTCTTGATGTAATAAAGAGTTAGTGAATTAAGGTCTGCACCAATAAAGTGAAATTAAAAAATAAAAATTTATATTTTTTTTAATCAACCAATACGATCAAATTTACTTTCCATGTATGCACACAACATTCCATTCCCTCTCTCTCGGCATCGCTCTCAGAGGCAAATTGACGTTTTCAACACCAAAATTTTAAATAAGGAAGATATAAAAGAAATATTAAAACACGAGCAAAAGCCAGTAATTATCGCTGCCTTAATGGACATCTCTGTGTTCAAAATCGCATTACATATAGAACTTTTAATAATTTATATAAAATACCCAATAATAAATAATAGATGCGAATTATATTACACTCGACCCATTTCCCAAATCGATGGAAAATTATTAATAAGTAATCAAGTCGCAAAATGAGAAAATACATATTATGAAATGGCTACATTTAAGAAAGAACTCTTTAATAACTATTGCACTCTAAGTTTAGAAAAAACATGTTTTACCCGACTATTAAACGGTGAACAATCAATTTGTAAAAAAAATAAGGAAAAAAAAATAAAAAATAGACATTATCCAAGATGGTGCCATTTTAATAAATGGTAACAACATCGTCAACAACTCCGAATTAGGTGGTTCATTCTTAATAACATTTAACGGTACAACCACAATAAATAAACCAATTTAGACAACAAAATTCTTAACTATATTACTACAAACCACTTTAAAAATTATGAAATATCCGATTATATATTTTCAAATAACTCGGAACTCTCTTTAGATAATATAAATATTTTAAATCCATTCATTAAAATTAATAATACCAAAAAATCTATATCCTTTATATTATTAATTTTAATCATTATATATTTGATTTCTCTACCTATTATTAAATACAGAAATATATTTGTAACCAAAAAACAACTGCCAGAATTAGAAAAACCTATTAACGAAGAAATATTTTTAACAGAATTAAGAGATCGTTTAAACGAAATCCATAATGAATAGGGACGATCCATTTTAGAAGGGGGAGAGTTATCCAACCCGTGAAACGGTTCCACTTATGGAACTAATAAACAAATTTTTAAATTCAATTATCCAACGGTTCCACTTACGGGATTAGTAAACAAATTTTTAAATTCAATCTCAGCTACATTGCCTTTGCCTTTATTTATGATTCTGCCTTCGCCTTTTTCATTAACTTCGAAGGCCGCGCTTGACCGTTCTGCTAAGATAAATAAACCTATAGTAAAGTAAACAACAGCTTCCAATTTTTATTGCGTTCCAATTTTTAATAAAAATTGCATCGGTCAACATAATTGAATTTCACAACGAGATGCGACAGTTTCAGCATAAGCTTTTATTTTAAACAAAAATCAAAGTTCTAGAAGCTTAAAAAAGAAAAGCTTCTGGCCGAGGTTCGTTGGAGAAGATTTTAGAATTAAGGAGTCAGTCTTATTCGGATTGAAACCGGGATCGGTCATAAGAAATAATAATAAGTGGAAGTGTCTTGATGTAATAAAGAGTTAGTGAATTAAGGTCTGCACCAATAAAGTGAAATTAAAAAATAAAAATTTATATTTTTTTAATCAACCAATACGATCAAATTTACTTTCCATGTATGCACACAACATTCCATTCCCTCTCTCGGCATCGCTCTCAGAGGTAAATTGACGTTTTCAACACCAAAATTTTAAATAATGAAGATATAAAAGAAATATTAAAACACGAGCAAAAGCCAGTAATTATCGCTGACTCAATGGACATCTCTGTGTTCAAAATCGCATTACATAAAGAACTTTTAATAATTTATATAAAATACCCAATAATAAATAATAGATGCGAATTATATTACACTCGACCCATTTCCCAAATCGATGGAAAATTATTAATAAGTAATCAAGTCGCAAAATGAGAAAATACATATTATGAAATGGCTACATTTAAGAAAGAACTCTTTAATAACTATTGCACTCTAAGTTTAGAAAAAACATGTTTTACCCGACTATTAAACGGTGAACAATCAATTTGTAAAAAAATAAGGGAAAAAAATAAAAAAATAGACATTATCCAAGATGGTGCCATTTTAATAAATGGTAACAACATCGTCAACAACTCCGAATTAGGTGGTTCATTCTTAATAACATTTAACGGTACAACCACAATAAATAAACCAATTTAGACAACAAAATTCTTAACTATATTACTACAAACCACTTTAAAAATTATGAAATATCCGATTATATATTTTCAAATAACTCGGAACTCTCTTTAGATAATATAAATATTTTAAATCCATTCATTAAAATTAATAATACCAAAAAATCTATATCCTTTATATTATTAATTTTAATCATTATATATTTGATTTCTCTACCTATTATTAAATACAGAAATATATTTGTAACCAAAAAACAACTGCCAGAATTAGAAAAACCTATTAACGAAGAAATATTTTTAACAGAATTAAGAGATCGTTTAAACGAAATCCATAATGAATAGGGACGATCCATTTTAGAAGGGGAGAGTTATCCAACCCGTGAAACGGTTCCACTTATGGAACTAATAAACAAATTTTTAAATTCAATTATCCAACGGTTCCACTTACGGGATTAGTAAACAAATTTTTAAATTCAATCTCAGCTACATTGCCTTTGCCTTTATTTATGATTCTGCCTTCGCCTTTTTCATTAACTTCGAAGGCCGCGCTTGACCGTTCTGCTAAGATAAATAAACCTATAGTAAAGTAAACAACAGCTTCCAATTTTTTATTGCGTTCCAATTTTTAATAAAAATTGCATCGGTCAACATAATTGAATTTCACAACGAGATGCGACAGTTTCAGCATAAGCTTTTATTTTAAACAAAAATCAAAGTTCTAGAAGCTTAAAAAAGAAAAGCTTCTGGCCGAGGTTCGTTGGAGAAGATTTTAGAATTAAGGAGTCAGTCTTATTCGGATTGAAACCGGGATCGGTCATAAGAAATAATAATAAGTGGAAGTGTCTTGATGTAATAAAGAGTTAGTGAATTAAGGTCTGCACCAATAAAGTGAAATTAAAAAATAAAAATTTATATTTTTTTTAATCAACCAATACGATCAAATTTACTTTCCATGTATGCACACAACATTCCATTCCCTCTCTCTCGGCATCGCTCTCAGAGGTAAATTGACGTTTTCAACACCAAAATTTTAAATAATGAAGATATAAAAGAAATATTAAAACACGAGCAAAAGCCAGTAATTATCGCTGACTCAATGGACATCTCTGTGTTCAAAATCGCATTACATAAAGAACTTTTAATAATTTATATAAAATACCCAATAATAAATAATAGATGCGAATTATATTACACTCGACCCATTTCCCAAATCGATGGAAAATTATTAATAAGTAATCAAGTCGCAAAATGAGAAAATACATATTATGAAATGGCTACATTTAAGAAAGAACTCTTTAATAACTATTGCACTCTAAGTTTAGAAAAAACATGTTTTACCCGACTATTAAACGGTGAACAATCAATTTGTAAAAAAATAAGGGAAAAAAATAAAAAAATAGACATTATCCAAGATGGTGCCATTTTAATAAATGGTAACAACATCGTCAACAACTCCGAATTAGGTGGTTCATTCTTAATAACATTTAACGGTACAACCACAATAAATAAACCAATTTAGACAACAAAATTCTTAACTATATTACTACAAACCACTTTAAAAATTATGAAATATCCGATTATATATTTTCAAATAACTCGGAACTCTCTTTAGATAATATAAATATTTTAAATCCATTCATTAAAATTAATAATACCAAAAAATCTATATCCTTTATATTATTAATTTTAATCATTATATATTTGATTTCTCTACCTATTATTAAATACAGAAATATATTTGTAACCAAAAAACAACTGCCAGAATTAGAAAAACCTATTAACGAAGAAATATTTTTAACAGAATTAAGAGATCGTTTAAACGAAATCCATAATGAATAGGGACGATCCATTTTAGAAGGGGGAGAGTTATCCAACCCGTGAAACGGTTCCACTTATGGAACTAATAAACAAATTTTTAAATTCAATTATCCAACGGTTCCACTTACGGGATTAGTAAACAAATTTTTAAATTCAATCTCAGCTACATTGCCTTTGCCTTTATTTATGATTCTGCCTTCGCCTTTTTCATTAACTTCGAAGGCCGCGCTTAACCGTTCTGCTAAGATAAATAAACCTATAGTAAAGTAAACAACAGCTTCCAATTTTTATTGCGTTCCAATTTTTAATAAAAATTGCATCGGTCAACATAATTGAATTTCACAACGAGATGCGACAGTTTCAGCATAAGCTTTTATTTTAAACAAAAATCAAAGTTCTAGAAGCTTAAAAAGAAAAAGCTTCTGGCCGAGGTTCGTTGGAGAAGATTTTAGAATTAAGGAGTCAGTCTTATTCGGATTGAAACCGGGATCGGTCATAAGAAATAATAATAAGTGGAAGTGTCTTGATGTAATAAAGAGTTAGTGAATTAAGGTCTGCACCAATAAAGTGAAATTAAAAAATAAAAATTTATATTTTTTTAATCAACCAATACGATCAAATTTACTTTCCATGTATGCACACAACATTCCATTCCCTCTCTCTCGGCATCGCTCTCAGAGGTAAATTGACGTTTTCAACACCAAAATTTTAAATAATGAAGATATAAAAGAAATATTAAAACACGAGCAAAAGCCAGTAATTATCGCTGACTCAATGGACATCTCTGTGTTCAAAATCGCATTACATAAAGAACTTTTAATAATTTATATAAAATACCCAATAATAAATAATAGATGCGAATTATATTACACTCGACCCATTTCCCAAATCGATGGAAAATTATTAATAAGTAATCAAGTCGCAAAATGAGAAAATACATATTATGAAATGGCTACATTTAAGAAAGAACTCTTTAATAACTATTGCACTCTAAGTTTAGAAAAAACATGTTTTACCCGACTATTAAACGGTGAACAATCAATTTGTAAAAAAATAAGGGAAAAAAATAAAAAAATAGACATTATCCAAGATGGTGCCATTTTAATAAATGGTAACAACATCGTCAACAACTCCGAATTAGGTGGTTCATTCTTAATAACATTTAACGGTACAACCACAATAAATAAACCAATTTAGACAACAAAATTCTTAACTACAGGGTTGCCCATATTCGACAGACCCATCTGACGACGCCATAACTTTTGACAGAGATGCCAGATCGCTTAATGACATACCGCGTTTGAAGCGTCAGTCCAAGCAGATTTTTACCATGGAACAATACACGCCACGCGAGCGCTCTGAAATAGTTGAAATTTACATTCAACAGAACAAGTCAATTGTGAAAACTCAACGTGCTTTTAAAAAATTAAAAAATGTGAAAAGTGCGCCTTCTAAGAACACCATTAAGCGTTTATACGAAAAATTTACGACTGGTGAGGCTCTTTCTAATCCGAAGAGGCCAAATAAAAGTCGACCAAGGCGATCGGACGAGAATATCGCTGCCGTACGAGCCAGTGTTGAGAGGTCCCCAAGAACATCCCAAAAACGCCGTTCTCAGCAGTTGGGCATGGCTCGGTCCACTTTTTGTGATGCCAATTATTCGTCGAAAGCGTATGAGGCAGTTCTGGTTTCAACAAGACGGCGCTCCACCGCACACAAGTCGCATAACAATCGATTTTCTGAAGAAATTGTTTCCGGGCCGTTTGATGTCGAAAAGTGGTGATTTGGACTGGCCACCGCGTTCGCCCGATTTGACGCCGCCTGACTGCTTCTTGTTGGGATATTTGAAGTCAAAGGTTTACGTTAACAAGCCAAGGATCCTAGAAGAGCTCAAGGACAACATTCGTGAAGAAATAGCCGCTATTCCGGCCGAAATGTTGGCGAAAACGATGGAAAATGCTGCAAAAAGGGCACAATACGCCATCAACGCCAGAGGCGGCCATTTGAAAGATATCATATTCAAAAATTGATGTAAACAAATCTACTTGGAACAAATTAAATGATTAAGATTGCCAACCGCCAAATTTTTATTTTTTTCTTTGATTTTTTAAAAAAAAACATGGGTCCGTCGAATATGGGCAACCCTGTATATTACTACAAACCACTTTAAAAATTATGAAATATCCGATTATATATTTTCAAATAACTCGGAACTCTCTTTAGATAATATAAATATTTTAAATCCATTCATTAAAATTAATAATACCAAAAAATCTATATCCTTTATATTATTAATTTTAATCATTATATATTTGATTTCTCTACCTATTATTAAATACAGAAATATATTTGTAACCAAAAAACAACTGCCAGAATTAGAAAAACCTATTAACGAAGAAATATTTTTAACAGAATTAAGAGATCGTTTAAACGAAATCCATAATGAATCGGGACGATCCATTTTAGAAGGGGGAGAGTTATCCAACCCGTGAAACGGTTCCACTTATGGAACTAATAAACAAATTTTTAAATTCAATTATCCAACGGTTCCACTTACGGGATTAGTAAACAAATTTTTAAATTCAATCTCAGCTACATTGCCTTTGCCTTTATTTATGATTCTGCCTTCGCCTTTTTCATTAACTTCGAAGGCCGCGCTTGACCGTTCTGCTAAGATAAATAAACCTATAGTAAAGTAAACAACAGCTTCCAATTTTTATTGCGTTCCAATTTTTAATAAAAATTGCATCGGTCAACATAATTGAATTTCACAACGAGATGCGACAGTTTCAGCATAAGCTTTTATTTTAAACAAAAATCAAAGTTCTAGAAGCTTAAAAAAAGAAAAGCTTCTGGCCGAGGTTCGTTGGAGAAGATTTTAGAATTAAGGAGTCAGTCTTATTCGGATTGAAACCGGGATCGGTCATAAGAAATAATAATAAGTGGAAGTGTCTTGATGTAATAAAGAGTTAGTGAATTAAGGTCTGCACCAATAAAGTGAAATTAAAAAATAAAAATTTATATTTTTTTTAATCAACCAATACGATCAAATTTACTTTCCATGTATGCACACAACATTCCATTCCCTCTCTCTCGGCATCGCTCTCAGAGGTAAACATAAGCTAACATATTAGGCGGTTGCGTCGCTGCCGGCTTGACCGACATAGAGCTAAGCCAGAAAAGAATATAGGCCGACAGTCTAGAGACGACGACAAAACAATGGAGTAAGAAATAAAACCAATGATAAATTCAAATAAAACCAGTGCGTTGTTATTATAACTAAAATACTGTGAACCACTATTAATAACATAACAATAGTCTGGAAAATAATGTTCTTCCCTAAACCAATTAGCAGTTTCTTCAATTCCTGGGTATAATAAATCTTTATGTCTTTTTAATATCTTTTCTTTAAACTCTGCGTACGTAAGGATATCTTCTCATTTCTTGGATTGATTATTTCTACATAAGCTTGCTGGAATATAAAAAAATCTGAGTCATTGTGAAAGTATATTGCGCTCTTTTTTGTGCATAGAAATTCTTTGATGGTATCTTTTGCGAAAGTATTTATCATTTCTTTGTGAGTTAATTTGATTTTTAATTTATGAAAATAATCTTGTACATCCCTGATTTTATAAATTCAATTTGTCTAGAAAAAAAATTAATTGGTCTTTCAGTTATTGAAATGTAATTTTGATTATCCTCGTGTGCACTATGTACTGTTGCTCCTAACATGTTTTCTTCTATTTTAACCCTAGATAATGCATCAGCTACATAATTTTCTTTTCCTAGCAAATATTTTATTTGATAATCGAATTCATTTAATTTAATTTTCCATCTTTGTAATTTCATGTTTGGTTCTTTTATGTTACTCAACCAAACTAAGGGTTTGTGATCACTTAAGATTTCGAAAGGTCTGCCAAACAAGTAAAATCTGAAGTATTTTGTAGCCCATACGATAGCTAGAAGTTTTTTTTCTATTGTAGAATAATTTATTTCGTGTTCGTTTAATGTTCTACTGGCGTAACATATTGGTTTATGATTTTGCGATAAGACTGCTCCTATGGCTATATTGCTAGCATCTGTGGTTAAGGAAAATGTTTTATCAAAGTCGGTATATATTAATATTGGATCTGAAGTAATTAAGATTTTCATTTTTTCGAATGCTTCTACATATGTTTTTCTTTAATATTAATTGAGGCTCCTTTCTTTAATTTCATGGTCATAGGTTTAACTACGTTTGCAAAAATTGGTATAAATTTCCTATAAAATCCACATAGTCCTAAAAATGATTTTATCTCCTTTGGAGTTTTTGGTGTAGGGAAATTTTTAATGGCACTGATCTTTTTTGGGTTTAGTTTTATACCTGTGGTGGTAACTACATGCTAGCATCTGTGGTTAAGGAAAATGTTTTATCAAAATCGGGATATATTAATATGGGATCTGAAGTAATTAAGATTTTCATTTTTTCGAATGCTTCTACATATGTTTTTTCTTTAATATTAATTGAGGCCCCTTTCTTTAATTTCATGGTCATAAGTTTAACTACGTTTGCAAAACTTGGTATAAATTGCACATAGTCCTAAAAATGATTTTATCTCCTTTGGAATTTTTGGTGTACGGAAATTTTTAATGGCACTGATCTTTTTTGGGTTTAGTTTTATACCTGTGGTGGTAACTACATGACCTACAAATTCTGTTTCTTTTTCATGAATTCGCATTTATCTACTTGTCATTTTAAATTTGCATCGCGTAACTTTTTAAATACTTTCCTTATTGATAATATATTTTCTTCCAATGAAGTGGAAAAAATTATTATATCATCTAAATAAACTAAACAATCATTGCTCATACATCTTTGGAACGTAACGGGAGCATTTTTGAGCACGAATGGCATTCGTGCATATTCGTAATGGCCATTTTTTGTTGAAAATGCTGTTCTAGCGATTGAATCGGGATCTATTTGAGTTTGATGGAATCCTTTTGCTAAATCAATTGCTGTGAAATATTGACATCTTCCCAATTTGTCTAATGTTTCATCCATCCTAGGTATTGGAAAATTTTCGTTAATGGTTACCTCATTTAAATTTCGGTAGTCTATTACTACTCTAAAATTAATTTTCCCTGAAGCATCGGCTTTCTTAGGAACCATACAGATGGGTGAACAGTAAGGAGATTTCGATTTACGAATTATTCCCTGTTCCATCATTTCATTCATTTGTTTGTCGACTTCTTCGTCGAATGTTTGAGGATATTTATAAGGTTTCTTATAAATAGGATCCTCATGTTTGGTTTGAATACTATGTTTAATTGTAAGTCAAATTTTCGCCTTCTTTGCACTGAATATCGTTGTATTCAAATAAAACCTTTTTCAAACATTCTTTTTCTTCTTTATTTAAATGCTCTAACCTGTTTTGATTGCATTCGCGAAATTCGTTATCAATGGCGAAATTAAAAGATTGATCCTCAGATGAGGGTGGACTAAGGCATTTTATTGCGATCTTATCCTCTTCAATCTTTTCTTTTTGAGATTTTAGATTAAGGCATTTTATTGCGGTCTTATCCTTTTTATCATCATCACCGTACATGATAATTAACTTATCTTCACCTAAGGTTACTGTTCCCTCTTTGAAGTTTATTTTAACCCTACATCCTGTTAAATAATCCCTTCCAATTAGAGCATCATAATTGTTTGAAAATTTATGTAAATAAAATTTTTGTTCTATTGGACAAACTTTACTTGGTTTTATTATTACACTACTTTTTAATTCTAATGATCCATTTATCGTAAAGACTTTTAATTTTTCATTGTTAATTTCAAGGTCCCCAAAATTTTCGTTCATTATGTTGATAGATGAACCTGTGTCTACCATGGCTTTAAGAAGTTTACCTTTTACGCCTACTCTAATATAGGGGTACAATTTTTTGGCTCCGAGGCTGTTTGCTGAAAATTTATATCCATCCTATTCTGTGTGCTATCGCTTTCTCTTTGTCTTTTAACAGGTGCACTTAGAGAATTATTGGACGTTGATACTTGGTAATTTAGCGAGTTTTGAGCTCTGCCTTGTGCTAGAGAATTTCTAAATTCTTGATAATAACGATTTTGATTTGCTGAGGACTGAGGAACTGTTGAATTATTTAAACTTGGATTTGAATACGAATTTGAATGACTGTTAAAATTATTACTGTGTCTTGGGTAATAATTTGAATTATTCTACTGATGATAATAATTTTGGTGGGTATTTCTCGAATTCCTGCGATTATCGCTACGCACCGATCTATAGCTCTCAAAAGGATCTGCATTCCAATGTCCAAATACCATTGCTGTTTCTTTTAAATTATTAATTGTGGAAATATCCCTTTTTGACAATGCATTAAATAATCTATCTGGAAATTTCCTTTCTATTCATCTTTGAATGGTTTTATTTAATAATGCTGTATTAAGTGATTTATCAGTGGGGTCTGTCTCTAATTCTTACTTATTAATCACATTTGCGGATCTACGTTTTAGCTCGTCTACGAACTTACTGATGCTTTCTCTGTAGGTCGGCTGGTTTATGTTGTCAACGAGGTCTTCATATGGCCTATGGTCCTTGAATGCTCTAATTAAAGCAAATTTCGTAGAAATCCAGTTCATCGTCTTCGCCTCGGATAAAACAGCTTTAGCAGCTTCCACTCTTTAGTTCCGTAGATGATGTGTGTTTGACGAACGTCCTGAGTTATAACTGCAGTAGATATTCAACCCGTCCGATATATCCGCCTACATCAGCGGGATTGCCATGAAAATAAGGCAATTCTCTTATCTGATCGGATATCGGATAACTGGGGTGGATTTGCCATTTTTATTTTTGGTTTTCACACAATTTTTCAATATTTCATTTTTATTGAGATTGAGCGAATTGGATTTTATTTTGTTTACAAAGGTTTTCAATATTTCACTTTTTTGAAGTGCGATTGACCGAATTGGATTTTTCAATCGTCGTGCACATAAGTTCTTTGGCGGATTTCACTTGTGTGTTCGACGATTTTATTTTCTTTCTAGTCAGGATATACTAGTTGTATAGTACAATCCCTAAGACCAGTTTAAAACCGACGTTTAACTTTCACTTGAAATCCTACCGGCTGCGCCAATGAAATATTCGTACCGTAAGTTTGTTATAAAAAAAACTTTATTTAATTTTTATTTAAACCGATACAATTTTGTTTTGTATTTGGAAAAACACCGACCTGATAGTTGCAAGTCTCAAACTGAACTCGCTCTCTAACTCCTACTTTATCTACGATCAAACTTCGGTTCTGAGTTTTTGAGCTTTTTAATGATTTGTTTTTAGTGTTTATTGAGTGATTTGGTCCCGAAATCTGAGTATCCTGAATCGTGGGAAAGAGCAGATAGTCAGATCAGCGGCTCATTCTAATTGTTTAGCCTATTAGTCTGGAGTTTTTAATAACATGGAAATTTTCCATTGGTTTGTTGACAATTAGGTTTCGATTTCTCTGAGGGTGTCTTAAAGTAATGTGTACGTGTGTATGTATGTGTGGGTGTGTTGACATGTACATCGAGGTTTGTGGTGCTATGGAGATAATATATATATATTAT
The DNA here is from genome assembly GCA_018152295.1 of Drosophila carrolli. Taxonomy (NCBI): domain Eukaryota; kingdom Metazoa; phylum Arthropoda; class Insecta; order Diptera; family Drosophilidae; genus Drosophila; species Drosophila carrolli. The sequence continues at coordinate 498,942 of JAECXJ010000332.1, forward strand.
ATATATAGTCACTATATATATAATATACAGTGGCGAGCAAAAGTGAGTGCATGATCGCGAAACTGACTTTCGTCGCCCATAAAAACCTAACGGTACGAGATAATCAAACAAAGTAAATTTTTTTATGTTTACCATTTTATTCATAACAAATGCGAAAAAGAAATAATATCGTATAAGGTAAATTCTAAAAGTTAGAAAGAAAAAACCAAAAAAACCCGCATAAACTCACTTTTGCACGTTTTAAAAAAATTAAACAAATAAATCCATTTTAATATTTTGTCCACAAACCCTTATTAGAAATAACTTGATTAATGAGGTTTGGCATGCTCTCTACCAAATTTTGTATAACACCTTCAGGGATTTGCTTCCATTCCGCTGTTACACGTTCCCAAAGGTTGGCCATGTTGGTTGGGTCTGCTTCATACTGCCCGAGCCGTCTCTTAACGATTGACCAAAGATTTTCAATCGGATTGAGGTCGGGACTTTGCGCTGGCCACTCCATCAGCTGAAAATGTTGATTGCCAATCCATTCCCTAACAATTTTTGCTGTGTGCTTTGGATCACCATCTTGTTGAAATACAATTTCTTCTTCGGGATAAGCACATTTTTCCATAAAATTGGGAAGATTGATTTTTAAAATTTTAAGGTAGTCCTCTTTTCGCATTATACCAAGTGCAGAGGGCCAACATGCCACCATGTGAAGCATCCCCAAACCATTATGTTTCCGCCGCCATGTTTTATAGTTTTCTTTACATGGTGCCTTTGAAGACGTTCACCGGGCTTGCGCCAGCAGTATTGCTTTCCATCTGATTGAAAACGGTTAAACTTGGATTCATCAGACCAGATAACACGTTTCCAATCTTCAGTAGTCCAGTTTTTGTGGTCTTTAGCAAATTTTAAACGTGCTTTAACGTTCTTGTCAGATAATGCAGGTTTGCTTTTTTTTACGCTTGACACATAACCAATAACATAACATTTTTAGAAGCACCCTTTGGTGTTAGCAGCTTGTCTTTGCATTTTGGACATCATAAGTCGAGCATCTGAGTCTGTCAATAATTTCTTTCGTCCTTTGACTAGCGGTTTGGGAGTCACATTTCGCCTTTTTCGAGCTGCAGTCACCGCAGATTGGCTTATACCAAGCCTTTCTGATATAGTTCGTGAAGAACAGCCCTTCTCAGTGAGGCACACAACACTGTTTTCAATTTCTGGAGATATTTTTCTCATTTTAATGTCAAAAATCCTAATTTTCTTTTTAAGAAGGCACTTATAGAAAAATCAAGGTTTGACTCGCACGCAACAGGTATTGAACTGCACTACGTCTAATAAGAATAGCACAATAACAATTCTTAAAATAAATCTGCCTGAGCAAGTCATAAAACGTGCAAAAGTGAGTTTATGCGGGTATTTTTGGTTTTTTCTTTCTAACTTTTAGAATTTACCTTATACGATATTGTTTCTTTTTCGCATTTGTTATGAATAAAATGGTAAACATAAAAAAATGTACTTTGCTTGATTATCTCGTACCGTTAGGTTTTTATGGGCGACGAAAGTCAGTTTCGTGAACATGCACTCACTTTTGCTCGCCACTGTATATAGTGACATATTCACATATTCATACCAAGAAATAGCCATAGTCAATGTAAACAATCCACTTCCGGAGCTGGCGATGCCGCTCTTCAAGAACATAAAAAATTCTTGCAATCACTAAGTACCGCGACCTAATTGGAACTCTCACTCTCAAATTATTGAATACAGTCAATATCCCAAGCGGGTAATCTCGCTGCCAAATTTATGTAAACAAAGGGCAACACAAGTAAGATTTTTGTCACATAATTTCACTGGCGCAGTCGGTAGGATACAAAAAGTATCCGAAAAAAGAACCTCGAGTGGAAAATGAATTGCATTTTATAATCCATAATTTCGGATCACATTTTAAAACCCTTCAACTTGGATTATAATTCCAATTCGGTTGTCCAACAAAAAGTGGAAGAATAAATAAATAAAAAAATAACAAACAATAAGTCCAAGGCAACTAACAGTTAAACAAACTATCAAATTTTAAGAAAATTAAATTAAACAAGCACTACAACTTAAATAAGTGAAATAAAAATAAAACAAAATTTGTATTTCTACTGAAATTTTTACAAAATTATAACTTCACAATAACAATGGCACAACCAATTATCGGCGCACCGCAAATCGTGGCGCTAAGCGACAACAGATTGCTGAAGCTTGTCGGCATCTAAAAGAGATCATGCCATTTAAAGGTGATCCAGAAAATCTTTACAGCAGAGTGGACTATATAATTTCAACTAATGATGTGGGACAAGAGAGGATTCTACTTGGAGCCATCGAAAGAAACTAGGGCGGACATGTAACACGATCATCACTCTTAGATCGAGACTAGTTGCAGAATTTAAATCCCAGTCACCGAACTACAAACTAGTGGAGAACTTCATGGAGACACCTTACAAATTAGATTTGAGAGCATTCTGCGAAGAAGCTGAAAGACGACGTCAAGTGCTGATTTCGAAATTGCATCTGGAAGGTAACCAATCAAATTTTCTTATTTATGTTCAGGCGATTAAAGATTCCATTAAAATACTGATCAGAAAATTACCTAATCAATTATTTACTATTTTGGTTCATAATGATATTTCAGACTTAAGATCGTCAATTACTATTGCACAAAATGAGGAAATATATGAAGAACATATTAATTTTGAATTAAATAAAAATCCAGAAAACCGTTATAAAAACGCAAACCCTAATCAGAATCTTAAATCATACAAACTCAATACAATTACCCAAACCCAATATCGACCAAGTTATCCACAATATTCTCAACCACTCCAACCTAATTTTAATCCATACACGCAATCACTTAGACACCTACACACAGCAGATACCTAACAACCAAGCTATGTGTCACGTACCAAATCATTTCGCACCCAACCAAAACATGAATACATGACCAATTACTCACAAATTATCCTTTTCCACAATATTTCAATAAAATTCAAAATCCTCATACAGCATATTTTAATTTACCCTTTTATATTTACTGTAGTATGCTCACATATCGGGTACACACTGTACCACTTATATCACTGCAACATTGTGGCATTTATTTAGGTCTTAATATTCCCAGCACTTCAAGTGCGGAGTAATTCGACCCACACAACAGTGTTATGAACATCCTAAATGCTGAGCCGGCATGTCTGCATGCGCGGCCGTCCATTCGGTTACCGTGTGAGCATAACACCCTCTCCCTCATGCGCGGCTACTACTTGCGCCGTTTATATATACACTTATGCATAAGCATTGACCGCTGCTCTGCAGTGGCACATATACATTTATATAGATATATAGATATATAAGCTTTGGCCGCGGCGATGCTCGCGCAGCTATGTGAATTCTAAGCCAAGCCAATTATTCTTAAGAAAAGCGGGAGCATTGACGAAGAGGGCCCCGAACAAAACACATGTTATAATTAATTAATTCTTCAATAAAAATAAATATCAAATGCAGAGTTTTGATTTTACATCTTAGTACATGGCGACCGTGACAAGTGAATAAGTGCAATCTTCGAATAAAAACATAAAAATTTAAATAAACCGAAAAACAATAGAAAAAAAAGAAAATATGATAAAGTGATGTGAAATTAAAAAAAAAAATACATAAAAACTGTAAATGAAAGACAATTTTTAAAAAAACAAAATTATTATCAGCCTGTGCGATGACCAGCACCGGCGCCGCCTGAGTCCAAAAGGCCTGGACACAAAAAAAAAATAAAACAAAAAAATAATACAAAATTAAAAACAATCAGCCTGTGCGATGACCAGCACCGGCGCCGCCTGAGTCCAAAAGGCCCGGACAACAAATAAACCAGCAGCAGAACCGGAAAAGTGTGGAAGGAATAGCAAATCCTTCTAAGCCAACGCAGGAAAATAAAGTGTGGTAGGCAAACTGCCGACTACACCAACGCAGGAGGCATATGAGTGCGGAAGGTAATCCGCCCTCTGCACCATCGTGGGAGACACATGTTCCTGTCGAGCAAAGGGACCCACCAAGCCTACAAGAGGCCCTAGAGTTGTGTCCCAACGATGGACCTCGCCCCTCACAATAGCTGAGTACAGGGCACGACAGGAGTCCAGCAAACCCATCCACAAACGGAAAAGAAGTGGAAAAAGGGTAAAACTCCTCCAGCAAAGAAGACTGCTAAAGGACTACAGGAATATAGCAACGACCTCACAGGAGAAGGAAGGGCATGACAAAAATATTAAAGAACTGGACAAAATACTTCGTAAACGAGCAAAGTAACGCAACAAGGGCTGCATTTATGCCAATGCCTAAGTTGCCTTTAATTTTAAACTTCTAACCAGTCGATGCGCGAAAGCGCTGCTCGAAAAATACTAATCACTGTTAGGCTATATACTAAAAACATACAACTGATATTGATTTATATAGAGCAAAATATTGTAAATCAGTTATATGAAAACTAACAAAAAAAAATTTTTTTCACTCTTATTATCGAAAGGAAATTTATGCGATTATGCCAGCAGACACTTTATTACATTTATTTAATTAATCAAATTTCAATTCCTAAATTCTTGTTATAAATGCAAAATTTTTTTTGTTGACTTTATTTTGCTGAGTGTTTCTCAGTGGCCATAAAATCAAGCTAGGCAGGGAAATATGGAAAACAGGAATATTTACAGAAATCTATTTAAAATTTCTTTAAATGAATGAATAACAATAAAATAAATAAATTCTCTACAGAAAACCATAGTAATTATAATAATACTTATATATTAGGAGTATATCTACCCAAAATGGGAATTGTAGACGTTAAATCAGTGGACTCCACTGCTAACGTTATTAACAAAGTAGAACCAAACAATATTGACCTATATTGGGTACAAGTACTCTTAATAATAATCGTTGTAATAATGAGCGCAAATATTTTTTACAAAATGTACAAGTTGCATAATAAATGTATAAAGAAGAAGTATTTGAACGATCTAGATAAGATCTAAGAATAAAAAAAAAATAAAAGGAGAAAGGATAGAGTGTTCAATTATACCCATATTCAATACCCATTTATTAAATAAAAAGATATCTCTAAGAACCATTAAAATACCTAAATCAAATTATGGCATCCAATAATATAGAATTAAATAGATGTCTTACTGAAATAATTATTAAAAACTCACAATTTATAATGCGTGCATTAAACATTCTTCATTGTCATAAAACCTTCATTCCCATTACTGAATTTGAATATGACTATATGGAAAAGTACAATTTAGAATTCAGCCCTTTGTTTGGTTGCAATAAAAAAATAAAGGGTTTAATCCTAAATACTTTGCCATACGTCTCAGTAAAGGAGGTCGTGCATTACCATCTTGTACTCGGTGAAACCACGATCCTTATGGTAAAATTACATAGATAAGATTACCATGGAATGGAACGATTTGTATGCGAAATTGAATAAAATAAAAACAGAATTCGATAAATCCTACAAATCTCTTAATCAAAATAGACCAATTCAAGAAAGCACAATAAAGAAACATGCAGAAATACTAGTAAACTGCTTTAACGAGGCGCGAATTTTAATGCATGGGCGACGAGAAAAATTAATTGATGATCATTGGTCAAAAGTATCAAAATTTTTGAAAAGGCTCAGAGAAAATCTAATATCGATAAAAGAAAAATTCAACTTAGATATCTCTGTACCGACCACTCTTAATACCGCAATAACAGTTGAAACCGATGAAGAATTAACATTGGAAGAGTCAACTGGCGTCGATCAGACAGAGTCAGAAGAGTTGAACGCGAAAATAAAGGAAGAAGATTTAAATAATCTTACTATCCCAGCCGTTTTATTATCAAACATAGATAATACAACAGACTCAGACTCAGACTCAAGCGCAAGCATAACTGAAAACAACTTTAAAATGGCACAAACAAATATTGACTTCATTAACACCGCATCAAAGCTTATACCAGTTTTCGATGGTAAAGCAGAAAACTTAACCAGTTTCATTGATGCATTACATATAATAGAGTCAATAAAAGGCGAATACGAAAACCTAGCAGTCTCTATAATAAAGACAAAGCTAAAGGGTGTAGCCAGAAATCTAAATGGAAACGAAATAACGGTAGGTGAAGTAATTGCCAAATTAAAAAGTAACGTCAAAGGCGAGACTGTAGAAGTATTGCCAGCAAAGCTGATGAATCTACAGCAACGCAATAAAACTGCAAATCAATACACATCAGAGATTGAGCAGATGACGAAGGCTTTAAAAAGTGCGTACATAACAGACGGTTTAACACTAGAACTAGCAAGAAGTTTTTCCACACAACATGCAGTGAAAGCAATGACTAAAAACTGCACGATTGATGAGGTAAAACTTATCATGCAAGCCGGCAATTTCAACACAATGAATGACGCCGTTTCAAAATTCGTAAACAGTTGCACAGAAGCAACTGGACAACCAAACTCGGTCCTTTACTACAATAACTATACACAGCGCGGCGGAAACCGTGGACGCGGAAGTTATAGAGGTAATTTCAGAGGTCATAGCAACAACTATAGTTACTACAACAATACCAACCATAATAATGGTTCCGGCAACTACAGAGGAAACTCAAGAGACCGTGGCAACTCGAACAGAGGCTACAATAACAATAATACAAATAATGTAAGAGTAGCCAATGACACTTCGGAAAACACCCAAACCCCTTTAAATACTCAACAGTAGAGAACGTAACAGTCCATACTATTAATCTCAGTCAGAATATATTCGTATCATTCACCCATGTGGCTACCGGAAAAGAACTTGTATTTTTGGTAGACACAGGTGCCGAAATCTCTTTAATAAAAGAAAATTCTGATAAATTTCAAAACATACAAGATAATAATAGATATTCGGGGAATAAGCCAAGAAATTACTAAATCCAAAGGCTTAACATCAATTGAAATACAGACTACCAAGTACATAATCCCACACGATTTTCATATCGTAGACTTACACTTAGCTGTCCCTTGTGATGGCATTTTAGGAATTGATTTCATTAAAAAATACAACTGCCAACTAGACTTTCAGCCATCTGAAGATTGGCTTATAATAAGACCAAACAATTTAAAATTTCCAATTTATGTTCCAATAGCATACAGTTCTGGCAATAACTCAATTCTTTTGCCAGCAAGATCACAAGTCATTAGAAAAATAAAATTAAATTCAAAAGAGGACAGTGTATTAATTCCAACTCAAGAAATTGAGCATGGAATTTATATAGCAAGTACCATAGCTACAACACAAAACGCTTTCATAAGACTACTGAATACAACAGACGTAGATAAAGTGGTCAGTGCGAATAATTTATCATATGAATCACTTTTGAACTACGAAGTAGTCGAAGGAAACAAAGAAACTAGAGAAAAGTCTGTATTATCCCAATTGTCAAAAAATTTCCCCCCACAATTTAAATCTCAACTCTCAAACTTATGTAAAAATTATAATGGCATATTCGGATTAGAAACAGAACCAATTAGCACGAATAATTTCTACAAACAAAAACTGAGATTAAAAGATGATGAACCTGTATACATAAAAAACTATAGAAGCCCACATAGTCAGGCGGACGAAATTCAAAAACAAGTCGGAAAGTTAATCACCGACGGGATTGTCGAACCCTCTGTATCTGAATACAATAGCCCGTTATTACTTGTCCCTAAAAAATCAGCTCCAGGTTCCGAAGAAAAGAAATGGCGATTAGTAATTGACTATCGTCAGATTAATAAGAAATTACTGTCCGATAAATTTCCACTCCCTAGAATTGATGATATTTTAGATCAGCTAGGTCGAGCAAAATACTTCTCATGTCTTGATTTAATGTCAGGATTTCACCAAATAGAACTTGAAAAAAGCTCAAGAGATATAACTTCCTTTTCAACGAGCAATGGCTCGTATCGCTTCACGAGATTACCTTTTGGTTTAAAAATAGCGCCAAATTCATTTCAGAGAATGATGACTATTGCATTCTCTGGACTAGAGCCTTCGAAGGCATTCCTTTACATGGATGATCTAAAAGTCATTGGTTGTTCCGAAAAACATATGCTTAAAAACTTAAGAGATGTTTTTGAGAAATGTAGGAAATACAACCTGAAGTTACATCCACAAAAATGTTCATTCTTTATGCATGAAGTGACTTTTCTAAGACATAAGTGCACAGATAAAGGAATACTACCAGACGACAAGAAATTTGACTGGACAGCTGAATGCCAAAACGCATTCGAATATTTAAAAACAAAACTTATGGAACCTACCTTGCTACAAGTAAGCAAGCATGTGGAGCGGTTTTAACTCAAAACCATAACGGTCTCCAACTCCCCATTGCATATGCATCAAGAGCCTTTACCAAGGGTGAAAGTAATAAATGCACTACCGAACAGGAACTAGCTGCAATACACTGGGCAATATTACATTTTCGACCATACATTTATGGCAAACATTTCACTATCAAAACAGATCACAGACCTTTAACATACTTGTTCTCAATGACTAACCCAAGCTCCAAACTGACACGTATGAGGCTAGAATTAGAAGAATACAACTTCACAGTTGAATATTTGAAGGGGAAAGACAATTATGTAGCCGATGCGTTATCAAGAATAACCATCAAAGAACTACAAAATATAACTGGAAATATAAATAAAGTCACTACAAGATCCCAAAGTAGACAGAAATCCTGCGCAGGAGAAAAAGAAATAGACTTGCCTAGGCAATCTATAGAAAAAGCTTCAGAGCCCAACGTATACAGAGTCATAAACAATGACGAAGTACGTAAAGTAGTGACCTTGCATGTAAAAAATATGCTATGTTTATTTAAACATGGACAAACAATTACTGCAAGATATGATGTTAGCGATTTATATACCAATGGAGTCCTCGACTTAGGTCAGTTTTTCCAAAGGCTTGAAACGCAAGCCGGTATACATAAAATCAGCCAACTCAAAGTGGCACCGTGGGAAAATATCTTTGAACACGTTTCAATAGATAATTTCAAGAAAATGGGCAATAAAACATTAAAATCATTGAGAGTAGCGCTACTCAACCCGGTGACCCTAATAAATTCTGAGAAAGAAAAAGAAGCTATTATGTCTACATACCATGATGAACCAATTCAGGGAGGTCACACTGGCATTACCAAAACCTTGGCCAAGGTCAAAAGACATTACTTTTGGAAAGGTATGACTCGATATATTAAAGAGTACATACGAAAATGTCTAAAATGTCAAAAAGCGAAAATAACCACGCACACAAAAACTCCATTAACCATTACTGAAACACCACAAACAGCTTTCGACAGGGTAATTGTGGACACGATCGGTCCACTGCCTAAGTCTGAACAAGGGAATGAATACGCAGGTACTTTAATCTGCGATTTAACAAAATACCTTGTAGCAATATCAATTCCAAATAAAAGTGCAAAAACAATAGCCAAAGCTATATTTGAAGGTTTTATTCTGAAGTACGGTCCAATGAAGACGTTCATTACGGACATGGGAACAGAATATAAGAATTCAATAATTGAAGATTTATGTAAAAATTTAAATATCAAAAACATAAATTCTACTGCACACCATCACCAGACTGTCGGAACAGTGGAGCGAAGCCACAGAACACTTAACGAGTTCATACGGTCATATATCTCAGTTGATAAAACAGATTGGGATGTATGGCTACAATACTTCGTATACTGCTTTAACACAACTCCCTCTATGGCACATGATTATTGTCCATACGAATTAGTATTCGGGAAATCTTCGAACTTACCAAACCATTTCAATAGCATAGATAGAATAGAACCATTATATAATATAGAAGATTATGCTAAGGAATCTAAATTTAGATTAGAACAGGCATATAAAAGAGCCAGAATAATGCTAGAAACTAGTAAGCAAAAACAAAAAGATAGATACGACAAAGATAGCATAGATTTTGAATTAGAAATAGGAGACAAGGTTTTATTAAAAAATGAAACTGGCCATAAGCTAGACTTTAAATATACAGGACCCTATACGGTAAAGAAGATACTACCTAATAATAATATAACAATTTTAAATACAAACAAGAAAGGAAAGCTAACTTCGGACGGAGCCGAAGTTGATATACCCTTGCAGAATATTCTGTAAATTATATTCGTCAAAATTATTCATATGATGTATTCTTAATACTCATAAAAGTCCCAACTTCCTAACTTTAAAAACACCAAAGTTATGGCATTTCCAATCGTTCAGTTATATGGCAGCTATAGGATATAGTCGGCCGATCCTTATGAAATTTGGTAGGTCGGATTGATTGGCCAAAAATAAAACCCATAGAAAATCCCAACTTCCTAACTTTACAAACACCCAAGTTATGGCATTTCCGATCAATCAGTTATATGGCGGCTATAGGATATAGTCGTCCGATCCTTATGAAATTCGGTAGGTCGGATTAATTGGCCAAAAATAAAACTCATAGAAAATCCCAACTTCCTAACTTTAAAAACACCAACGTTATGGCTTTTCCGATCGTTCAGTTATATGGCAGCTATATGATATAGTCGCCCGATCCGGCTCGTTCCGACTTATATACCTACCTGCAATAGAAAGACAACTTTTGGGAAAGTTTCAAGCATGATCGCTTTAAAACTGAGGGACTAGTTTGCGTAGAAACGGACGGACAGGGAGACGGCGGAACGGACGGGACATGGCTGATCCTCTTGGTGATGCTGATCAAGTATATATACTTTATAGGGTCGGAAATGTCTCCTTCACTGCGTTGCAAACTTTTGACTGAAATTATAATACCCTCTGCAAGGGTATAAAAACAAAACTCAGATAGTTCACAAGGATAGATTAAAAAAACTTTTATAGAATATATTTTGTAGGATGGCCACCCATAAAAGAAAAATAAAATTACATCAAATTTAATCTCTTCACCATAATAATGAATATAGGAATTCATATACGAAAAAATATAAAATAATAATAAATAATAAGAAATAGTCGCATAAATTTTCAAGTTTTGATTTACTAACTCTTCTAATATTTACAATATTAACAAAAAAAAATTTTTATATTCTAATTTTCTAATTTTTATAAACATACATACATATATTACACATACAACATAAATACAAATAACTCCATAAATTACATTATTTCTCAAAGGGTGGGAGATGTAGTATGCTCACATATCGGGTACACACTGTACCACTTATATCACTGCAACATTGTGGCATTTATTTAGGTCTTAATATTCCCAGCTTTTCAAGTGCGGAGTAATTCGACCCACACAACAGTGTTATGAACATCCTAAATGCTGAGCCGGCATGTCTGCATGTGCGGCCGTCCATTCGGTTACCGTGTGAGCATAACACCCTCTCCCTCATGCGCGGCTACTACTTGCGCCGTTTATATACAGTCATGGAAAAATAATAGAAACGACAATTTTTTTCGTATTTTTCAAACTTTCTTTAGTCATTTTTTTTTTTAAGTTTAATAATTTTGATTTATAGTCGATTCAATTATGTGTCAAAATATACCAAACAATAATTTTAAAAACGTTATGAACTAAAAATAATTTTTAAATTTTAGGCCTGGAAAAATAATAGAAACGACTGAGTTAATTCAATGAAAACAGTTTTGTAGCTTCAAGCCTATTAGTTTAGATGGTAACTTTAATATATGGTTGTGCCACCGCTATTTTTAATGACTTTGGTTCAGCGGTGTCCCATTGAATCCACCAAATTGGCACAAATTGATGGTTCAATGGATTACCACTCAGAATTCACTTTCTTTCACAAATCTTTGATATGTTTCGACGAGAGAAAGGTATTTTTATTTGATTTTCTAACAAGCCGCCTGTCGAAATTCACCGATGTTGCGCGCTTATTATTGTGATGAATCGCCGTAATCGCAGTCCCCAGACTTAAATCCTATAGAGTACCTTTGGGGGATAATAAAGAAGAGGCTTGGTAAGTTTAAGTCCAAAACTAGGAAAATTTGTGGAAGAAAGTGAATTCTGGTGGTACTCCATTGACCATCAATTTGTGCCAATTTGGTGGATTTAATGGGCACCGCTGAACCAAAGTCATTAAAAATAGCGGTGGCCAACTATATATTTAGTTACCATCTAAACTAATAGGCTTTGAACAAACTGTTTTCATTGATTAACTCAGTCGTTTCTATTATTTTTTCCAGGCTAAAAATTTAAAATTATTTTTTTTTTTTGACCATATTGAATCGACTTATTTCAAATTATTACTTAAAAAAAAATACTTTTAATAAATTTTTTTTCCATGTATACACTTATGCATAAGCATTGACCGCTGCTCTGCAGTGGCACATATACATTTATATAGATATATAGATATATAAGCTTTGGCCGCGGCGCTGCTCGCGCAGCTATGTGAATTCTAAGCCAAGCCAATTATTCTTAAGAAAAGCGGGAGCATTGACGAAGAGGGCCCCGAACAAAACACATGTTATAATTAATTAATTCTTCAATAAAAATAAATATCAAATGCAGAGTTTAGATTTTACATCTTAGTACATTACCCTCAATTGCAACAACCCTAAAAATTATAGCTTCCCGGTTACCAAATGTCTTAGACCATCGGATAGTGAGCAAACTAAAATGTCTATTGACGAATTAAGATTTCAAGGCGCACACGAATACGAAGAATTGCAACCTAATTATTATGAACAACAGTATTATGACCACAATCAATATTACGAGTTGATTAATGTAGGGCAACAACAGGTACAATCCATCCAATATAAAGATGAACAAAATCAAAATAGCTCAGACCCAAACGAAAATTTTCGGTTAACAGCCCCGGACATCACCAATACATAGAAATATCATACAAAGTTTGCACGTAAATGCCTTGAAGACACCGACTCCACAATAAATATGATGAATACAAATTTTTTTTTTCCAATATATTTCGGTTGCACTTCGGCAACCGTCTTCAGACCAACTATAATCAACATAAAAACACATAAAATAACCTAAATTTAGACAATGAACAACAAAGCTTTAAAAAATTATTACACCTACATAATTTTACACGATTGCATCGTCGGACGTGGGGATTAATACTAGTTGTTATTAAGTAAGTGTCTGTAAATGTGAGCGCGATTTTTAACGTCTGTTTTGTAGTTCAGTCTTATGCTTGTGGGTGTGTTTGTTATATGTAACATTTCTATGGTAAAGCGTTTTTTGTAATGTTGTTCTTGTTCCAAAATTGCCGTTGCATCAAAATTTGTTATGTGTTATGTTATTATACCCGTTACTCGTAGAGTAAAAGGGTATATTGTATTCGTGCAAAAGTATGTAACAGGTAGAAGGAAGCGTTTCCGACCCTATAAAGTATGTAATCGGACGTTGATGCACTATGATCAGCTCAAACAAGTGGCCCTTACGATACCAAGCAGTGCTTGTTACGCGCGGATCTAATAGGCGTAAAAACGAGATCGCGAGAAGTTAAAAGCACAATGTAGAAGCGGACAGACTAAGATTAGAAATACGTACGAGAGTAATACTAATACTAATTTTGTGCTAAGTAAGATAAAATTAATGATTTTAGGCTTGGCAAAGAGTCGGTAGTAGAAATAATGTGGTATAGTCTATTATAGTCGTTACACAGTACTCTAAACGGTTCATGCATATCAAAGTTAGATCTACAAATATTTAATGTAAGAGGAACATAGTTCCTGGTAATTCTATTAGGCACGGAGAAGCTTATGCGACCCAGTAACTCGGGACTCTCCACATCCCCGTGAATAAGTTTATAGATAAAAGTTGTCCCAAGCATTGTTCTACGGTTTACTAAGGATGGTAGATTAATTAGGAGAAGTCTACTAGAGTAGGATGGTAAAATTGCATTCCAGTTAAGGCCCCGTAGAGCAAATAATAAAAAGTTCTTTTGCACAGACTCTATCCGGTCTATATGTACACCATACTGGGGACTCCAAACTGCAGAACAGTACTCCAGGATTGGACGGACTAGTGAAATGAACAGAGTCTTTGTAACATAGGGATCATCGAATTCCTTTGACCACCTTTTAATGAATCCAAGTACTCCCCTGGCTTTATTCACAAAACTTAAGTTTAGGGTCAAGGAGGACGCCAAGGTCATCAACATGCGTAATTCTAGACAACGCGCAACCACCCAGCGTATACGTTGCATATTGTGGGTTCACCCGAAAAAATGTCATTACTTTGCACTTAGCGCTATTTAAATCCAAAACATTTTCACAACACCCTGTTTGAAAAGCGTTTAGGTCAGATTGTAAGTCTGAACTGCTAGAAATTTCGTTATATTGCAGGCATAACTTAACGTCATCTGCGTACATAAGGACACACGACTTTGTCAAGACTAGAGGGAGATCGTTTATAAATAAAGTAAAAAGAAGTGGGTCAAGGTGGCTTCCTTGTGGGACGCCTGAAGTAACTCGGATAAAATCAGAGATCGAGTTTTTAAAGAGGACCCGTTGAGTCCTACCACTCAGATAACTTGAGATCCATGTTAGAAGATCACATGGAAACCCTAATAAGTCTAGCTTTAATACAAGAAGCGAGTGATTTACTGAATCAAACGCTTTACTAAAATCAGTGTAAGCTACGTCAGTCTGCATGTTCATGTATGGCAGGGAATACTTTGCTGTCCAGCCGAGATAACTTTCTTGCAATTTTTTAATGAACAGAAAGCCATTTTCGCTGACCGCGGACCACTGTGCACTATAGCGCACAAAAAAATCGAAAGCGCTCAAGAACTTTTTAATGAGAGATCAAGCAGAGCGATAGAGCGGGAGCGAAACACCGAATAACTTTGATGTTAGGCACCACGAAACGATATAGAAACGAAAAGAGAGAGAGAGCGGGATTATTAACCGATTAACTCCGGTATAAAACACCTCTGAGAGATATGACCGTTGGAGTGCGTGCCGTTCCAACAGCGCTCAACGACGAAGAGAAAGACTGAAAAGAGGGGCAATAGAAAACAATAACAACAAACCAGCACCGAATTAAATTATGATAAAAACTTTTTGATTACTAAACACAAGTTAATCACGATGCACTCGCGAAGCGAACGGAAAGTTGTTAGAAAACACTTAAAGGTGTAGAAACGTTAAAGAGATTTAAGCAAATCCCGGTGGTTTCAATAAGAAAAATGAAAATTCGGAGCGCAAAACAAAAACACGACTGTTCTCTGTGAAGACGCACAACGACGTATATATATTCTTGTTCAGGATCACTAACCGAGTCGATCTAGCCATGTCCGTCTGTCTGCCTGTCCGTCTGTCTGCCTGTCCGTCTGTCCGTCTGAGTGTCCGTATGAACGCTGAGATCTCTGAAACAATAAAAGCTAGAAGATTGGCATTTTGCATGTAGATTTTAGGAGTTCCACGCAGCGCAAGTTTGTTTCAAAATGGTGCCACGCCCCCTCTGACGCCCACAAGCCACAAGCTGTTGCCACACTTTTGATGCTATTATGAAAATTGTAATTGTTATGAATTTGTTTCGTCAATACCTATCGATTGGCCTAATAAAAGTTTGCCACGCCCACTCTAACGCCCAAAAACCCAATAAGCGCTTAAGCCTGTCTAGCGCCTACATTTCCACCTTTCATGGCCCGTGGTACCAATGTATTAGGGTAGATGGCGCAATACAATAGCGTCATCTAACGGATGACTTTGGAACAGCTGGCCAAGGAGCTCAACAGAGTCAACGTTAATTCTCGATAAGGATTTCTATTAAAGGAAATTGCGATGGTTTTCATTTGTCAATACCGAACTATATACCAAGAACTATGCAAATCAAATCTAGTTAGCCAAATTGGAGGTCGGAGTCAAACAATGGCGTATGTGTGTATGCTGCAGGACAAAAGCTGCCTGCGCTAAAGCAGCGCTGGTGCTGATGCTCGTGCTGTAAAGCTACCAGCTCTAAGAGATCGCCGAATTCAAATTGATAATTTGAACTTTTTGTCCTTTTTTCCTGTGATCACTCTAATTCACATTATGTTAATGCAAAATCTAAAGTTGTTTAGCTGAGTAATGGGCACTCGACTATAGCGTTTTCTCTTGTTTTATTTGTTTTTATGTTGATGATAGTTGCCCTGAAGACGGTTGCCGAAGGGCAACCGAAATATATTAGAAAAAAAATAAGAAATAAATAAAATAAAATTTAAACTGATTTGCTAAGATTATTTAGGGCTCCCCAAGTGGCCCCAATCGCTTCCAATTGGAAAAAAGGTCAATTTTCCTTTCAAAAATTCTGGACGCTAAACCGTTTAACCAATCGAATCCGTGTTTTCGCCCAAAAATAGTTTAAGACGCGTAGATTTAAGGCTTTTTACTATTTTTAACACCAGTTCTAAAATTACAATTTAGCCAAAAATATCTTAAACTGAGTATCAAAAATTTCTTTGGTAAAGTTTTTCTTTAAGCTTTAACGATTCATTTGATGGTTTCACCAAAGCTCTAGCTATCTTCTAAACTAAGAAACTAAGCAAAAATTTGATATATTATCGAATTTAAGTGATCTTTACAGTTATTGCTTCCAGAATACTCAAAAGCCGTTTTTTTTGGCGAAAATCTATATGGCCGGGTTTTTGATAGTGTAGTAAAAATATACAATTCAAATTGTTTTTTGCTGTGGTTATTTTTACAGTGTTTTGCCACGAGCTGTTAGGAAACATAAGACGGGAGATCGCAGTAGATAGAGAGAGAGGAGTCAGAGTCATATCAAAAAAATTTCTTTGCATAACCGTGTATTTTGGTGTATAACCGTGCAATAATATTATTCTTTTAGTTCGCCTTTCTCGGAATTTTAATTTTTTCTATAGAATGTGCAAACTTGTTGATATCTCTGATGTTAACTTAAAAATTTGGTGAGTTATGCCAGTTAGTTTCCTTTTTTACTATTCTTAATTAGTAAAGTCATAAATGATTTACATTTAAATGAATATTTGGTTATTTATTAATTATGTGCAGTTGTAATATACCAATTAGCATAATTGCATTTTGTACATATATAAATGCGTTTTTGTAGTTTTTAATCTTATTATTCTATATAAACATTGCATATATTGCACTATTTAATAAATATTGTCTTAATATTTAAGAGCTTCCTGTATGGAGACAGGTATAATGCAAACATAAGACATCGCAAGCGAAGCTGCGGGCACCCTGCTAGTCAATTATAAATTTACAAAAATAGCACAGTTACCCTTCTTGATAAAAAATAAAAATTAATTACTTCAAAATCAGTAAAAAACCATATTTCTCATATCCAAAAGGCATCAGAACCAATTAAAAATTCAGCTCAGGAATCGATCAAAAAAATAGATTTTGAATTCGATTAGACCATCTGAATAAGGAGGAAACTTTAGGGTTGAAAGTTTTATTAAATAAATTTAAAAATGTTCAATATGAAGAAGGAGAGAAGCTAACATTTACAAATTACCTTGAACACGTCCTAAATACAACACATAACTCCCAAATTTATTCAAAACAGTACCCACTTGCTCAAGCGCACGAAATCGAAGTCGAAAACCAAGTGCAGGAAAGGGATTCCACCAAATACAAATAGACCCAGAAAAGCGGTCATTGAGAATACCTTCGAATGCTATTTGGCCTTAAAAATGCACCCGTTACTTTTCAAAGGAATATCCTTCGACCGTTGCTTAACAAACACTGTTTAGTGTATTTGGACGATATTATTATCAAATCGTAACCCCTAATGGCATAAAACCAAACCACTTAAAGTTAAAGCCATAGTTTTATATTTAATTCCAACAAAAGTAAAAGAGATCAGAGCTTTACTTGGATAAACCGGTTATTATCGCTAATTTATCACAAACTACGCAGATATAGCAAACCCAATGACCAAATGTTCAAAAAAAGGAGCAAAGATAGATACACAAAATCTCGACTACATAGAAGCATTCAAAAAACTTAAAGCTTTAATAATTAGAGAACCAATTCTCCAATAACCCGATTTTGAAAAAAAATTTACTATGCCAATAATTTAGCCCTTGAAGCGGTACTTTCTTAAAATTGTCATCCTATATCCTTTATTGGCAGAACACTTAATGAACACGAATTAAATTACAGTGCTTTCGAAAAGAAATTACTCGCAATAGTTTGGGCCACTAAAACTTTTAAACATTATTTACGAGGGTGGTCCAATAAGTACTTAGCCTCCAAAAGAAAAACGAAAATTTTGGAAAAGTGGTGATTTATTTCTCAAAATAATCTCCGTTTAGCTCGATACACTTGACCCAGCGATGCTCCAACTTCTTTAACCCGTCTGAAAAATAGGCCTGCAAAATAGGCCTCTGTGGCGGCGACGTTCTCCCCATTCGACGCAAATTTCTGTCCAGCGAGTGACTTTTTCAAGTTTGGAAATAAAAAGAAGTCACACGGGGCCAAATCTGGAGAATAGGGTGGATGGGGTAGTTGATGTAGATCACACCTTGTGAATCACCTTTCCGGCCGTTAGGACAGTCTTTGCCTACTTCGGAGCAGGTTCGCTGGGTGAAGTCCACTATCTCGACTGTTATTTGGTCTCTGGTGTGTACCAGTGGATCTATGTTTTGTCGACGGGCACGAAACGACGCAGAAACTCCTTCCGGATTGCGCTTATACAGCGTCAAACACTGCTCTGAAGTGTTCTCACGGTTGCGTTTGTTGTCCGGAGTGAGCAAACGCGGCACCCATCGCTCCGACAGCTTTCTCATGCCCAAAATTTCATGCGGGATATGACCCACGCGGTCTTTTGACATGCCTACTGTCTCAGCTATTTCGCGTATCTTCAATCGGCGGTCTCCCAATACGAGATCGTGGATTTTTGTCACGTTATCCTCCATGGTAGCCATTTTCGGGGCATCTGGGCGTGGCTCATTAAAAACCGACGTGCGACTACGTTGAAACTCGTAAAACCAATTTTTGTCGGTTGCCATCGAAGGAGAAGAGTCACCGTACACAGCATCCAAGCGCTCTTTCGCTGCGCGATTTCCCTTCCAAAAACAAGAATCGAATCACAAGCCGATATTGCTCTTTCTCAATTTTTCTAAAATCCGCGGGCACGTCCAATTCCACACTCAGTCAGTACAGTCAGTCTATGAGAATGTACTACACAATAGTAAATTTCTTTTGCGATAGTGACGCCATCGGGCGATGAGGCTAAGTACTTATCGGACTGCCCTCGTACTAGGACGACATTTTTCATTGCTAATGACCATTAACCTCTTAGATGGCTGCAAGATAACAACCAGCGTAGGCTAAGCAGGCCAATCTTATTTTATTCATTCCATTTTATATTCTTTTATTAACATAAATCTCATTCTTATATTTTTTCATCTTTATAAATTTTATATATGTAGGATTGGTAAAGTTAGTATCAGTTATTTACCCTATAATTAAGTCGAAAGTATCAGGAGAGTCCAGCTTTAGTATTAGGTTTATTTTATGAATAGCCCTTTTTATTTTTAATCGAGGTTATCAAGAGTAAAAGGGCAAACAATCGAGTGGTTGACATTATAGAAGTCGTCGAGAGAGCAGCAAGAATGAAGTGAAGAATAGTGAGAAGTCGTCGAGGAGTTTTAAGAAAAGTAAAAGTCGTATAAAGTGTTGTTGCGGTTTAGAAGTTGCTCTCGGTTAACATTTAAAGTTATTTTAATCGTATTAATAAATAGAAATTTGTGCTATCCCACATATATTACATTTATATTTTTTATATTCACTAACGCATTACCACCGTTATATTGTACTACCCTTACAGTGCCCGAGAGCTTAGCTAGCAAAGTGCGCCGCTATGGGCCTTTGTCTCATTGGTGGCCAGCGATCAAATGACTTCTGCATATTGTGCATGGTCAGCGGTCTGGCACGAGCATACGACCATGCATTTGACTTTTTGTTAATTTTAAGTTTTAGTTCGATTTTATATTCAATAAAGAGCACTTGCTCATATCAGAAACTCCGGCATTGCCGTTAAAATTAATTCATTTATATAAATTTTTGTATAAACCCCAAAGAGAGCGGACGTGCTTTGCGTGAGCTCCGGGAAAAGTCGAAGAAAGTGGATGTATTAAAGACATATCGAATTTAAACAAGAAAGGAAAGCTAACTTTGGGCGGAGCCGAAGTTGATATACCCTTGCAGAATATTCTGTAAGTTATGGCATTCAGTTATATGGCAGCAATAGGATATAGTTGGCTGATCCCGGCCGTTCCGACTTATATACTGCGTGCAAAGGAAAGAAGGGTGTGTGCAAAGTTTCAATTCGATATCTTTAAAACTGGGAGACTAGTTCGCGTAGAAACAGACAGACGGACAGACGGACATGCATATATATACTCAGGACGCGATCCTGATCAAGGACTTTCAAAGTGAACGGTCGTGTTTTTTTTCTGCGCTTCGAATTTTGTATTTTGTTTTTCGTTTATTCCCATCGGTGGGTGTTATCAAAACAATTTTAATTTTCTTTCGTGTTATTTAAACATACATTTAAACTCCGTTCGCTTCGCGAGTGCACTTTGTATTTTATACTAATTAATTGTTTTAGTTTTCGTAATTCTTATCTGTGTTTTCTTTTCTTTTATTCACACCGTTTTCTCTTTTGTGCATGCACTTTAACTTATTTACGCTCCCGCTCTCTTGCTCTCTCTGCCGATTTCAGCAAACCCTCAAATGTTGCTAAGATCGGCAGCTAAAAAGATTCGGTATCCGAACAATCCGTTACAGAATGCATGCAACCAGGGACTTCTAAGAATTCCGATTTGTCCGTAGTGGTTTCACAATTAGTGGATCCACCTATCTCTCAGAATGTAGCATCTCCACCGCAAGGGACTACTGAGTCCGGACAACCGGCTCAAGTTGGTTTGGCAGAAGCAATGTCTGCTCCACCAAAATCCCTTTCAGTGGTTCCACTCAAGAAACAAATTTTCGTTTCTCGGCTTTCCCCTGATCAAACATCTTCTGATGTATTGTCTTATATACAAGACAAAACTAAAGCCGATTGTAATAGTGTAAAGGTGGAAAAGTTTAAGTTTTCTTATGCTAGAGACATTTCATCTTTCAAGATAACTGTCCCTAACGAGCTTTTTGAAGCCATATGCTCGGGCGACTTTTGGCCGGATAATATGGTTGTAAAAGATTTCGAGGCTAAGATAAAGAAGAAGGGGCCCGTGGGAGTAAAACTTCCTAGTCGAGGCCAAACCAGTGTACCAATTTCAAAAAACTAACTTCTAGCCTCCTATTTTCCTATCAGAATGCAAGAGGTTTGCGCAGCAAACTTACTAAATTCCTTTGCATCTCATATTATTGTGTTCACAGAAACCTGGTTAAAGCCGGAGATCTTTAGCTCCGAAGTTTTTCCAGGTAAGTACACAATATATAGGTATGACCGTCCCTCTAGACGGGGAGGTGGAGTATTAATTGGAGTTGATTCAAACCTCCCGTCTGAGGAGTTATTATACCCGTTACTCGTAGAGTAAAAGGGTATATTGTATTCGTGCAAAAGTATGTAACAGCTAGAAGGAAGCGTTTCCGACCCTATAAAGTATATATATTCTTGATCAGGATCACTAGCCGAGTCGATTTAGCCATGTCCGTCTGTCTGTCTGTCTGTCTGTCTGTCTGTCCGTATGAACGCTGAGATCTCGGAAACTATAAAAGCTAGAAGATTGGCATTTTGCATGTAGATTTAAGAAGTTCCTACGCAGCGCAAGTTTGTTTCAAAATGGTGCCACGCCCCCTTTAACGCCCACAATCGTTTATATACGATCTTAAAAATTTAAATATTTCGGAAAAGTAAAAATGCAGTTTTATTGTGTTTATCAATACCTATCGAAATGTAGAAGAAATTTTTCAAATCGGACCATTCATTAAAAAGTTATGCGTGATCAAAGTTTCTATCTCCACCTCCCTCGCACTCCCTTTAGCTGAGTAACGGGTATCTGATAGTCGGGGCACCCGACTATAGCGTTCTCTCTTGTTTTTTGATGAATTCAATACCATTGAATTTATTTGTGTAAAGTTATCGCTTCCTTGTTACTTTATATACATAACTTGCTCATATATTCCGCCGTTGTCTGAACTTCCTGATTATTTAAATCACCTATCCGTTATTAAGTCCGTTGCAAATAAGCTTTCCGATAGGGATCAGCTGATAGTTCTAGGTGATTTTAATATACCTGGAGTTACTTGGTCCACTGAGGATGGATCGAATGTCTTACTACCTATAGCACAGCATGATTTTATTGATGGCCTGCTTGACATATCTCTATCTCAAGTAAACCATGTTCGAAATTCATTAGGTCGCCTACTTGATTTGTGTTTTGTATCAAATCCTGAAGGTGTGTTTCTGTCCAGAGTAGCACCACTCACGCAACCTGAAGATCCATATCACCCAACATTCGAACTTTCATTTGATACGGGTAGAGTTATAGAAGAAAAATCAGAAAGACCCAAACGAATACATTGTTTTCGCAAGGCAGACTTTCTGAGGCTAAATAATTTTATTTCTGGCTTTAATTGGTCTGATCTTTACCTATGCATTAATATGTCCGATGCAGTTAATGTTTTTTACACTGCAATAAACTCATTTTTTAATTCATGTGTTCCGTGGTACTATCCGTCAACTTCCAATAAATCACCTTGGTTTAGCAAAGAGTTACTCTACTTACTCTACTTTAGATTATTCATCACAGCCTTATTCTTACACCATGCCCAAGTCAAACCTCATATTCTGTCCCACTTTAACAGAAAGCTCTCTTCTTTTGGATCTTCTTCGTATTAAGCCTGTTTATTCGCCAGGGCCCGATGGTATTCCTGGGTGCGTGCTTAGGTATTGCGCTAAGGCCCTGTGCAAACCTCTTCACAAGTTGTTTACCTTATCTCTAGAAACGTCCCAATTCCCAAATATTTGGAAGGAATCATTTGTTATTCCTCTTTTCAAAAAAGGTAACAAGTTAGAAGCCAGTAACTACAGAGGTATTTCTAAGTTGTCAGCTATTCCTAAGCTTTTGAAAAAATTTATTACTCCTCATTTGCAGCACTTTTGCAGATCAATTATTTCTCCGTGTCAACACGGATTTATTAAACGTAGATCCACAATTACAAACCTTCTAGGGCTCACTACATATGTGATAAAAGGCTTCAATAGTAGTTTTCAAACAGATGTCATTTACACTGACTTCAGTAAAGCATTTGACTCTGTACATCACTTACTTCTTATTCATAAACTTGACCTTTTAGGTTTTCCAGTTGATCTGCTTAAATGGATTTCAAGTTATCTAAATGGCAGGTCACAAAGGGTCCTTTTAAAAATTCAATTTCTGAAATTCTCCGTATTACCTCCGGTGAGCCATCTGGGTCCGTTACTTTTTACATTATTTATTAACGATCTTCCCTCAATTATAAGTCATTCTCGCGTACTTATGTACGCAGATGATGTTAAGTTGTGCCTGCAGTATAAGGACATTTCCTGCCATTTAGACTTGCAATCCGATCTAGATAATTTTCAAAACTGGTGCCGAGATAATTTACTAAATTTAAACGGTTCCAAGTGCAAGCTGATGACATTTTATCGGGCCAATCCGATATACGCGACTTACACGTTAAGTGGCAGCTCTTTGGATAGAATAACTCTTGTAATCGGTCTTGGACCCCAAACTAAAATTTTCTAATCACATTTCGTCCATGGTTAATAAAGCCAGAGGAGTGCTTGGATTTATTAAAAGGTGGTCAAAAGAATTCGATGATCCTTATTTGACTAAAACTTTATTTATTTCGCTAGTCCGTCCGATTCTGGAATATTTGGTTATTTATTAATTATGTGCAGTTGTAATATACCAATTAGCATAATTGCATTTTGTACATATATAAATGCGTTTTTGTAGTTTTTAATCTTATTATTCTATATAAACATTGCATATATTGCACTATTTAAAAAATATTGTCTTAATATTTAAGAGCTTCCTGTATGGAGACAGGTATAATGCAAACATAAGACATCGCAAGCGAAGCTGCGGGCACCCTGCTAGTCAATTATAAATTTACAAAAATAGCACAGTTACCCTTCTTGATAAAAAAAATAAAAATTAATTACTTCAAAATCAGTAAAAAACCATATTTCTCATATCCAAAAGGCATCAGAACCAATTAAAAATTCAGCTCAGGAATCGATCAAAAAAATAGATTTTGAATTCGATTAGACCATCTGAATAAGGAGGAAACTTTAGGGTTGAAAGTTTTATTAAATAAATTTAAAAATGTTCAATATGAAGAAGGAGAGAAGCTAACATTTACAAATTACCTTGAACACGTCCTAAATACAACACATAACTCCCAAATTTATTCAAAACAGTACCCACTTGCTCAAGCGCACGAAATCGAAGTCGAAAACAAAGTGCAGGAAAGGGATTCCACCAAATACAAATAGACCCAGAAAAGCGGTCATTGAGAATACCTTCGAATGCTATTTGGCCTTAAAAATGCACCCGTTACTTTTCAAAGGAATATCCTTCGACCGTTGCTTAACAAACACTGTTTAGTGTATTTGGACGATATTATTATCAAATCGTAACCCCTAATGGCATAAAACCAAACCACTTAAAGTTAAAGCCATAGTTTTATATTTAATTCCAACAAAAGTAAAAGAGATCAGAGCTTTACTTGGATAAACCGGTTATTATCGCTAATTTATCACAAACTACGCAGATATAGCAAACCCAATGACCAAATGTTCAAAAAAAGGAGCAAAGATAGATACACAAAATCTCGACTACATAGAAGCATTCAAAAAACTTAAAGCTTTAATAATTAGAGAACCAATTCTCCAATAACCCGATTTTGAAAAAAATTTACTATGCCAATAATTTAGCCCTTGAAGCGGTACTTTCTTAAAATTGTCATCCTATATCCTTTATTGGCAGAACACTTAATGAACACGAATTAAATTACAGTGCTTTCGAAAAGAAATTACTCGCAATAGTTTGGGCCACTAAAACTTTTAAACATTATTTACGAGGGTGGTCCAATAAGTACTTAGCCTCCAAAAGAAAAACGAAAATTTTGGAAAAGTGGTGATTTATTTCTCAAAATAATCTCCGTTTAGCTCGATACACTTGACCCAGCGATGCTCCAACTTCTTTAACCCGTCTGAAAAATAGGCCTGCAAAATAGGCCTCTGTGGCGGCGACGTTCTCCCCATTCGACGCAAATTTCTGTCCAGCGAGTGACTTTTTCAAGTTTGGAAATAAAAAGAAGTCACACGGGGCCAAATCTGGAGAATAGGGTGGATGGGGTAGTTGATGTAGATCACACCTTGTGAATCACCTTTCCGGCCGTTAGGACAGTCTTTGCCTACTTCGGAGCAGGTTCGCTGGGTGAAGTCCACTATCTCGACTGTTATTTGGTCTCTGGTGTGTACCAGTGGATCTATGTTTTGTCGACGGGCACGAAACGACGCAGAAACTCCTTCCGTATTGTGCTTATACAGCGTCAAACACTGCTCTGAAGTGTTCTCACGGTTGCGTTTGTTGTCCGGAGTGAGCAAACGCGGCACCCATCGCTCCGACAGCTTTCTCATGCCCAAAATTTCATGCGGGATATGACCCACGCGGTCTTTTGACATGCCTACTGTCTCAGCTATTTCGCGTATCTTCAATCGGCGGTCTCCCAATACGAGATCGTGGATTTTTGTCACGTTATCCTCCATGGTAGCCATTTTCGGGGCATCTGGGCGTGGCTCATTAAAAACAGACGTGCGACTACGTTGAAACTCGTAAAACCAATTTTTGTCGGTCGCCATCGAAGGAGAAGAGTCACCGTACACAGCATCCAAGCGCTCTTTCGCTGCGCGATTTCCCTTCCAAAAACAAGAATCGAATCACAAGCCGATATTGCTCTTTCTCAATTTTTCTAAAATCCGCGGGCACGTCCAATTCCACACTCAGTCAGTACAGTCAGTCTATGAGAATGTACTACACAATAGTAAATTTCTTTTGCGATAGTGACGCCATCGGGCGATGAGGCTAAGTACTTATCGGACTGCCCTCGTACTAGGACGACATTTTTCATTGCTAATGACCATTAACCTCTTAGATGGCTGCAAGATAACAACCAGCGTAGGCTAAGCAGGCCAATCTTATTTTATTCATTCCATTTTATATTCTTTTATTAACATAAATCTCATTCTTATATTTTTTCATCTTTATAAATTTTATATATGTAGGATTGGTAAAGTTAGTATCAGTTATTTACCCTATAATTAAGTCGAAAGTATCAGGAGAGTCCAGCTTTAGTATTAGGTTTATTTTATGAATAGCCCTATTTATTTTTAATCGAGGTTATCAAGAGTTTTGCCCTTTTGGGCAAACAATCGAGTGGTTGACATTATAGAAGTCGTCGAGAGAGCAGCAAGAATGAAGTGAAGAATAGTGAGAAGTCGTCGAGGAGTTTTAAGAAAAGTAAAAGTCGTATAAAGTGTTGTTGCGGTTTAGAAGTTGGTCTCGGTTAACATTTAAAGTTATTTTAATCGTATTAATAAATAGAAATTTGTGCTATCCCACATATATTACATTTATATTTTTTATATTCACTAACGCATTACCACCGTTATATTGTACTACCCTTACAGTGCCCGAGAGCTTAGCTAGCAAAGTGCGCCGCTATGGGCCTTTGTCTCATTGGTGGCCAGCGATCAAATGACTTCTGCATATTGTGCATGGTCAGCGGTCTGGCACGAGCATACGACCATGCATTTGACTTTTTGTTAATTTTAAGTTTTAGTTCGATTTTATATTCAATAAAGAGCACTTGCTCATATCAGAAACTCCGGCATTACCGTTAAAATTAATTCATTTATATAAATTTTTGTATAAGCCCCAAAGAGAGCGGACGTGCTTTGCGTGAGCTCCGGGAAAAGTCGAAGAAAGTGGATGTATTAAAGACATATCGAATTTAAACAAGAAAGGAAAGCTAACTTTGGGCGGAGCCGAAGTTGATATACCCTTGCAGAATATTCTGTAAGTTATGGCATTCAGTTATATGGCAGCAATAGGATATAGTTGGCTGATCCCGGCCGTTCCGACTTATATACTGCGTGCAAAGGAAAGAAGGGTGTGTGCAAAGTTTCAATTCGATATCTTTAAAACTGGGAGACTAGTTCGCGTAGAAACAGACAGACGGACAGACGGACATGCATATATATACACAGGACGCGATCCTGATCAAGGACTTTCAAAGTGAACGGTCGTGTTTTTTTTCTGCGCTTCGAATTTTGTATTTTGTTTTTCGTTTATTCCCATTGGTGGGTGTTATCAAAACAATTTTAATTTTCTTTCGTGTTATTTAAACATAAATTTAAACTCCGTTCGCTTCGCGAGTGCACTTTGTATTTTATACTAATTAATTGTTTTAGTTTTCGTAATTCTTATCTGTGTTTTCTTTTCTTTTATCCACACCGTTTTCTCTTTTGTGCATGCACTTTAACTTATTTACGCTCCCGCTCTCTTGCTCTCTCTGCCGATTTCAGCAAACCCTCAAATGTTGCTAAGATCGGCAGCTAAAAAAGATTCGGTATCCGAACAATCCGTTACAGAATGCATGCAACCAGGGACTTCTAAGAATTCCGATTTGTCCGTAGTGGTTTCACAATTAGTGGATCCACCTATCTCTCAGAATGTAGCATCTCCACCACAAGGGACTACTGAGTCCGGACAACCGGCTCAAGTTGGTTTGGCAGAAGCAATGTCTGCTCCACCAAAATCCCTTTCAGTGGTTCCACTCAAGAAACAAATTTTCATTTCTCGGCTTTCCCCTGATCAAACATCTTCTGATGTATTGTCTTATATACAAGACAAAACTAAAGCCGATTGTAATAGTGTAAAGGTGGAAAAGTTTAAGTTTTCTTATGCTAGAGACATTTCATCTTTCAAGATAACTGTCCCTAACGAGCTTTTTGAAGCCATATGCTCGGCCGACTTTTGGCCGGATAATATGGTTGTAAAAGAGAAAAAGAAAAACTTACTAAATTCCTTTGCATCTCATATTATTGTGTTCACAGAAACCTGGTTAAAGCCGGAGATCTTTAGCTCCGAAGTTTTTCCAGGTAAGTACACAATATATAGGTATGACCGTCCCTCTAGACGGGGAGGTGAAGTCTTAATTGGAGTTGATTCAAACCTCCCGTCTGAGGAGTTATTTTTTGATGAATTCAATACCATTGAATTTATTTGTGTAAAGTTATCGCTTCCTTGTTACTTTATATACATAACTTGCTCATATATTCCGCCGTTGTCTGAACTTCCTGATTATTTAAATCACCTATCCGTTATTAAGTCCGTTGCAAATAAGCTTTCCGATAGGGATCAGCTGATAGTTCTAGGTGATTTTAATATACCTGGAGTTACTTGGTCCACTGAGGATGGATCGAATGTCTTACTACCTATAGCATGATTTTATTGATGGCCTGCTTGACATATCTCTATCTCAAGTAAACCATGTTCGAAATTCATTAGGTCGCCTACTTGATTTGTGTTTTGTATCAAATCCTGAAGGTGTGTTTCTGTCCAGAGTAGCACCACTCACGCAACCTGAAGATCCATATCACCCAACAATCGAACTTTCATTTGATACGGGTAGAGTTATAGAAGAAAAATCAGAAAGACCCAAACGAATACATTGTTTTCGCAAGGCAGACTTTCTGAGGCTAAATAATTTTATTTCTGGCTTTAATTGGTCTGATCTTTACCTATGCATTAATATGTCCGATGCAGTTAATGTTTTTTACACTGCAATAAACTCATTTTTTAATTCATGTGTTCCGTGGTACTATCCGTCAACTTCCAATAAATCACCTTGGTTTAGCAAAGAGTTGACACACTTAAGAAATGTAAAGTCCAGACTTTTTAGGAAATATAAAAATACCGGTTCTCAATCTGTTTTTACTAGATATTTAAGTGCTCGGTCAAGATTTACCGTGCTTAATGCTCAGTGTTATAACAGTTACTTAAACCGTTGTAAGGTCCAGTTCTCTCAGGACCCGAAACAGTTTTATAATTTTGTTAACACCAATCGTAAATCTAATTCTTTTCCTTCCTCGCTATCGTTCGAAAACATGACGGCAACCACAGATCAGGCAATAGCCGATTTATTTGCCCAATTTTTTCAAACGACTTACTCTACTTTAGATTATTCATCACAGCCTTATTCTTACACCATGCCCAAGTCAAACCTCATATTCTGTCCCACTTTAACAGAAAGCTCTCTTCTTTTGGATCTTCTTCGTATTAAGCCTGTTTATTCGCCAGGGCCCGATGGTATTCCTGGGTGCGTGCTTAGGTATTGCGCTAAGGCCCTGTGCAAACCTCTTCACAAGTTGTTTACCTTATCTTTAGAAACGTCCCAATTCCCAAATATTTGGAAGGAATCATTTGTTATTCCTCTTTTCAAAAAAGGTAACAAGTTAGAAGCCAGTAACTACAGAGGTATTTCTAAGTTGTCAGCTATTCCTAAGCTTTTTGAAAAAATTTATTACTCCTCATTTGCAGCACTTTTGCAGATCAATTATTTCTCCGTGTCAACACGGATTTATTAAACGTAGATCCACAATTACAAACCTTCTAGGGCTCACTACATATGTGATAAAAGGCTTCAATAGTAGTTTTCAAACAGATGTCATTTACACTGACTTCAGTAAAGCATTTGACTCTGTACATCACTTACTTCTTATTCATAAACTTGACCTTTTAGGTTTTCCAGTTGATCTGCTTAAATGGATTTCAAGTTATCTAAATGGCAGGTCACAAAGGGTCCTTTTTAAAAATTCAATTTCTGAAATTCTCCGTGTTACCTCCGGTGTCCCACAAGGGAGCCATCTGGGTCCGTTACTTTTTACATTATTTATTAACGATCTTCCCTCAATTATAAGTCATTCTCGCGTACTTATGTACGCAGATGATGTTAAGTTGTGCCTGCAGTATAAGGACATTTCCTGCCATTTAGACTTGCAATCCGATCTTGATAATTTTCAAAACTGGTGCCGAGATAATTTACTAAATTTAAACGGTTCTAAGTGCAAGCTGATGACTTTTTATCGGGCCAATCCGATATACGCGACTTACACGTTAAGTGGCAGCTCTTTGGATAGAATAACTCTTGTAATCGATCTTGGCGTTCTCTTGGACCCCAAACTAAAATTTTCTAATCACATTTCGTCCATGGTTAATAAAGCCAGAGGAGTGCTTGGATTTATTAAAAGGTGGTCAAAAGAATTCGATGATCCTTATTTGACTAAAACTTTATTTATTTCGCTAGTCCGTCCGATTCTGGAGTATGGGTCTCCTGTCTGGAGTCCACAATACGGAATACATATTGGTCGTATTGAATCTGTACAAAAAAACTTCCTTCTTTTTGCTTTACGGCGCCTAAACTGGGATGCAAATCTTATCTTACCTTCTTATTCTAGTAGACTTCTTATGATTAATTTACCATCCCTAGCCAACCGTAGAACGATGCTTGGTACTATCTTTATTTATAACCTTATACATGGTGATATTGACTGCCCCGACTTGTTAAGTCGGCTAAACTTTTCTGTGCCAAGTAGATTAACTAGAAATTATATTCCCCTAACTTTAAATCATTGTAGATCTAACTATGCCTTGCATGAGCCTTTCAGAGTATTATGTTCTGACTATAATAGACTTTTTCCTGTAATATCAAATCTTGACTCTCTGCCGCTCCTAAAACGATTAATACTTGCTTCATTGACACAAGATTGATCTAACTATTACTTTTTTCCCCGGACCTTTACCTTTACTTTCCTATCTCGCGTCTATCTTATCGCGAATCGTGCCGTACGATACACGGCTGCGCCCCTCGGTCGGTTGGGCGGGTAAGTGGGCCGTGGGACTCCGCGCGAAAAAAAAAAAAATATATATATATATATATATATACTTTATAGGATCGGATCTTCTTCACTGAGTTGCACACTTTTGACCAAAATTATAATACCCTCTGCAAGGGTATAACAACTAAATTGGTGTATTACAAAATAGGTGAAAAGACGCTAAATAAAAAAAACAGTGATATGAATAAATCAAGTGCAAATTATTGTATAATAGTGCCACTAAAAGAATAAGAGCGCATAAGCTCGATGTGCCGAAGACAGTGCAAAAAACATCTACAATGACCCACCCGGCTCTACTGTCAGTCGATACCCAAAAAGCACGATCGTTGTCACCCTCTTTACTCAGTGTTACTCCCACTCCAACGTCGTCGAGTTCTCAGAATCGACTCTTGGCACCAAGAGTAACAGCAACAACTACAGCAACGGCAGCAAAACCAACAACTTTTACAGCCACGGCTCTTAGCGCGGAATCGACTGCGATGTCGTCGACTGCAGCGCCAAATATAACGTCCACTAAAATTATGACAAAACAAAACAAAGTAAATATTCAACAAAGCCCCCACCAATTTACATTAGGGAGAAAAGCTCGAACGCCCTGATCAACAAAAATGTTGCGCTGGTCGGGGACGGAAATTTTCATGTTGTTCCGATCATTAAAGGGAATATTCACGAAACCAAACTTCAGACCAAATCCGAAGAACATTTCCGAGCTGTGTCTAAATACCTGGAGGAAGCTTAGAAAAACTACTACACGTACCAACTAAAAAGCAGCAAGGGCTTGTAAGTTGTACTAAAAGGGATCGAGCCTGACGTAATAACGCCTGACGCCCAATGAAGTTATCGATGCCCTGCAGAGTCTTGAAGAAAAATGAAGTGCACCACATAAATAACCTGCAATACCTATTGCACAGAAGAATTAAAGTGGAAGAACCACATAAAAGGAACGGCCCAGTTCAATGCACAAATTGTCAGGAGTATGGACAGACCAAAACATACTGCATACTTCGATCAGTGGAGACTGGAATCACACGGCAAACTACAGGGACTGTGTGGTCTACAAGGAGTTGAAAGACCGCATACAACTCGCCACCAAAAAACATAAAACGTGTTCACTTACTCAAAAACGACGCCGGAAGTATTTTTCGGGACGGCTGCAAGATTCTCAGTTGGTCAGCTAAATACCCAGAAGGGATTCTTATACGCTAATGCCCTTCGAAAAGGAACGGAAAACCCACTCCAGTCTTATCTAGGAAACGTTCAGCAGGTCCCAGGACAGTCACAAAGCCCACTGGAAGCTATGATGGTTACTATGCAACAAAGCTTCCTGAAAACGACCATGCAAACACTGTTTCAAAACCAGAACATGGTGTTACAGTTGCTTGCAGCAAAGCAGTCCAAATAATTGATGGCAAATCTACTAATAGCCATGTGGAACGCCAATGGCGCTTCCCGGCAGAAACATGAAATAACACAGTTTCTGAATGAAAATCATATCGACCTTATGCTA
Source organism: Drosophila carrolli (assembly GCA_018152295.1). Taxonomy (NCBI): domain Eukaryota; kingdom Metazoa; phylum Arthropoda; class Insecta; order Diptera; family Drosophilidae; genus Drosophila; species Drosophila carrolli. The sequence continues at coordinate 531,432 of JAECXJ010000332.1, forward strand.
CTGATAGAGACGCAGACGCAGAGGCTACACTTTCTACCGCACAGATCATTCAGACGGTAAAGACCACGGCGGAACCGACATCCTAATCAGGGTACGCATCAATTACCACTTTCACGAAAGTCTTGCAACTAATTATTTGAAGGCCACGTCCATCAAAGTGCAGTCAGATAGCAGAACGCTTTCCATAGCCGCTGTCTACTGTCCGCCTCGCTTTACAATTACTGAAGGACAATTCTTGGGTTTTTACAACTTACTTGGAGATCGCTCCAAAGCAGCAGGAGACTATAATGCCAGACATACGCACTGTGGATCACTCCCAAAGGAAGGCAATTACATAATCCAGTTATAAAACCGAGCAACAAATTGGACTTTGCTTAAACTACAAATCACCCCCAGAGACTGACATCGCACAGAATAAACTGGTTCGAACTAACCCCGCAGTAGATCTTGAAGATTTACTCGTGGCACAGCCACTATTTCAACACCACAATCGACGGACGTGCAAATCAACCATTTAAAGCTAATCTGCAATTGGGACAGCTTGTACTGGAAAAGAGGCGTCTGCGACGTGCTTGGCAAACCAACAGATCGCCATCTTCAAAACAACGTCTTAAGGAAGCAACTCGCACATTAAATAGAGCCCTGAAAAAAGACGCTGACTGCGGTACATCGGAAAACTTTCGTTAACCAGTGCAAAACATCCTCTGTGGAGGGCACTCCCAAATCGAAACAGTCTATCCGATAAGAAACCCATCAGGTAGCTGGGCCCGCAGCGACGAAGATAGAGCTAAAACTTTTGATTTACATCTCCAAAGCGTTTTCCAGCCAAACCCTGCCACTGGTCCATTTTGTCCTACTATCGAATCGGAAACTATATCCTTACCAACATTGCTTCAGCCAAAAGAAATCGCGAAAGTGATCGGGGATCTGAAACCGACAAAGGTTCCAGGCAGTGACCTAATAACACCAAAAATGATATAACTGAACTTCCAAGCTCTGCTATTGAGGCTATTTGCAAACTTTTCAATGAGATAATACGTCTCGGCTACTATGCGAGCAAATGGAAAAAATCTACTATCATAATGATACCGAAGCCCGGAAAAGACCACACAATTCCTTCATCCTACTTTATTGGTCAGTTTACTATCGTGTCTGTTTAAATTGTTCGAAAAATGTCTTCTTACACGCATAATACCATATCTGGAAGCAGACAATGTTATCCCAGCACATCAATTTGGCTTCCGTCAAAGACATGATACAATCGAACAAGTTAACAGAATAACATCAGAAATTCGCACTGCCTTTGAGAATTGGGAATATTGCAGCGCAATCCTAAGTCGCTCGAGGAGCCCAAGCCGACCAACAACACAACTATCCAATCACCTCATCGTGGCGTATTAATATAAATGAACAAAAATGTAAACAAAATGTATACTCTCAAAAGGCAGGTGGAGGGCATACTATCATTGAATAGTATGCCGATTCCCCAAGATAAAGAAATAACGTATTTCGGCGTCCACCTAGACAGACGACTAACCTGGAGAAGACACATCGAATGCAAGAAACTACATCTAAAACTGAAAGCCAGCAGCTTCCACTGGATATTAAACATTCGATCGCCCCTGCGTCTGGACTACAAAGTCCTGCTCTACAACTCTACTCTCAAGCCTATCTGGACATATGGCTCCCAGCAGCAACATTGACATCTTACAACGCGCATAATCAAAAATCCTGAGGACTATCACTGAGGGACCGTGGTATATTAGCAACCAAAACATCCACAGAGACCTCGGCATTCTTGCAGTAAAAGATGAAATTGACAAACAAAAGACGACCTAAAAAAAAACTCTCCGTGCACCCAAATCATCTCGCAAGAGGCTTGTCTCGGGCTTCCAGCAGAACCCGCCTTCAAGGCAACGACCTTTCAACCCAGCAATAATTCTCAGGGCCTCATTATTTGATTACTATAATTTGATACACTTATTGTTAGTATCCGAAAGGAGATGATTCAATAAATAAATAGCTAAGAAATTACAAAAACAATATATATATATATATATATATATATATATATAAAATGGCTAACGTGCTTTAAGGGCCGATTCCTGCTAAGAAGGAAGAAGCCAGTGGCCACAGCCCGGCGCTCCGAGATACAGCTGCTGACGTCACAGACCGCGGCGTGGGATCACAGACAACTGATAATTATATATAAATATTATTTCCACTTCGAATTTCACCCCTGAGGAAAAATGTAAGTGACTGTTCGTTGACGATAGCCTACAGGTCGAAATAAATAAATAGATTAATTAATAAATAAATACAAGTGCCTACAAATTTTACATACCCAATTACAAATTTATTGATCCCTGTGTTTATTTCAACATTTTTTAAAGAATTTATCCAGTGTATCTGAATTGCCTCCAAGCCCGTTGTTTTGCTCCATAACCATTTCACAACTACAATTTTTCTTGTGGCAATAAATTCAACGTTTTTATTGTGCTATTTTTCTCGAATTTTTTGTGACTTTATCCACTGTGCAGTGACTCCACTAAAACAATTTGTAACGAACTTATTTTGTATGTCTGCTCGCTACGAGTATCGTGCGGCTAGCTCAGAAGATTTGTGTTGTTCGTCCCACCTAATTTAATAATCACCGCCCGATTGTCTAGTGAGAACGCACAGAATTGTTGGGATGTTTATATTAGGATCTTTATTCACCGACTTGTCCCTCGGCCTGGGGCTAATGGTGACAGATGGGTGTCTCAACGCCTTCCTTGAAGAATTGCGGCTGCTCCACCGTCGCACTCCGCTGCCTCGTTGCTCGCTGCCCCGGAACGCCTCCGCTGTCTTTGGCCTCGGGGCTTTGAGGGTCTAGGGATGCGTCACCGTTCCCAGACTAGGGTGAACAGGCACTGAGCTCTCAAAGCGTACGCCTTTCGCAGCCACAGCCTCCTGTCCCTGGATCTGTCCCGGCCGGTCACACCAGACGCCTACACAGTTTCTAACTGACGGTTCAGGCATACGCCGGAAGGCCGCCAATGCAGTCCCTAAGGCAGGACGCTAGGTTCAAGACGAACGCTTCCGCCCTCGCCTCTTAGCCGTGGACTGGCTACGTTGTAGTATGGCTCGGTTGCTGCTGGGCCTGCGCTGACTGCTCGTCGTTTCTTGTGTCCTCGATGTCCTCGCTCTGCTTACGGCGTGAATCCTGGCTCCGTTGTGCGCGTGCTCTTGTGAGACTAGGTGCAGCGCGTCTTTGGCTCTCGGGATTCGGTTAGCTGCCTGTCTAGGACTCTGGCGGTGAACTACTGTGCTCTCGACGCCTCTCGAGACACCCGTGGTTCGGACGCGCGTCCTTCTTGGCTAGTCGCACCAGGGCCTGCACAATTCTCGCCTGCCGGTTCAAGCGTACGCCGGAATTCGACAAGGCAATTGTTTTTGCACGGCAGCTGGTTCTGGACAACTTCCCTTCCGAGCCCACGGTTCTTTGTCGAAGGACTATTTTTATTCATTTCTGTCGGATTCGCCGAGCAATACGCCAAGCTCAAATCGCGAGAAGAATTAGAACAAAGCGCCTAGACTTAGCCGCGTGATGCCTTAAGGACCTCAGCTACCTGTTTCTCAGCTCGGAGACTTCAACTCTAAGTCCCGAACGTCTTGATGTAGCGATCTTGCTCCTGTTGACTCGGCGTGGCTCTGCTTCCTCCTGATTTTGACTTGACTTGTTTTATTCACTGGTTTTCTGCTTGTCTATTGATCTTGCTGGATTGACTCCTTGTGATCGACTGATCCCGCTTCCTGCGCTCGGCCCGCTTATATAGGCCGGCGTATCCCGTTAATGGTTTTGCGCACGGCACCATACTCGGTCCAAAGTCCGCCGCCTTCTACCGTTACACATTGGAGCTCTCTCCAGCCGTATTCTCCAAACTTTCTTCTTGTTTCTCTCCAAACTCTCTCCAGCTATATTCTCCAAACTCTCACCAGCTGTATTCTCCAAACTCTCACCAGCTGAATTCCTCCAAACTCTCATTTATTTGTGAGGAGTTATTTAACTCCTCACATTCTCCCCTTTCTTCGGGAACGAAATGAAACTTGCACCTCTTCTCCGGCTGTTATTTTGGAGTTCTCATTGGATCCGCTGTCCTGGATCGCTGATGTTGGTCCTCCTTCCCTCGATGTCGCTCCTTCTTGTAAATCATTGTAGCCTTCGAGTCCTCTTGCTCCTTCAAATGGTTCCCTCGACGCCCACAGCTCGTACCTGAGCTCCACAGCGCCCATGTTCCATTCCGTTTCCCGCCCGAGATGTTTCCCCCATAGACTTGACTTCCTTCTCTCCGGCTGTCTTCCTTGTAAATCCTTGTAGCCTTCGAGTCTTCTTGCTCCTCCAAATGGTTGATGGCCGATGCTCCATTCCTTTTCCCGCCCAAGATGTTTCCCCATAAATGTCTCGTGTTCTCCTTTGTATCTCCTTTGAATGTCCCGCCCAAGATGTTTACCCCATGTGCTTCGCGTTCTAAGCATCTCCTTTCCTTCGTTGTCTGGTCACACTACCGCTTTCCCGATCGGTTTTCCAGCCGATCTCGATGATTCGAATTAGTGCAGCGTCGCCATCCAGTGGTGGCGATATTTTTTAGTGGGACCCTTCCTGTGCCGTCATCTCCAGTGTTCTGTTCCCATCGATCGACACTATCGTCTAGTGCCAATCGACCGCTTATAAATCGAAGCGCCCCATCCCTTTATACGTGCAGCGTGCTAGGAAATTTTCTCCGGTAAGTTTTCTCATTTTCTTCTTGCTTTCACATTTCTTACTTTTGCTCTCTCTTCCTTTTAGCCTTTCCCCCCACACGCCCCACTTTTTCCCTCGGCCGTGGCACTCGGTGGCGTACCAGGACGGTCAGAATTGCCACCGATTCTTCCATTCCCCCCCTTCAGCTGGCAGGAACCCCTCATCACACATGTATTTATCACAGTGAGTACCTCGCCGCTTCTTCTTTGTGGGTCGAATTTAATGCATTTCCCCTTTTTTTCAGGTTTTTTATGCAAATATGCAACCCCCTTTTTTTTGTGTTATTATTTTGAGTGTTTTTGTGCGCGTTCGTGATGTTCCTCCACCCCGTTCACCCTGTGATAAATATATTTCCTTCCCCGCTGTAGGCCTTTCCGGGCGGAGATGGCTCTGCCGGGTTCTCCTCCTCGTGCTGCGAGGGTGGTGGGTTCGCCTGTGGTTCCTCATCTTCCTCCTAAAAGAGCGGGACATGGCGAGGCGTGGGTGGGCGGACGGGTGTCCATTTTGGGGGTGCTGGCACCTCATCATCCTCTCCGTCGGGCAGGTATCGGGGTGTGGGAGGGACTTCAAGCATCCCGGGCGAGGCTGGCGGGACCTCATCCATCAGGACCGGTCCTGCCCAGAGACGCTCCTCCTCCTCCTGTGCGGCACGGAGAACAGACTCCCACTGCGCCTCGGCATACCTCTGTCGCCGCTTTGCTGCCTCCTGCCTCTCCTCCTCCTCCTCCTTGGCCTTCCGTTGGATTCCAGGAGGAATCCTGGCCTGCTGTTGGGCCTCTTGTAAGGCCAAGTGGATGGCCTCCACGTCTGCCCGTGTGAACTCCCGCTCCCCAGGCAGTCCAGGGATATTGGCGTCCCCGGGCAGGATTCTGCCCATCATAGGGTCCACGGCCCTCCGGAGCCGCCACTGCCTTCGCTCCACGGCCGGGTCGTCCACCATCTTCACGTCGCTGTCGGAGCTGATGGTGGGTTCAGGCGCCAAGTCCTTTGGCTCGCAGACCGGCTCCGGGACCCGCCTCGAGGTTCGGGTAGGCCGGGTGACAGGCGTGCGCCTCTCCTCCGACCATCCTTGCCCCGGGTATCTGGGAAAGATTACACGGACGAGACGGCAAGTTAGGTTTGCAGACGGAAGGTGTAGCGGAATAAGCGCGTAGCTCGAGGTAGAAGTCGCATTCGGCAACAAACGACTGATATTACCAGGTGCTGGGCTGGAATTTTCTCACACAGGTTGGGGCTGAGATAAAGTGCGCAGGTCACGAAATTCGCATACCGGCCAGGAACAGACACAACGGATGGCTGGAGGAAAAATTGTCGGTGGCAGTTGTTCATGAAGACCGCGAGAAAGGAAACATGGAGCAATTCCTAGAAGCAGAGCTGGCAGAATTCCGAACAATGAGTGGAACTTCGAATGTGGCCGAGCACCAGATCACCATGATGGACGACAAACCTATAAAACAAAGATACTACCCTAAGAACCCCAAAGTTCAAGGTGAGATCAATACAAAGGTGGACGAACTTCTGGAAATGGGTTTCACAGAACACTCGAAGAGCCCGTATAGCTCGCCCATAGACGGTGAGAAACAAATCCGGCAAGTGGAGATTGTGCGTCGACTTCCGACAAATAAACGCGAAATCGGTGAAGGACGCGTACCCAATGCCACATATCGACATATCAACTACATCCTGGACCAACTACGAGAAGCACGCTATATCAGCAGCCTGGACTTAAAGGATGGATACTGGCAGATTACGCTAGAGGAAGCAAGTAGAAAGTTCACGGCGTTCACGGTGCCAGGAAAGGGGCTCTTCCAATGGAGAGTGATGTCATTCGGATTACATTCGGCATCCGCAACATTTCAAAGGGCCTTGGACCAAATGATTGGACCCCTGATATCTCCACACGCGTTCGCGTATCAGCACGACATTATCGTTATCGGACGCACTCAGCGAGAACACAAGGACAATCTCAGAGAAGTGTTTCGCCGTCTGAAGGAGGCAAACCTGACAAACCCCGAGAAGTGTCAGTTCTTTAAACAGGAGCTGCTTTACCTGGGACATCGAGTCACAAGCTAAGGAATTGGTACAGACCCAGACAAGGTCGCTGGAGGCACCACCTGCAAACGTCCGTGAGCTAAGGCAGTACCTAGGGGTGGCATCGTGGTACCGACGATTTGTACCGGACTTCGCACGCATCGTTAAGCCGCTCAACAACCTACTCCGCAAGGGCGTGAAATGGGTGTGGACGCAAGACCATCAACAGGCATTCGAGGAGGTGAAGGTGCGGCCGGTGACTGACCCAGTGTTAGCATGTCCCGATTTTGGAAGAACATTCATCGTGCAAACAGACGCCAGCGACTACGGCATACGTGCGATTCTGACACAGAACACGGAATACGGCGTGTATACTCATACTCCAGTCGGACGTGAAACGGAGCCGAGAAAAACTATTCGACAACGGAGAAAGAGTGCTTGGCCATTGTCTGTGCAATTAGAAAAATAAGGCCCTACCTGGAAGGCTACCACTTCAAGGTGGTAACGGATCACATGGCACTGAAATGGCTGAACAGCATTGAAAGCCCGTCCGGAAGAATCGCCAGGTGGGCCCTTGAATTGCAACAATACGACTTTGACGTTGCGTACAGAAAGGGCCAATTGACGCACTGTACAGGCAGCCGATGCCGGAAACCCTCCGGAGAGCGAAAGAGTTGGTGCCAAATTTGGAAATGTATGTGGATCAGGGACATGCGCGAGAAGATAAAAACACACCCGCAGAAATTCCCGGACTATGTGTTCGATGGCGAAACGCTGTACAGGCAGATCCCACACAGAGCGGGCAACGAAGATGTGGTGGCCTGGAGCTGTGCGCCCCACGGAGCTAAGGAGAAAGGTCCTACAAGAAAATCACGACGCCCCAGCGGCCGCCCATGTAGGAAGCCAAAAGACGATTGCCCGTCTAGCTGCCACATACTACTGGCCAGGAATCCAAAGGGACGTGAGAGCATACGTTCGGAAATGCGAAGAGTGCCTAAGATTTAAGCTAAACCAGCGACAGGCGGCGGGTAAGATGCTGACACAAGTCCCTGAGGAACCATGGGCATCGGTGTGGGCGGATTTTGTGGGGCCCCTGCCAAGATCGAAGCACGGTAACCAAATGTTGTTGGTGCTAATCGACCGTTTCTCAAAATGGACATAATTGGTGCCATTACGAAACGCGACAGCAGAAACCCTGCAAAAGGCGTGTAAAGAACGAATAATCGCTCGATTCGGAGTTCCAAAAGTGGTGACTACGAACAACGGGGTGCAGTTTGCCAGTCGGGCATTTAAAAAGTTTCTTCACGACATGGGAATAAAACAACAATTCATGGCACCATACACTCCTCAAGAAAATCCCACCGAGCGCGCGAACCGAACTGTAAAAACCATGATCGCACAGTTTGCTGGACAAAACCAAAGGAACTGGGACGAAAAGTGGTTAGAGATAATGCTAGCAGTTCAGAGTACACAGGATACTCGCCTTCCTTTCTGACGCAGGACAGAGAACCGCGGCTGCCAAACGCGTTGTACGACAGAGAAACACTGGGCACAGGAAGGCAGACAGAGTCACCAGAGGGGAATGCCGAAAAACTAAAAGAAATCTTCGAAGTTGTGCGACGAAATTAGAAAAGGCAGCGCAGGATCAAGCCAGGCACTACAACCTCAGAAGGAGACAGTGGAATCCACGAATCGGCGATGTCGTCTGGGCCAACGAGCACCATTTGTCTAAAGCGGCAGACGGCTTCGCGGCCAAACTAGCGCCGAGATATGATGGTCCATATCAGGTGGTCGATTTTGTATCCCCCGTAATCTGAAAAATTCGCCACCAAAGAAGCAAGAAGGAACGCACAGTGCACATCAGCGACCTAAAGCAGCAGGAAAGGCACACGAAGCGAACGAGGACGGAGATACGGGCAGGTCTCCAGCAGTAAAAGAAATGGAGCGGAAAAGTGGAGAAATAGGAGAAATATCGTTTAATCGTCAAGCGAATGCAGAACCACCAGTGTCCAAGACCGCACGGGACAATAATAACCGTTTAATCGTCAGGCCAAAGCCGGATTCAACGGAGCGCGCCACACACGAGCAAGGACTCTGATCATGCCAGCACACACCTAAGTCAACGACGAACAAAGGATCGCGATTGCGAGAATCCGTTTAATCGTCAGGACAAAGCCGGAGACAACGGAAAGTGGATGTGGGCAGACAGTCAAGATATCGTTTAATCGTCAAGCGAATGCAGAACAACCAGTGTCCAAGACCGCAGGGGACAGTAGCAACCGTTTAATCGTCAGGCCAAAACTGGAGTCAACGGAGCACGCCACTCACGAGCAAGGACTCTGATCATGCCAGCTCACACCTAAGTTAACGACGAACAAAGGATCGGGAATGCGAGAATCCGTTTAATCGTCAGGATAAATGCGGAGTCAACGGAAAAGGGAGTTGGACAGACAAGAAGAACGATCTTGCAAATAAAGACTAGACAGAATACCAAAAATTAACTGAAGAGACCAAGCCAAAACGAGAGAAGACCTAGGCATCGGAGGAAAGTGGCGCCATCAGACACGCAGGGTTAAGAGAAATCGGGGCCCCAAAGAGAAGACATAAGCCGCAAAGAGAGCCGATAGGGACATAACGGTACGGCACAAGAGGAATCCCCAAAACCGAGGCTTCATGGTAAATGAAATTGAAAGGGAACGGGCAAACCAAATCAAGAAGTTAGCATGAATAGCCGAGTTACCCGAGCAGCAGCGAGGAGGCAGGCCGCGCTTCAGCGAGGTCCTGAAGGACCCGTCGCGGAGCAAGGACGGTCGGAGGGTAGGACGCTACCTATCTTCCGGCCCACCCAAACCCCGCGGCGTGGTGCCGAGGACGATGGAGCTCGCTCGGAGCCCGAGCCGGTCACCTCGGAGGAGAGTGACATGGAATGGGCCGAAGACCCAGTCAAGGAGAGGCGGGAGTGGCGCCTAAAAAGGGTCGACGCAATCCCGCCGGGACACACCCGAACCTTTAAGGGTGCGGGGAAGATGCCAAGGGGAAGTGGAAGCACCTCGGTGAAGATGACCGAGGCACGAGCCAAGATGTTGAGAGACGAGGTCGAGCGGATGCGGACGATGAGGGCCCCGTACGAGGACCGCAGAGCGGTCGAGAAGGACTTCAAGACGGCGCATCGGGAATGGGAGCGGATGAAGCAGGCCGCCCACGAAGTCGTTGTGCAGGAGGCATACCGCCTCAAGCGAAAAGAAGAGAAGGCCCGGAAGGAAGCGGAAGCCGAGGAGGCCAAGAGAAAGACGGAGGAGGAGAGGCGAAAGGCAGAGGAGGAGAGGCGAAGGGCAGAGGAGCATCAGGCGAAGCAGCATCGGGACACCGAATGGCAACAACGGCTGCAAAAGTGGGAGGAGGAGGAACGGCAGTTGTGGACGAGTGAGGTCCTGGTTTAGGCAGTGCCCCTAATCCCAGGAGGGATGCAGAGAGTTCCCCCGACTCCCCGATCCGGCGACAACGAGGAAGCCAGCCATGGCTCCGAGGCCCCGGGCCAGTGGGTCCAATCGGATGGATGGGTTCCCCACCAATGCCCAACCCCCCATCCCCAAGATTGGCACGAGCCACCACCGACCCCCCGCCCGCAAGAATGGCCGGAGGATGGCAACCAGGATCCCGGTTCCAACCCCCCTCTACGTCATCCGGAGGCGGAATCCCCATGCCCACCGAAGTGGACTCCGGCCCGACCGCCTACACCTCGGCATGGCCAGGAGGTCCTAGAGGAGGAGCCGGAGGATCCGACCAATGTAAAGGCTCCAAGACCAGGAGGAAGAGAGGAGCAGTGGCAGTACTGCCGCACGGAGATCCCGCAGGCCCACGTTGCGCATGCCCTAAATGCAGTGGCGACAGCACACCGTGACGTGGACCTGGCCCGTCGGCGACGAGACAAAAGCCACGGAAGAAGCGTAGACCCCAGCACAGGACCCACCGAAATCCAATCCGCGGGATCCAAGGGTGCGCCGCGAAGACGCCGGGTGGGTGCCACCGACGCCGGAAACTGGATATGTCCTGGAGAAGGTAATATCGATATGCAAGTCATGTTATCGATCGCAAAGGATTAGCGTGACCAGGTTGGAGCGGGATATTTAAAAATTTCAACGGCAACAGCGGGATTTAAGGAAGTATACATCGACGAGGGAAGCATCGTGGGAGAAATTCAAGGAATACGGATCGGCGCAGTATAACTCAATAACGAGCTGTGGGCGTCGATGGAAGGATCGAGAAGACTCAAAGGCAACAAGGATACACAGGATAAAAGCCGGAGAGGAACAACGAGAATTCGTACGTCTAAGGATGGAACCAGAGCGGGGAGAAGAGCGAGAGAACTCGAAGGCTACAAGGATACACAGGGTAACAGCCGGAGAGGAGGATCGAGCTTACTTTCGTTATCCGAAGGAGGGAGTTAAATAACTCCGCACAAATATCCCAAAAATAACTGCATGGAAACCTGCCAGTTACTACTTACGCAACTACTTCGCGTAGTAACGGCAACGCAGGAAAAGAGAGTTTGTAGAAAGCAGTTGAAGAGAGAGTGGAGAGAAGTACGGAGAGAGTTTGGAGAGTACGAGGAGAGAAAGTACAGAGTACGAACCCAAAGAGAGTTTGGAGAGATTGAAAGAGACGGAGCGGAAAGAGGCGTCAGAGCGAGATGGCACTAGTCAGAGCGAGAGACAAGAGAGCGCAGGCGTGCCGTGAGCAAGGAAGGAACGGTACAGCGCTGCACTTTTGACTTCAGTGTGGTCACCGAATTGAGACACAGGTGGCTGAGGTCCTTAAAAGCAACACACGGCCAAGTCCGCAGGATATCAAGGTTGGCTGTAATAACGACCATCCAGACTATATTGGCTGTAATACCGATTAGGTTGCGTTGGCTGTAATACCTATCAGGCTAGCTGTGCCGGCTGTAATACCGACTAGTCCGGCTACATTGGCTGTAATACCGATTAGTCCAGCTGCGTCGGCCGTAATACCGATCAGTTGCGCCGGTTATAGGCAGACTTGGCACGGCACATCACTACCAGCAGAGTGAAGAGCACGAGCAGCGGGCTTCACGGGAGCAACGTGGAACAACGCCGCAGCCAGTTGCGCAGGACGACGACGAGGACAAGCAGCCAGGGACCGCGCCAAGAGCCAAGCCTCAGATACGATCGCAACAGTCGGGAGGGAAGACGTTCGTCTTTCTCTGGGCGTTAGCTACAGGGACTGCTGAAGTAATCTGGCCGTAGTACCGGAGCGTCAAAGGAAACTGAGTGAACGTCTAGCGGGACCGGCCGGGACAGAGCAAGGGACAGGAAGCTGCGGCTGGCAGGACGAAGGTCTTGCGAGCGTGGAGCCTGTTCATCCTAGTCTGAGAACGGTGACGCTTCCCTAAGCCCAACGGTCCTACTCCACGCCCTCGTCTACGAGTGGCAGCGAAAGTACTCGAAACGGCCAGGACCACCAGCAGCGAGGAATCACCGAGCGGCGTTGCAGGAGCATTACCAGCTATACACAAGCATTGTAAACCAGAGCCGTAAATAAACGCCTCCTTAACTGAATTCTGAAGTGTTGTTACTGTTAACCGGGCGGTCACGGTTATATAAATTTGGTGGGACGAACGCACAATCTACTGAGCTAGGCGCACGAACTTCGTAGCGAGCAAAACCTAAAAATCTAGTTCGTTACAGAAGGAAGAGCCCCCCCCCCAATAAAAAATTAAAAGAAGATTAAAATCGATTATATATATTTTTTTTTTTTATACTTTATTCTTATTTATTGGATCTTCTCTATTACTTAAGAGACTAACAATAAGTTTTCCAATCTTAATCTATGTTACGTTAACTTATGTTATTGAAGAGGGATGGGAAATCATTCCGCTGTAGACGGGAATGATAGCTTAGCCGGTTGAGTTGTCTGGCAAGCAGGTTTGGGTGATTTGATAATCTGGCTTCATATTTAATTTTTCTGGAAACAATTTATTCTTTTACGGGATTTATATGCAGGTCTCTCTGGATGTTTGCATTGCGGATGTACCAGGGGGCTCCAGTTAATTTTCGTAGGGTCTTTGATTGTACTCTTTGAAAAATTTCTATATTGCTGCTGCTTGCGTTTCCCCAGAGCTCGGAACCGTAGGTCCAGATCGGCTTTAAGCACGAGTTATACAGTAGTACTTTATATTCGAGTGGAAGGGGAGAGCGGTAGTTCATGAGCCAGTGAAAGCTGCTGGTCTTCAGTTTTAAATGGGTCTTCTTTGCTTCTATATGCTTTCTCCAGGTAAGCCTCCTGTCCAGGTGTATGCCGAGATAGGTGACTTCGTCATTTCAATATTGAGTTAAATGTAATTCAATTATCATTTTTGGAGAAATAAAATCGTGACCAGGAGCCTTTTTTGGGTTTATGTGTTCTTTAATAGCCTTAAGTATTGTGCTGGTTTCAAGGGTAACTGGGGAGGACGGCGACGCTAGCGAGACATTCGGTAGAGTGAATTGGTTGGATGGCGGGTGGGGCTTGAAGACGTTTTCCAAGTGATGGGCAAAGGTGTTAGCACGCGCCCAGGCACCTGTTTGTGATCGAATTGGCCAATCGGGATCTATTGGTGGTTGCATGTTTGGGTGAGCTCTCCATAGTGGGAATTTATTACCCTTCGGGGATATTTTCGCAATGTAGGCCCGTTGGGCCTGGTTCTTTTCGGTAGAAACGACCTTCGACAATTTTCGAGATGCTTCATTAAGTCTTTTCTTAGTAGCTGGGGACCGAGGAGTCTGCCAGTCTCTGTGAAGTCTACGTTTTTCAAGTAGGAGAGACTCGATCTGGATACTTGAGCGTCCAGTTCTTAGCGGGTTTGTGGATGAGGGTTCTGGCGTAGAATGTTTGGCGGCAGAGGACATTACGTCCGTGAGGTGTTTAAGCGATTTATCAATGTCAGATTCAGAGGAAATTTCAGGATCAAGTTCGATGTCTGCACTTACATATTTTTTGTACTTCAGCCAGTTTGTTTTGTTGATGTTAGATGTTGGGGGCGTTCCAGAAGCTGCGGCTGTTCAGATAAACAGAGGAGAACTGGCGAATGGTCCGATGTAAGCTCTTCTAAGGTTTTTATGTTTATCAGCCTGTGCGAGACTCTTCTAATAACAGCGAAATCGATAATATCAGGTTGTTTATTTGGATCTGTGGGCCAGTATGTTGGCCTAGCTGGTGGGACAAAGTCAAGCGTATTACCAGGAGTGATGATAGCGTTGTATAATTGGCGGCCTTTGGGGTTGATAAGACGAGATCCCCCAGTGGGGATGCTTTGCGTTATAATCACCTGCAGCTTTAAAGCAGCGTCCTAGTGAGTTGTAGAAATTCATAAACTTATTTTCTGCAATACTGAAGCGTGGGGGCCATATATGGCGGATAGGGTAAGTGGGCCGCCAATTAGGTTTATACGTAGGGATGTGGCCTACAGGTAGTTAGTAGCGAATGTTTTCAAGGGACGATGTTTTATGCGTTGTTTTATGAGTATACCGGTACCTCCGTGTGCTTTACCGTCCGGGTGGTTGGTCGCGTGGAATATATATCCGATGATATGGAAGTAGTTTTTATTAGTTAGATGGGTTTCAGAAAGTAGCATGATATCGATATTGTGGCTGTTTAGGAACTGTAGGAGTTCGTTTTTGTGCCGGGAAACGCCGTTTGCGTTCCAGAAGCATATTCTTAAGGAGTCCATTTATACAGACTTTTGTTTAATCAGCAGTTCCATTAGAAGGCTCTGGTTTCGCAGTAGTTCTTGAAAGGAACTTTGAATCGTCATCATGACGTTTACAAGAGTAGCTAGTGCAGATTCTAGACCGCTAAGTGTTTGTGGGGGAAGAGTTTGATTTTGCTCCGTAGAAGGTTGACTTGTTGTTTGGCCATTTTGGTATGGGTGGCTGTGGACGCAATGCTGCAGGTTGGGCTGTAGATGTTTGTGAGATTCCAGGGTAGCGGAGTGCGTTGGCAAAGGAGACACCAGGAGTGGTTGTTGATGGGGTGAAGATGTTTGGTTGGGCAGAGTGTTGAGCGGCGAGTGGATTATTGCGTCTCTGATTTAGGCGGCTCTTGAGTTCTTTGTAGACGGGACAGCCCACAGTTACTGCATTTCCTCAGATTAGGGTCTTCTTTGTTTCCCAGGCATGCTTCAATGCAATGCAAATCTCCACAGGCGACACAAACTGGACGCAGGGTGCAGTAGGTTCTTGTATGCCCGAACTCCTGGCAGTTTGTACACTGTACGGGGCCGTTCCGCTTATGCGGTTCCTCTACGGTGATTCTTCGGTGAAGGAGATATTGCAGATTGTAAATAGGATGCACTGCATTTTTCTTTAGAGGTTTCGTCTCTGGGGCCAGCTCAATCTTAAGCAGTGGTTGGGGAATTTTATCCCTGTTCACTATGTTCACGATGTGCTTAACGTCATAGCCATTTTCCGTGAGGCCTTCAACTATTTCTGCTACCGCAACAGTCGATTCTATACCTTTAAGTACAACTTGTAGGCCTTTCTTACTTTTTAGTTGGTAAGTGTAGTAATTTATAAGCTCATTGCAGAGATATCTTGTTACAGAACGGAAGTTGTCTTCGTTGTTAACCTGGAGTTTTGTTTCTAATATGTTTGGTGGTTAGACCCGATTACTTGTTTAAGCTTATTGATCAGATCGACACTGTTGTGTTTTCTAATATATATTGGCGGTGGCTTTACAGCTTTCATGACTTGAGGCGCCTGACCCTTGTCTTCTTCGGTCTCGCCAAGTATGGCAAATCTGTTTTCGGATGTTCGTGAGTTGCCTAAAGTTTTCGGTACACGGCCAAGTCCGCAGGATATCAAGGTTGGCTGTAATAACGACCATCCAGACTATATTGGCTGTAATACCGATCAGGTTGCGTTGGCTGTAATACCTATCAGGCTAGCTGTGCCGGCTGTAATACCGACTAGTCCGGCTACATTGGCTGTAATACCGATTAGTCCAGCTGCGTCGGCCGTAATACCGATCAGTTGCGCCGGTTATAGGCAGACTTGGCACGGCACATCACTACCAGCAGAGTGAAGAGCACGAGCAGCGGGCTTCACGGGAGCAACGTGGAACAACGCCGCAGCCAGTTGCGCAGGACGACGACGAGGACAAGCAGCCAGGGACCGCGCCAAGAGCCAAGCCTCAGATACGATCGCAACAGTCGGGAGGGAAGACGTTCGTCTTTCTCTGGGCGTTAGCTACAGGGACTGCTGAAGTAATCTGGCCGTAGTACCGGAGCGTCAAAGGAAACTGAGTGAACGTCTAGCGGGACCGGCCGGGACAGAGCAAGGGACAGGAAGCTGCGGCTGGCAGGACGAAGGTCTTGCGAGCGTGGAGCCTGTTCATCCTAGTCTGAGAACGGTGACGCTTCCCTAAGCCCAACGGTCCTACTCCACGCCCTCGTCTACGAGTGGCAGCGAAAGTACTCGAAACGGCCAGGACCACCAGCAGCGAGGAATCACCGAGCGGCGTTGCAGGAGCATTACCAGCTATACACAAGCATTGTAAACCAGAGCCGTAAATAAACGCCTCCTTAACTGAATTCTGAAGTGTTGTTACTGTTAACCGGGCAGTCACGTTTATATAAATTTGGTGGGACGAACGCACAATCTACTGAGCTAGGCGCACGAACTTCGTAGCGAGCAAAACCTAAAAATCTAGTTCGTTACAGAAGGAAGAAGCCAGTGGCCACCGCCCGGCGCTCCGAGATACCGAGGCGTGGGATCTACAGACAACTGATAATTTGTATACTTTAAAAGAACCGAATGCCAAGTTACAAATATGGAGAGCCAAATTAAACGAATACCAATTTAAAATCGATTATATAGATTTTTTTTTTTTATACTCTTATTCTTATTTATTGGATCTTCTCTATTACTTAAGAGACTAACAATAAGTTTTCCAATCTTAATCTATGTTACGTTAACTTATGTTATTGAAGAGGGATGGGAAATCATTCCGCTGTAGACGGGAATGATAGCTTAGCCGGTTGAGTTGTCTGGCAAGCAGGTTTGGGTGATTTGATAATCTGGCTTCAGACGTAGAATGTTTGGCGGCAGAGGACATTACGTCCGTGAGGTGTTTAAGCGATTTATCAATGTCAGATTCAGAGGAAATTTCAGGATCAAGTTCGATGTCTGCACTTACATATTTTTTGTACTTCAGCCAGTTTGTTTTGTTGATGTTAGATGTTGGGGGCGTTCCAGAAGCTGCGGCTGTTCAGATAAACAGAGGAGAACTGGCGAATGGTCCGATGTAAGCTCTTCTAAGGTTTTTATGTTTATCAGCCTGTGCGAGACTCTTCTAATAACAGCGAAATCGATAATATCAGGTTGTTTATTTGGATCTGTGGGCCAGTATGTTGGCCTAGCTGGTGGGACAAAGTCAAGCGTATTACCAGGAGTGATGATAGCGTTGTATAATTGGCGGCCTTTGGGGTTGATAAGACGAGATCCCCAGTGGGGATGCTTTGCGTTATAATCACCGGCAGCTATAAAGCAGCGTCCTAGTGAGTTGTAGAAATTCATAAACTCATTTTCTGCAATACTGAAGCGTGGGGGCAATATATGGCGGATAGGGTAAGTGGGCCGCCAATTAGGTTTATACGTAGGGATGTGGCCTGCAGGTAGTTAGTAGCGAATGTCTCCAAGGGATGATGTTTTATGCGTTGTTTTATGAGTATACCGGTACCTCCGTGTGCTTTACCGTCCGGGTGGTTGGTCGCGTGGAATATATATCCGATGATATGGAAGTAGTTTTTATGAGTTAGATGGGTTTCAGAAAGTAGCATGATATCGATATTGTGGCTTGGTGGTTTTTGGTTTGCTAAGTGTTTGTGGGGGAAGAGTTTGATTTTGCTGCGTAGAAGGTTGACTTGTTGTTTGGCCATTTTGGTATGGGTGGCTGTGGACGCAATGCTGCAGGTTGGGCTGTAGATGTTTGTGAGATTCCAGGGTAGCGGAGTGCGTTGGCAAAGGAGACACCAGGAGTGGTTGTTGATGCAAATCTCCACAGGCGACACAAACTGGACGCAGGGTGCAGTAGGTTCTTGTATGCCCGAACTCCTGGCAGTTTGTACACTGTACGGGGCCGTTCCGCTTATGCGGTTCCTCTACGGTGATTCTTCGGTGAAGGAGATATTGCAGATTGTTAATAGGATGCACTGCATTTTTCTTTAGAGGTTTCGTCTCTGGGGCCAGCTCAATCTTAAGCAGTGGTTGGGGAATTTTATCCCTGTTCACTATGTTCACGATGTGCTTAACGTCATAGCCATTTTCCGTGAGGCCTTCAACTATTTCTGCTACCGCAACAGTCGATTCTATACCTTTAAGTACAACTTGTAGGCCTTTCTTACTTTTTAGTTGGTAAGTGTAGTAATTTATAAGCTCATTGCAGAGATATCTTGTTACAGAACGGAAGTTGTCTTCGTTGTTAACCTGGAGTTTTGTTTCTAATATGTTTCCTCTGTTTAGGGTATTGATATAGAAGTGGTTAGGCCCGATTACTTGTTTAAGCTTATTGATCAGATCGACACTGTTGTGTTTCCTAATATATATTGGCGGTGGCTTTACAGCTTTCATGACTTGAGGCGCCTGACCCTTGTCTTCTTCGGTCTCGCCAAGTATGGCAAATCTGTTTTCGGATGTTCGTGAGTTGCCTAAAGTTTTCGGTACTTTTGGCCAATTTGAGTTTACGTTTTTTTGTGGACTAAGCTTTCTTTTTATTTGTACATACCGATCGATCCCCGTCTGTACGAGAGTATTATTCGTAAGAGGGTCAGTAGAGCAAAGTTTTACTTGTGGTGTTGAGATAGGCCACTGGGTAGCCGCAGACGTTAAAGTTGTTGTTGTCGTTGACGTTGCTGTAGTAAGAAAGGGTACAGTGCTGGTGGGCGCACAAGCCGAAGTAGTCGGTGCATCGATGAGAGAGAGAGGTGACGGGCAT